>RRZL01000033.1:1829901-1872853 GCA_006782975.1 Chlorella sp. Dachan
AGGACCGCAGCAGGTGCACGCGTGCTGCACCGGCAGACAAGCCAACAGGCAACCGTGCAGCCGGCATGGCAAGGGCGGGCATGCAGGGCCGCCGCGAGGTTGGAACTGGCCAGGTAACTGCTACCCAGCCCACACCCGGCACCCCCGGCAAGTGCGCACCACGCTGTGCTCATCTACGTCTAGCATGACGTCCAGCGAGTTGGCTGCTGCTTGCAACGCTGCTTCGAGCCCGCCAGCTCTGCTTGCCAGGGCCTCTGCACACTTGGCCGCAGGGGGCATCTGCTGCGGCAGGCGCCGGCTGGGCCAGGTGGGCCGAATGGCGCCTTCCAGCAGCCCTGTGGGGTTCCCCCACTTCTCTGCCTGCCCCACCATCTGGCACAGCCCCAGCGTGGTCACAGACAGGAGGGAAGCCTGCCTGCTGGCTGCCGCCGCCCGGGGCTGCGAGCCCAGCGGCGACGGCGCCACGGGCGGAGGCGACAGCTGGCCCCCTGAAACTGCGCGGATGACTGCCTCCTGCAGAGCATGACGGGCAGACAGCAGGTTTGGCAACTATGCAGCAGCCCCAAGCGGCAGCACTCCATCACATGGGTCATGCGAACTTGGATGCACAAGCCGAGGCCAAGGGGGGAGGCAGGTTGGTGAAGGAGCCGCCAGGTGCGCAGAAACCTCGGAAAAACGCCACCCCGCTGGCGGGTGTTGCAGGCAGCTTGAGTTGGCAGACCTGGCAATCCGGCTGCTGGCCCCCGCACCTCGATGGCCGGGTGCAGGTCCACTGGGCCCGCAGCAAATGTGTCCATCAGCCAGCCGCACAGGAAGGAGTACAGGTTGAGCAGGTCTCGCAGCGGCAGCACCGCCAGCAGCTCAAAGGGCAGCCGCTCTGCTGACCCGTCCTCGCCGCCTGGCTCTGCATGCAGCTCCACTCCCCTGCAGGGCCGGCCAGATGGGGCCGCGCATGCGAGTGAGCGGGGGTGCAAGCTCTTGTGAGAGAGTGTGCTCGCAGGGCGGCAGCTGCCAGGCATGCAGAGCAAGGGCGCCACCTTGGAGCGTGCCATTCAGCACAGGGGCAGGGCCATGAGTGGCAGCTGCGTCCGCCCTTCAAGGCGGGTGCTCGTGGGCCGCACCTGCACTCTGCAGCGGCTGCAAAGTAGTCGTGCAGAAGGGACACCAGCACCGTAGGCAGGCGGTCTCGCGACTGCAGCAGGCGCAGCGCCGCCAAAATGAACTGGAGCACTGCCGTGCGCGCCTGCGGCAGGAGGGCAGGGCAGAAAAAGCCAGCAGCATCACTGGTGCTGCATGTGACGGCACAAGGCGGTCAGCAGGGAGCATGGCATTGGCGGGACGGCGGCAGCTAATGAGGAGGTGCCACACCCAGACGAACATGCAGGCTAGTGCGATGCTGCTGCTGCTGGGGATGCACGGCACCGCAGCACACCGCCAGCAGCTTCCGCACGACCCAGTGCAGGCCCTACCCATCCCCAGCGATAGCTGGAGGGATGTGTTCGCACCTCGGTGAGCGCTGGCCGTACGTCTGGCGTGGGAGGGCCGTCGCCTACCTCAGCTAGCTTTGGCAGTTGGTGCTGGATCGGCAGCACCGCCAGCAGCAGCTGGCCGCCCTCCTCCACTGGGTGGAAGGCAAATGGCGGCTCGAGGGCGTGGCGCCGGGCAGCATTGACGACGTCACAGGCTTGGTCCATTGCCACCCGTGCCTGCGACGTAGGAAGTCGGCAGTGTTGAGGCACGTGATGTGATGGAAGCGGCGGACAGGGCCACACACAGGGTGCAGCTGCTGCTCTGCTCATGTTGATGCATGATGTGTGGCGCAGCACACGCCCACACGTCAGGGCAGCAATTGGGCGGCCCCTTGAACCTACCCCCACACAAAAGGACAGCAAGCTCTCCATCGCCTCAAACGGAGGTGCGCACAGCGCCAGCTGCATGATCGCCAGGCGGCTCGCTACCTCTGCATTGACGGCAGCACGCTGGCTCTGCGCACCGCCCGGCTGCTGCCCCTCCCCCTCCTCCCCATCTGAGTCATCTGAGTCCGTGGCATCCGAGTCGCTGAGTGAGGAGGGGCTGAGGCAGCGCAGGCCCCCCGCCGTGCTTGCTGCCTCCTCTTGCGCCATGACTGCTTGCAGCATGACGTGCCCCGCCAGCACTTTGGCAAGGCACTCGTCGGCGCGCGCTCCCAGGCCTCTCATGCGGTCCAGCAGCGGCTGCAGCCCACTCTCCTGCGACATGTCGCCTACGCCACAGATTTGCGGCAGGCACGGGCGAGCGGCAAGTGTGGGGTGTGCATGCTGGCCACCAGGCGGGGAGCGAGCTACACGCTGCGGGGCACGGGTGTTCCAGATGCACATGCTTGCATGCTCGACTTCCCACAACACTCCGCTGCACACTCACCTAGGCGTGCGAGAGCCGTCTTCGCGTCCTGCTGCAACTCAAACAGCAGGCGCGCCAATGGGTCGTCCGTGCAGTGCAGGCTGATGGCCGGAGGCGCACCATCTGCAGCAGCTGGGGCGCCGCCGGCGGGCTGGGCGCGCCAAGGCGGCACCTCCAGCAGCACTGCAGCAGCGAGGACAGGGAGCACACTGGTCCATCCATTCGGCTCACGTGCCCCAGGCAGGCTCGAGAGTATCTCGATGACCATGATCCGATTGGGCACGCAGCAGTGCATGGGCAATGCATCCAGCACGCAGCGAAGCCCGCACAGGGCAGCAGCTTTGCATGCCAACGGCTGGGCAGGCCGCTCCCACCCCGTCATGCAGCTGGGCACGGCACGCCCGAGAGTGCACCGCATGCCACTCCCCACGCACCCTCGCCGTCGCTGGGGTGCACCTCGGGCCGCTGCAAGTGGGCCAGAGATTCCGGGAGGTCCAGGGCGTCAGCGCCACACAGGTGCAGCGGAGCCTGCACAGATGCACATCGAGGAAGGTGGCATGTAAGGCGCTGTGCTGGTGTGCAAAATGGCAAGGCACAACTTGCGTGTGAAGTGAAGTGTGCATGCATGCCACACAGCTGAGCTGCAGCTCCTGCTGGGGACACAGCAGGGCAGGCAGGGCAGCACACAGTGGGGCGGCAGGCTGGGCGGGGTGAGGCTGAGCTGCGGCGGCCAGGGCGAACGGCAGGCAATGCACGCGGCTGTGTACGGGCTCGCAAGCCAGCCGCACCTTGGCAGGAAGCTGCGTGGTTGCGCCACCTGGGTCGAGGCAGCGCAGCACACGGGCCAGGCCCGCCTGCTCAAACAAGGTGCGCCCACTGCTCAGCAGCTCGCGCTTGCCCGTCAGCCTCAGCATTTGCAGCTCAAAGGTGCGCCGGGAGCACCCGTCGCCGATGCCCAGCTCGCCAGGGAGGCGGTACTCCACCCCTGCCTCGCCCGCCAGCACAGCCCGCATCGCGCGCGTGGCGCCCGCAAGGCTGTCCAGCGCAGCCGGCTGGCATTCTTGCGGGGGCGGCGATGGCGCCGCCAACAGCTGGCGCGACAGCTCGGCGAGAGGCATGCTGGCCAGGCGCAGCAGCGCAGACAGCTGCCGCCGCTCCGCCCCACCGCTGCCACTGCCGCCGCCGCCAGGCTCGCAGGCGGCCTGCACCTCGCTTGACAAGAAGCTGGCCAGCTGCAGAGGTGGGCAAGGAAAGGCGTGGGAGGCAATGGCGCCAGCTCACAACAGGCAAGGCCGCACGGCTTGCACGCAGCAAGCTGGCTGAAGCCCACAACCTCCAATCCAGCGCAGCGGCACTGCTTCCTGCTGCGCTGCAGAAGAACAGCTGCGGTGAGCGCAGTGCAGCCCCTCGTGCAGCCAGGCAGCCCCTTGCAGACAGCTGTGCGCACCTGCGCCGTCCTGATGCCTGCCCGCCCCACCTCCTGGACAAGCCGCTGCTGCTCCTCCTCACTCAGCTGCCCGGCCCGCGACAGCAGCTGGCGTGTGTGCTGCTGCAGCTCTCGCACGCGTTGCACGCGCTGCTGGCTCAGCTGCTGCTGCCGTCGCTGCACCTCCTCCTGCAACTGCCGCCGCGCCGCCTCGGTGCGCTTCATCTCAAGCTCCTTCAACCGAGCCTCGTGCACCAGCCGAGTCGCCAGCATGCCGCAGTGGCGGCGCGGCAGCAGCACGGCTGCAGGTGTCACGGGGGGAGGGCAGCAGACCAGTGTTGTAGCAGGCCGCGAGTCGTGTGCCTTCCTGGGCACACCAGAACCACAGCAAAGTGCACATGCTTACGGGGCTGGAAGGATTGCAATGTATTTTTAAACGAAAATCGCGGCCGCTTCGCACACTGCGCCCAGGACCCACCCTTGCTGAGGCGGTTGGGAATGGCCCCAAACATTTCCTGAATCTTCTGCATCCCAACCTTGCGCAGCACGTCATCCCGGCTGGGATCCATGGTCTGCACGCAGGCAAGGGAGCGAGTGAGAAGCCGCACATGCATGCTGGCATGGCGCTCGGCGGCTGCCACCTGTGCCATCAGCTCATTCCGACGCACGTGTTCCATTGCACCGCATCCCTTTCGCACCGCATCTCTGCTGGAAGCAGAGCCGCAGCAACCCCAAAAGCAGGCGGCCCGGCCCGCCCAGCAACAGCGCAGGCCCGCCGCCCAGCTCACCTCGCGCAGTTGCTCCCACTCCGCCGACTCCCGCTGGTCGGCCTCCAAGCCCTCGTTGAGCACATCCTGCAGGTCTTTGATCTGCTGCTCCGCCCAGGCCGCCAGGCCGTTGACCTTGTTGCGCGCTTGCAGGACCGCTGCGTCCAGAGGCCAGCTGCAGCACGGCGGGAGTGACGAGGGGCACAAAGCCATGAGGGCGCAGGCAGCTGCGGCGGCGCACGCCGCTGTTCCAGCAGGCACTGCTGGCCCCGGCATGCTCAAGCGCGCCCAAACGCACACGTTATCATGACGCAAGGGTGTTGCTGGCATGGGGCAGCTGGACGCGCCCAGGTGCCCAGTGCTTCACTCAGTCACAGCCCACCCAGCGGCACTGCTGCAGGTCCCGTTGGGCTGCCAACGCTGCCAACCCACTGCTGGTGACCACACTGCACCGTCCCCACGACACAACACCACAAGCCCAGCCCACCCCAGGCAACCAGCCCCACCCACACCCACTCACTCCATGTCCAACAACCCCACGCCCATCGCCTCCTGGTCTGGCGGCACAAAGTGCGCCGGCGTGAGCTCCTGCCGCAGCGACGGCGGGAAGCGGTCTGCGAGGCACTGCCAGCTGGCTTGCCGCTCCGCGAAGGCTGGCTGGCCGTGCAGCAGGCGCAGGAGCGTGATGGCGTACGCGACACCCAGCAGGGACGGCTGCTGGTCGTGGGCGGCTGCGCCCACTGCATGCCTCAGTGCATCATGCACAGACGAATGCAGCACCTCCTGAAACTCAACGAAGTCGTCCTGCACACACCAGGCAGAGGTGAAGCGACGGCACAGCCGCGGTTGGAGCTTGCCAGTCAGACAACCCAGGCGGCTGCGCCAACAGCCGTCAACCGTGCGCGCTGGGGCCCTCACAGGGCGCCACGTTTTTGTTTGAGGCCCGCAAGGCTGCTGCTCATCCCCATGGCATGCGCCCCACTCGCCTTCGACGCGTGCAGGCACGCCTCCGCGAGCTGCACTCTGCTGAACACCAGCTGGGTCAGACGGGTGGGCTCCTGCTGCACCATTTTCGCAATCGCCTGTGGCTGGCCGCGGCAGTACTGCAGGAAGGCCTGCCTGGCGTCGCGCACGCCCTTCGGCTCCAGCTGCGGCTGCTTCACAGGGCGGCCGCCGCGGGCGGCGCTGCTGCCCTGGTCCCCGCCGCTGGCCGCTGCAGGCTGGGCCGGCTCCTCATCCTGATGCTGGCCATCGGTGGCGGCCGGGGCGGCCGCAGAGGCCTCGGCAGGCTCCGCTCGAGGACCGTGGCCGTCCTGGGCGCCGCCCCGGCCCCTCTGGGCGTTGGCCGATCCACCTGCCATTCTCTTCAGCAGCCGGGCAGCCTGGAGGTCCGCCTGGGCGCCATCGGCGGCTGCTCTTCGGCTCGCCTGCTCCTGCAGCCCGCCGTCGCTGCCCTTGTGCCTCCACGGTGACCAGCAAGTGATCGAAATGTGAAGCGCGCGAGGATTGAGCGGAAGGTGGAGGGGCTCGGAGCTCATGCTGGGCTGCCCGCCGCAGCGCCGTAGGCGGGGGCCATTGGAGGCAGGTTAGTAGCGATGCAGACACTGTCCATGCGGACACTGTCCATGCTCATGTAACATGGGGCGCAGAACCACATGCCCGGAGTGCTTCGATTGCCATTGAAGTGCAAGGGCATTAGCAAGCGGCGCATGTCTGGTGCCAGGTGGGAAAGCAACAAGAGCTCAACTCATGCCGAGCTCCACTCATCCCTGCATCCGAGGTTTAATTCTTTCCATGCATCGTGCTGAACATTACACTGAGAAAGTAATCAGTCTGACTGCGCCCGCAGAAGGACAAGCCAAGGCATAAGTTATGCGACAATGCGGCGTACGCAGCTGCAAATACAGGATACAGGCTAGTGAGCGTGCGTTGGTGCCGTCATCGTCGTCCTGAAGGTCCTCATCCTCAAACCAAGCTGGTGTTGGGGTGTGACGGCACAGATCCGTTGGCAGCTCCAGCAAGCTCGCTGCCGCCGCTTGCTGCGCTGGCATGCGGCAGACCGGCCTCGCTGAGCTCTGCCATGCCGCCGCCGCTGCTGCCGCTGCCTGCAGGGACAGGCCCGCTGCCTGTCCCTGTGCCTCCCAGGCCCTCCCATGGCACCTCAATGTCGAAAATGGGCACCGGCCGCCGCGGCCTGGGGCCCAGGCTGTGCCGAGGCGCCAGAGGCGCTAGCCCAGCCTGCTGCAGTGCCAGCTGCTGGCCTGTGGAGGCACGCGTCATGCGCTGCTGCTGCTGCCGCTGCTGCTGCTGCTGCTGCTGCTGCTGCTGCTGCTGCTGCTGCTGCTGCTGAGGGGCTGCTACATCGCTGGCCTCGCCACCGCTGCGCCAGCTGGACGGCCGCAGGCGGAACGGCGGCAGAATCTCCTGCTGCTGTGGATGCTGCGGCTGGTGCGCCTGGCCTGATTCAGACCTGCTGCTGCTCTCGCTCAGAGCGCTGCCAGGCCGAGCCAAGCCCTCGCCTGCGCCCTGCTCCCCTGGTGCTGCAGCACTGCTGCTGCCGGCGAGGCTGCGGCTGTGAGAGGGCAGCTGCTGCTGGGACGCAGGCATGGCCTGCGCAAGCTCGATGCCAACGGCTCCCTCCGGGGCAGCGGCCACAACAACTGGCTGCCCCATCTGCTGCTGCTGCTGGCCCCGGGCAGGGCTGCCAAGGCCAGCCGGCAAGCGCTCCCACCAGCGCAGCCTGCTGGGGCTGCTTGCCGCTGCGGCTGCCACTGCTGCCGCCGCTGCCTGCCCGGCCTCTTTCTGCGCATCTTGGCCGCCCTCCGCTGCCGCCACGGCAGCCTTCCACTCAGCGTCCTCCCTGGCTGTGCACAGACTCTGCCCATCTGGCATCATAACCAGCACTGGCGGCCGAGGCGGCTCCACTGTGCCATCATCCGCCAAGCTGCATGGGGTGGGATAGGGTGGGCAGTTAGCTGGCTGGAAGGACCCACGGCCTGCCCGGCACAACGCACACCATACCCCCAGGCTCCCGCCACCATCCTGGCATTTCCAACAGGCATAATACTGCCCCCCACTGCAATGCTGCCCGACTCACTCTTCTGACCGAAAGCCGTTGGCGGCTCGGGCCAGGCGGACGGCGCTGTCCCTGCGACGATTTCGCCGCGTCACGTAGCAGCGCCGAGCGAGGCAGAGGCTGGCCAACACAATGATGATGGCTGCGAAGGACGCCGGGGGCGAGGCGGAGGAAGTAGGGCTTGGGAGAACTGTTTACTTCACTGAGCCTTGGCATGCCAGGTGAGCTGCGGTTGGTTGCGTGTCATGATGAAGAGGCAGGCACCTTGCGTGCCCCAAACAGAGTGTTAGCCCCTGCAACACCAGCGCACCTGCGATGATGACAGCCTGGCCCACAAAGCCCAGCGGCAGCTTGTAGCAGTTGGACTTGGAGCAGGCCATGGTCAGGCTGGAGCCCTGCACCCAGATGTCCACAGCTGCAGGGAGCATGGGCGGGAGGGGGCCACACGGCCTTGATGTTTGGGGACAAAATGGGGACAAGAGGGAGCAGGCAGATGGACCAGCCCAGCAGGTAGCCCAGTGCAGAGCAAAGGCAGCAGACAACGTTGGTATGGTCCCCAGTGGCTTACGTTGGACAAAGGGTGGCATGCCGCACACCGCACACCTGCAGGGGTGCGCACCAACACCAGCCGTAAGGCAAGCAGGGGCAGCATGGTTGTCACGCGCAGCAACATGGGCAGGGGACATGGCGGACATGGCACAGCAGGCCAGCCAAGATGCAGGTTGCAGCTCACATCATGCGAACCGAGAGGCGGACGAGGGAGGTCATGCCGCTCCAGGCCGCCGGCAGCGGCCCCTCAAACTCATTCGACTCCTGCGGTGCGACAGAGCGATGGCGTGGGGTTCTCAGCGTGTGGCGGTGAAGAGCAGACCCACAGCAGCAGCAGCAGTGTGTAGCGGGGGCGCAGAACAGCGCTATCGGCCAGTTGAGTGCCTGCAGGTGTGCACATGCACGCGCCTCTCGACGCACGCCGCAGAGGCAAACACGTGCTTCTGAAGAGCCAATGCAGCACCACAGCATTCCCACGCTGCTCATCCTTGCCAGGCCCTGCAGGCCCTGCAGGCCCGTGCTCACCACCCCCAAGCAAGCCAGAAGCACCCTTGAGCGACCACCACAGCCCTTGCGCCGCCCCTCACCAGGGTGAGCGCCTGCAGGCCACGCATGGCGTGCCCCGTGCCCACCGCCCCCAAGCCAGCAGGGGCACCCTTGAACAACCGTAGCACGCCGGCCCTCACCAGGTTGAGCGCCTGCAGGCCGCGCATGGCGCCCCACTCTGGCGGGAAGTCTCTGCCCAGCCTGTTGCGTCCTAAGTCCAGCAGCTGCAGGCCCGTCAGGTTGCCCCACGAGGGAGGCAGGCCCCCACCCAGCCCGTTGCCTTGCAGCCCCACGTAGGTGACCGCCTGGTGGAGGGAAAAGTGAGTGCGGGAGGCAGGTGGGGCTGGGATGAGTAAGAAGGAATGCAGGACTGTGCATGAGCAGCAGCATGCAGCCGCCGGCTGTCCGCAGAGCAGGCGCACAGACAGCAGACCGCAGCGGTCACGCCATGCAAAACACACACGCGCCGTGCCCTTGTCCTGCGCCCAGATGACGGCCGCACCTTCAGGCTGCTCCAATTGCTGGGCAGCGTGCCTTTGATGTAGTTATAGTCAAGTGTAAGCTGCATCAGCGAGCTGAGTGCGCCCCACTCTGCTGGAAGCGTGCCGTCTGCGGGTTGGGCAGCCGGGGAGACGGGCGAATGAGCGAGTGGACGCCTCTGGTACAGGTGCACGCTCTGCAGATGTCAACGGGGAGACGCGCCAAACAGCTGCAACTGCCTTCACCCACCGATGCTGTTGCCTCATGCTCTGCCGACTCTCAACGGCAACCAAGTCCCGAGCAGCTGCAGCTGCTGCACCCACCGATGCTGTTGCCTCATGCTCTGCAGACGCTCAACCGCAAACCAAGCCCCAAACAGCCGCTGCTGCTGCACCCACCGATGCTGTTTCCTCGCAAGTCCAGAAGCTGCAGCGCCGACGCCCCCGCTAGGGCTGCCGGCAGCTGCCCCCGCAGGCTGTAGCACATGGTGCGCAGGCAGGGCAGCTCAATCTGCGTGACTCTTCCGTTGCTGCAGGTTATGCCGCGCCAGGCGCATTGGTTGAGGGCCAGCGGCATGCCCTCGCAGTTGGGCTGGCCACCGCAGGGGTCGTCGGTGGCCAGCCAGCTAGCAGGCAGGTTGCTCAGTGAGCTGCGCAGCGACAGCAGCGCCGCGACTGCGAGGCGTGGGAGGGTGGGTGGTTGGGCCGGCAGACGAGTGGTTGGCAGCGTGCGTGGGCGGCGACGGCGAGCGGCGTGGCAAGGGAAGGCAGCCAGCAACCGAAACGGAATAGATGCATGCAACCATGACGACCACTGCGTCACCGTGTGAGCCTCACCGTCGCTTGCAGCAGTGCCTGCATACTCGGCTGCCGGGGCAGGTGCCGGAGCAGGCGCGGCGGCGGCGGCGACGGCAGAGCTTGCTGCCAGCGCCACAAACAGGGTCAGGAATGACCGTTTGCGCTTGCGCATGCTGTGCACCGTAAAGCGGCTGGCGGGGCTGGGCGTGGGGAGGAGGGAGGTCCAGGGCTTTGCTATTGCCCCCGCTGCCTCGCTGGGCTGCTTGTTGCACTCAGCGACTGATCACGATACAAATACGCCTTCGCAGAAGCCTCAAAGAGCCTGAGAAGCTGTGGGCGGGCCGCGTGCGGCAGCCACAGGAGCACCCACTAGGCCTGGGCGGCCAAAAGCGCGAGCGCGGGGCGACAGCGATTGTCAGTGAGCACCGGCGGAAGCGGTGGCGCCAAATGTGTACTGCGCTGCCACAGCACCGGCGAAGCGCCGGCTGCATGGTGCACCCATGTTGTCTCAACTCCCCTTGGTGCCAAAGGCACCATACATACACTGCACCGAAGCTGAACCTGCATGGCACTGCTGTGGCTGGCTGAGAGATGGCTGCCACTCGCAGCCGCCCACTGCCTGATGCACCCTTGGCCATGCACGAGCTGCGCCCGAAGGGCTCAAAAGTGTCAAGAGGCCACAGAGGGAAGGGTGGTCTCCAAGCAGCGATCGGGGAGGTCACCAGCCCCAGACAGTCATTGGCGGACGCCGAGGGGGAACAAGGGAGGGCGGCGGGCGCCACAGCGCCCGGGTGCGGTCAGGGGAGGGGTGTGGGAGGTTTTTTTGGAGGGCTACAGGCATGCAAGAGTAGGACGGAAAAGTTTCGGTGTGCAACGAAGGTACAGGGGCAGGGGCAGGTTCTGCTCTCAACAAGGGAGGACAAAGCATCGGTAGAGATCATAAAAGTACGGGCAGAGGGCAGCCAGGCTGCGCTGGGGATGAGGGGAGGCTTCCATGCGCGCAGGAGCCCGGGAATGCGTGGGTGTCATGTCGGGGCCAAGCTGGTGCAGGGTCCCCCTGTCAGAAGAAGCACTGCAGCATGGGCTCGCCCTCGTGCCCCGCAGCCGACGCCGTCTCCTGCAGGGTAGCGGAGTGCAGCGGGCGGGCAGGTGAACCAACTGGTGGCAAGCGCAGCCGCCAAGCAGCCCGCATGCACGGGTTGGTGTGGTGGGCACGCAGAGCCGAGCCCGGCTTCGCGTGGCTGCATGTGTTTCGCAAGTCCATGCCTGCCTCATTTCCTCAAAATTCACAAACCAGCCAACCATGGGCCGAGCCAGGGAACGCACCACGATCGTCTGCACGAGCTCCAGCCGGTCCTGCAGGCTGTCCGCGTTCTCCATGTACCTGCGATATATTGGATACGCTGCTCCTGCTGGGTACGATATATACCGGCACACAGCATGGCAGGCCTGGTCAGCGTTTGCCACTGCTGTGCGCATGCAGCGCATGCGGTTGCAGATGGGGCTCGGGCTTTGCCTGGCGCGCGCCAGGTTCTGCCCCAGCGGCTGTCGCAAGTGCACAAGGCGTAGCGGGTGGGGCGCTAACAGCGCAGCAGGAGCAGCAGGAGCAGCCACTCGCCAGTCGTCGATGCCCAGGGCCACCGAGGGTAACCCCGTGCACTGGACTGCGCGTGCCCAGCTGACACAAGCATCACTCTCACGCCCTAACCTTCAGGAGGTGCGCCCTCACCAGTCGTTCATGCCCAGTGCTCCGGGGGGCAGGTCCTTGAGGAACCAGGCGTGCTGGAAGATGTCATCCAGCCCCATGCGCTTCTCGGGGTTGGGGTTAAGCATGCCTGGGGCAGGGCAGCAGGAGGGACGGAGGGGGCGATGCCGGTGGGCGCTGGGGAGCTGGGCGCTGGTGGGATGTTGACCAAGGGGCGCGCGAGCCGTGTTGCAGAGCACAGCACAGTGCAAAAAGCCCTTGCCCTCAAGCTCCGCACCCTGGATGATGTCCTTGCACTCAGCAGAGACCGGCACGCCCGGCGGGCACGTGATCTGGCCCTGCAGCCGCGAGAGGCCAGGGTGGAGCACATAGCCAGTGAGGCAGCAGGGTGACAGGGCATGACCAGCAGCTCTGCACATTCGGAGTGCTGGACCATGCACACCCAGCACACGGCATCGATCAACAGCCCATCGGTAGGCGCACCTCCATCATCTTCTTGGGCAGCTTGGGGTCGGCGGGGTTGAAGGGGTAGTAGCCGTACACCATGGCGTACAGGATGATGCCTGCGGGGGGGCAGGAGGGAACCAACCATCTGAACCAACCAATCATGTGAGCTCGGTTTCCAAGCGTACACCACGGCCGCCGCATGCGCACATGGAGCACAGATGTACCGCGCCGTCGCTCCCTCCTGCTGCCGGGCCTGCTGCCGCAATGCAACACACACCGGAAGCTGGCCCCTTACCGCAGCTCCACACGTCCGCCTTCTTGGCGTCGTACTTGGAGTTGATGAAGATGACCTGCGGAGAAGAGTGACGAACCCAACAGAAAGTTCAGTTCGGATGCAACAGGTTGACGTAACTGGTTGTACTGGTTGTACTTGTGCATCTCGCAGCGCTCGAACTTGGAGGGGGCAGCAACCGAGGCGAGTGAGCAGGGCTCCCACCTCTGGTGCCATGTAGACGGGGGTGCCCAGCCGCGTGTTGGCCGTGCTGCTGAGGTCGTGCTTAGAGTAGCCTGGGGTGGGTGGTGGGGTTGGGAACATTGGTGGGGTGAACGGGTGGGTGGCTGGTTCTTCGCGCAGATTTCGAGTCTCGTGCGGCAATGGGCTGCCCGGCGCACTACGGGGCCCGCGGAACGTGCAGTTCGCAAAGCACGCGGGCGCTCACCAAAGTCGCAGATCTTGAGCAGCGGGTTGCCGCTGGCCTGGTCCTGGTCCAGCAGCAGGTTCTCCAGCTTCAGGTCGCGGTTGGCCACGCCCTGCGCAAGACGAGCACGCCCAAGGTTTGGGCGCTTCCATGCCAGAGCAGCACGCGTGCCGGCCGGCTTGTTCAAAGTGTGGCTGGCGACTGCACATGGCACCGCCTGTGCGTGCCCCGACCTACACACACACAAATTGCCCCCTGCCCCTACCCCTGCCCAACCGACTCCCACCCACCATGCGGTGGCAGAAGTCGAGCCCCACAATCATCTGCTGGAAGATCCAGCGCGCCTGGTCCTCCGTCAGCCGGTTGTGCAGGCAGCGCTCGCGCAGGAAGCGGTGCAGCTGCGTGGGAGGAGAACAACACAGATAGCTGGCGTGTGTGGAGCGCACACTAGGGGCACGCATTGGGGAGGGTGCAGGCCGCGCGCAGCAGCCACATGCAGGAGCCAAGGCATGGATGGCGGAGAGGCACGGCTGAGGCCAGTCGTGGGCCCGTTGAGTGCGGCTGCAGTCCAGCGCTGCTGCCATGCACAGCGCCCTTCTGCAGCTCACGTTGCCGCCCTGGGCAAACTCCATCACAATGGCCAGGTACTCGGGTGTGAGGAACACCTCCTGCGCAGGACACGCAGTGGCAAGAAGCCACCCGGATGAGGGGGGTGGCATCCAAACTGGCTGCCTTTGGACTAGCTGCCTCAAAACTGGCTGGACAGCAGCAGGTTCGGCGCTGCACAGGGCCTCCAAACAACCAACCCGCTGCACTCCTGCTTGCCTTGAGGTCGATGATGAAGGGGTGCTTCAGGCCGCCGTGGTGCATGACCTCGCGCATCACGTACCGCCGGTACTCCTTGACCTGCAGGGGAAGAAGGGCAAACCAAAACACGTATGCAGCACAGCAAGGGGATGCGTGCAAAGCAGGTGACAGGCCGTCGGTACTCTTGACCTACATCGAGCAGGGTGGACTGTGTCGAGGGAAGGGAAGTGTTGCGTGGGAGGTAAGCGGGGCGCCACACAGGCAGGGCTGGGGTGCAGTCTGCAGCCTGGTGCATCACGTTTCGCCGGTACCCTGCACTACAGCCGTGCATCAGGGCTGCCGGGATGCGAGCAGCGCCAGGCAAACCAGGTGCATTAAGCACAGCCTTCCCTCCCAGACCCATTGCCGGCATCCCCATGCCCCGCCCCAGCCCGGCACCAACCCCACAGCGATCCCTCGACTCACAAAGCCGCCGCGAGGCAGGAGCTTGATAGCCACATCCTGTGCATCCGGGTCGCTCGTGTCACGCGCCCGCACCACCAGGCCATAGGTGCCGCTGCCCAGGATGCCCAGCTGCACAGGGAACAGGTGGTACAGATGATCGCAGGCACTGGCATAAGCAGGCAGGTGCCCGCGGGCAGCACGCATGGGGCACATGCGCCGCCGACGCTGGCCGGCGGGGGCGGCCGGCGCTGCAGGGGGCGCAGCGGCTAGAGCGTGGTCTCCAGGGCTGCCCCAGGGCCTCACCTGCACGTAGCGCCCCAGCTGCTTGATTTCAGGCTGGGGCGGCTCGGGCCTGCGGCGGGCGGGGGTGGCAGACGGCAGCGGCCACGGCTGCTGTTGAGCGTGCAGGGGGGCGTGCAGGGCGTCCCCAGCCGACAAGAACTGCACATGCACCATGCTGGGCAGGCCAGGGACACCTGTAGCCGCTGCTTGCGACCGCTCGGGCGCGAGCCTGCCAGCCCGCGGCGCTCACCCTGCCGAACCGCCGGGCATCATATTGTTCATCTCCCTGGCTGCCAGCCAGGGGCTTCGCGTCGGGCACCCCGACGGGCTGGTAGGGCTGCTGTCTCCTCTGAACCGCTTGCAGGGGGGACTCAGACGTTCCTCGCTGCCCGATTGCGTTACAACTGTCGCAGAGCGTCCTGCAGGCTCAGGGGCGCACATGAGGCAGAGCATGGAACCGCCCAGCAGGGCTCCCCCACCCGAGAGCCCTGCAGCCATCAATTTGCACATCCAGGAGGCGCCATGACTGCTCTGATCGCCCGCGTGGGCCAGCAGGGCTCGCCCTGCGGGAGCTGTAAATTTCCCTCTGCAAAAGCCCGCCCCCAGCGCCCACACAGGCAGTCGATATGCCGGGCGGAGCAGAGGCAAGGAGATAGGAAGAGCGATGGCGGCCAATTGGAGGCGCTGGACGCGCTGCTGGGCGCCTCGCCGCCAGCGCCGCCGCCACCCGCCGACGGCGACGCAGAGCCTGCGGCCAGCCAGCAGCAAGAAGGAGAGGGGTGGTTCTGGTGGGACAGACCAGCAGGACCACAGACAGCGCCGCTGCGCAAGCGGGGCATGGAGGTGAGCTGCGCTGTGGGCCGCCTGCATGTGCAACCTGCTGCGCATGCCCGCCGTGTTGCCGCTGCCACAGACACTGCGTGCTGCCAACCCTCTGCATCATCCCCGTTGTTCACCATAGCCCGGGTCTGGCGGTGCGTACCTGGACAGTGAGCGGCTGACGCGTGATCCGCTGCAGCTGGCCGTGGGCCAGGTAGGCACGTGGCGCGGACGTAGGGGGGACATGGGTGCAGCCAGCAGCATCACACTCTCTGGCTGTGGGTTGGCATGTCACAAGCCTGCCTTCGCTTGATGGCAGGGCGCTTGCTGTCATGCCACTGCCACAGGCTGTGCTGCAGCCCGAAACTCGGCGCCTGCACTGCCGCGCAGGGATGAACAGCCTACCCGCCTGAGGCTCAGCCTGCCATGACTGGGCCTGACCGACCCACTTTACTTCCTTTGCTGCCGCCCATTGCAGCGCACCGCTATGGGTGAGGAGCTTTCCCTGCCCGAGACGCAGCCAGTCGTGAGCTGGGCGCTGGCGGCGGTGGCGCTGGTGGCGGGGGCTGCCTACCTGGATGACCTGCCCACGCCCCAGGTGGGAGCAGGGACATATGCCGGCTTGCCAGACGGGGAAATGATTGGTACCGGCTGGTCAGAGGGGGCGTGAGCGCTGTGGCTGACAAGGTGCAGACGGGTTGGGGCGTCATGCGCTAACAACCACCGCACTTAACATGCAGCAGCGTCAGCACTCCCAAATTCACGCTGTGTGTGGGCTGTCCCCCGGTTCACGCAATTTGTGCCACCTGCACCTTGCGCCTGCAGCTGGCCATGGACACAGTGAGCGTGGCGGTGGGCGCCCGCTGGCAGCTGCTCACCGCCGCCCTGCAGCCATACAGCGCCTTCAACACGCTCGCGACCGTGGCTGCCCTGCTGCTGGGCGGGCAGACGGCCGAGAAGCGGCTCGGATCCGGCCTGTTTGCGGCCTCCTTCTTTCTGGCAGGAGCCGGCTCGGCAATCCTGTGGTGAGCCCTCGAACCTAGCTGCGATCGACTGCTGTAGCCATCCCTGCCTGGTGCCTCCGCCCAAACGTCTCCCTGCCTGCTGTGGTGCGCTGCGTTGCGCTGCTTGGACCACTGGCGCCGCTTGAAACCGCCGCCCTGCTAGGGCTCTTGGCAGTGGCACCGCCTGTCGCCATGCCGTCACCCTGCTCCCACCTGCCACACCCTGCTGTGCAACCCAACCCGCAGGTACGGAGTGTCCTCTGTGGTCCTCGCAATCAATGGCGTGCAGGACGGGGGCGCCGTGTACGCAGGTGCCGGCGCGGCGCTGCTGGGCCCCGCCGCCGCGCTTGGGCTGGCCTTCCTGCCAGCCAACTGGGCGGTGCTGTCGCCCAAGCAGCGCGGCAGCTGTGCGGCCGCGGCCGCCGCGCTGGCAGCGGTGTGCCTGACCCAGCTGGACCTGGCCCCCACTTTCACCCCTCTGGATGAAGCGCTGGGCCCCTGGATCAATGGCTCCTCGGTGCTGGTCGGCCTGCTGCTGGGCTGGCTGGCGGGGCCGCAGCTGCAGGCGCAGCGCGAGCTCAACATCAAGGAGGCGAGCTGGTGGGGGCGGGGGCTTTGAGGGGCATGGGAGGCTGGCTTGTTGGCTTGATGGCTTGATGGTTGGTGGGGAATGGGAGCGGGCGTACAGGTGCAGCTGACGCAGGGAAGCCGTGCAAGTTGAGCCGCAGCGTGGAGGGTGGTGCATGGATGAGATGCAGCGCAGACCGTGTGACAGTCTGAGCCGCAGCACCAACATTTAACATTGCTCTTGCCGCCTCTGCTTCTCCTGCTCGTCCCCTGTGCAGGGCAGCATGACGATCAGCGGGGATGAGGAGGAGCTTATGGTGGTGGTGGACCGCCGCACCAACATCCAGCGCTGGCTGGTCTGCGGCAGCATGGGGCTGGCTCTCTGGGGCCTGCTGGCGCTTGCAGACGACCTGGTGACGGCGGGCGTGCTGGTGAGGGCCAGGATGGCCTAGGCCTGCCTGCCTGCCCGCCGTGCGTGTGTGGTCCTGCCTAACAGGCTGCACAGCCTGCGCTCATGCTGCGCAGCCTGCTCAGCGCCCCTGCTTGCAAGGCGAGCCACGTGTTCCCAGCCTGCCCACCTGCCCCCCTGTCTCCCTGTCCCCAACCCGCATCCCCTGCACTGCCACTCCCCACCCTTGCCCCTGTTGTCCTCTCCCCCTCAGCTGGACTTCCTCAAGTACGTAGATTTCGACCTGGCTCCTCCCGAGATCCAAGCCGACCTGTACGAAGCCGCACCCGAGGCCTGGAAGCGCAATGCATGAACTTCTGTTGTCCCTCAATGCGCATGAGCTTCCATTGTCCCTCCAGCATCCCTCGCACCCGGCCTGCCTGGATGCGCAATGCTTGAGCGGTCAGACAGGAGCCAGCCTTCCGCGCAAGGCGGCCCACGCGAGGCCGCACTTGAGGCAAAGCGCAGTGCATGAGCGCCCTATAGCAACGTCAGCAGCGAGCCATGGCACCAAGGCGCTGCTGCCCAGCCTGCAGTGGGCGGTGCCACTGGCCGCACCACGCTGCACCCGTTGTATGTCTGTTTGTGGAGCGTGTTGAGAGCTGTCGATGTTGCAGAGTGAGTCGCATTACCTTTGTACTGCATTTTAACGTATACGCAAGAGCATGCATTTTCATTTTCAGTGTGTGCAGTTGTTGAGCACCAAAAACCGTGTGTGTGTATCGCAAGCCAGCATTGTGGCAACATGTAACGAATGGACTGCCCGGCGGGCAGACGGTGCGGCATCTCTGCTGCCGTGCGCGTCCGCCATCACTCGGAGTGGCGCAGCGGCGACCAGGCTGGCAGCTTGGGGACCATGGAGTCGCGGTTCAAGATGAGTAGCGCATCTGCACGACAGCGGCTCCGAACCAACATCGCATCTGCCCAACAGCGAGCGCATCCAGATGGTCTGGGTCAACAACCGCTTGGCAGGAAAGGGAGAGCACCGCCATATGCACCTGACCTGCCGCCTGATGCAGCGCACCATGCCGGCAGCAGCCCAACAGCACAACCGCCCACCGGCACCAGCAGACCCAGCCTACATGCAATGAGCAGCAGGCAGCCGCCGATGACGAATATGCCGCCAGGGGGGAGGATGGGCGCATCCCTGCCGTGCATCTGGGAGGAGGATCCCGCGGCTGCCGAGGCGCGGGAAGGCGCCGGCCCGGCACACAGCAGCTGCGGGGGCGGGCGGGGAGGGCGGGGCAGCGCTGCGGCTGGTGTGGTTGGTCCTGATTTGGTTGACGGCACCGGTTGATGAAGGTCCATGCACTACTGGCGGGGTGGCAGGCTATCATAGCATGATGCTTAGCTACGAACTAATTCATCTCTCACCAGCCTGTAGTGCTCACCTCTGTGTTGAACTGGCCTCCCAGGCCCGTGACTGAGCTGATGATGGCGCCCTTGGGACCCCAGCGCAGGTTGGGCAGATGGCACGTGTACTGCCCACCGTCCTGGCTCAGCCAGCCCACCACATAGATTGCTGGCTTCACGTCAGGCATGCGCACGCTGTGGCAGGCAGGGGTGACGGGCAGGGAGGAGTTGACGGGCATGAGTTAGCAGTCCGCGGGCGGGCACTCAAAGTGGGGGCAACTGGTGAGCAGCAGCACACGGGCAGAGCAATGCCACACGCCACCTGCAGCCCGCCCATACAGCAGCTGCAGGCCTCACCGGCAGATGCCCGGCGAGGTGGCAGCGGCAGCATCCCCCTCGGCACAGGCGGGGTCTGCTGCCCACGACACGTCGTCTTGTGATGCCACGCATGCGCAGGAGAAGGGTCCAGAGGTGGGGTTGCCGTCGCCGCCCTTGTTAAAGACGCAGCGGCTCTCCGCCCAGGTGCCTGCAGGCAGCGGGTGCATGTGAGGCTCTTCTTGGCGCCCTCCCCTGCCGCCAGCAAGCTGGCATGCCAGGCACAAGTGGGTAGGGGCGGGCTTGCGCAGGCTGCCGCCATCGACTGGCGGAACGATGCGACATGGGCATGGCCGGCATGGCTGCAGCGAGCCGTGCGGCTTGGTATCAGCTGACACCTTGCTCCTACCGTAGTACAGCTCATTGGTGCGGACGTGGGCGCACACCACACGGTCTGGCGTGCCAGCTTCCACGGCATACAGCCCCGCCGCGCGGCACTGCAGCAGGCAGCCCGCCTGCAGGCCTGGGTGGGAATGCACCACCACGACTGCAAGAGGGTGGGCGGTAGGGAGGCGCAGCTTGTGAGGGTCACCATGGTCGCACTTGGAGCACTAGGAGAGGGTTGGCAGCAAGGTAGCGCAGGCTGGGCTGGCTGGCTGGGCGGCATCAATGGGGCCAGCTGCAGCTACCCACCACACATGCTGCTTACTGTAACCCACATGCTGTAGAAGTCACTCCCGGTGTGTCCTCTCCAGCGGCATTTTGTTGTTCGCCCCCTGCACCGGGAGGCTGGGGCGCATGTGAGCAGCTGCAAGCTGCTGCTGCGGCGGCGGCGGCAGACGCAGCACCGCCTGGAGTGTCCACCCATAGGCGCTCCGGCCCTCTACACGCTCACCCGCCACCGCTGCTGGGATCAGGAGGGCGAGAGTGAGCCCCAAGCGCCAGCCCCGTACATAAGCCCTTGCGGGCTGCATCGCCGGCCGCTGTGTGCTGTTCATTTGGGTTGGAAGTCGAGCAATTGGAAGAGTATCGGAAATGGGCTCCGAGGGTGCAACAGGCGGTGCTGGGTCGGGCACGCAGCCCCCCTCACCTCACTCAACCATGGCTCCAATCGTGCCATCGCCTGCTGCTCACGCTTCAGGTACCCCTAATGATAGTTGGGCGCGGCATGCTTCCGCCGGCGGTGCCACCAGCAGGTGGCTACGGCGCCGCGGCGGTGGCGGCAACCATTGGGCGGCGGCCAGCGGGGGTTGAGCACAGCGGGCGCCCGCACCCAAGTCAATCCCTGCTAGACTGCGCACCATATGCCACATACTTGGCAGGCATGCCGCTGGAGCGTTGTTCAGCCCGGTCCCATGCACAGGCGGCGCGACATACGGCCCGCGACACGCTCCCCGCGAATGGGCACATGATGGAGGTGTGCAACTGTTGGCGCCGGCCTCCTTCGCAACGACCTGCTGCAGCGCCCCGGGCCGCACCAAACCCTTCTGGTGATCCGCTGCGTTATTCAGCATTACCGGCCTTTGCAAGGCAAGCTTAGTGTTCATACTCAGCGCTCAAGAGTCATTCATTCGAACGCGGCAGCAGGGAGCGAGCTACAGAACGGATGGGAACAGGCAACGGGGGAGGAAACAATGCGGTTACAATCCGAAGGGGACACACACGGCAGGCGCCCACGTGGGGCAGCGGAGGGAAGGTGGGAGCGGCGCGGGTTGCTCGGGTTGACGAGCTCGCTGGGCTCCTGTGCTCAGAAGCCGTCCATGCAGCTCGGCTGCGCCGCGCAGCCGCTCCCTGGAGGTTTGTTTGGCAGCACCCAGTGCGGGGGGATTTGTGTGAGCCGGCATCGTTCACTCCTCCTCCTCGTGCACCTCCTTAGTGACCGAGGTCTTGCGGGGGGCAATGCCCGCAAAGGCGGGGTCCTTGATGCGGAACACGCGGTCCAGCACATCCTCAACTGCAGGCAGGGAGAAATGGCGAGGCGACAACATGGAGCAGGGAGGCATGGCAGGGTGACAACATGGATCCCTCGGAAGGCATGTGGCTCGTGTGATGGGAGCAGCGGGGTCCTGGGTGCGGAGCGCGCGGCTCCTCGCCAGGTGAGCGTTGAAGGAGAAGCAAGTTTGATGGCGTGCCGCCAGAGGAGTACACCGAGGGAAGCTTTCATCCCATGCACCTCACCGTTCCCAGCTCCCCCCACTGCCATGAACGGCCCCCATCTCCCCGCTCCCCGCTCTAGCCTGCAACGTACCGGCCTTGTCGGGAGGTGGAGGCGCCCTGCCCTCCCTCTCTGCACGCACCCTCACTAGCCACCCCTCCTCCCGGGTTTGCTTGGTGTGCTACTACGCACCGGCCTTGTCGGGGGTGGAGGCGCCGGAGGTCACGCCGATGACGAGGGGCCCCTCGGGCAGCCAGCTGGACGTCTCCACCAGCTCGCCGTGCGCCAGCTTGTGGGTGATCTGCAGGAGGGGAGGGAGGGTGCGCAGGGGTCGCTGGCTTGTTCAGGGAAACCCGACGCGTCTCGCCCCCACCTTGTCACGACCACCTCGATGCATTGCCTGGCTATTGCCGCGAGCTCCCCACCTTGACTGGCTGTTACCGCAAGCTCCCACCCTCTCGCCATGCTGCTTGCACACCCCCTGCCCCCCGCCCCCACCCTCTCGCCACCCTGCTGCACACCCCCTGCTGCCCCCCGCCCCCACCTTGTTGGCGTCCACGTCGATGCGGGCGGCGGAGTCGACCCAGAAGGAGGGGATGTCCTTCATCTCACCAATCTCCTGCACGGCAGGCGTGTTGAAGACGTGAGGGCGGCCGTTAGGTGCTGCAGCCGTCGAGCGCACAGGAGCACACTCTGTACCGAGCCCCTAGTGCTTCCCCAATCCATGGCGCCACCCGCCGTGGCTGCAACACGCTAGAGCAATTGTAATGAGTGCAATCCCGCGGCACCCAGCACTGTCTGCCATGGCACCGAAACACAGCCTGTTTAATTGCACACAAGCACACAAGAACACACACCCCCACACAGGAGAGAGGCAGCCGGCAGCTGCCTGCGCACCTGCAGGTGGCTGGTGTTGGACGAGTTGAAGCCGCCCACCACGATCATCATGTCGATGCCCTCGGGCGTGTTCTGGGCACCAGTCAGCTTGTACACCGCGTCCTGGCGGTACTGCGGGGCAGAACGTACAACAAGCAGGGCAGGCAGGACTTTGGTGAGCTGGGTGAGCAGAATGTCATCTGTCATCTGAGCCTGCCTGCCGGCTTGGTTGTCCATGGCGCCATGCTGATAGCGCTCCAGGTCAGGGTAAAGTTTGCTTCCACTGACTGCAGCATTGATGCCAAACACCATGACCTGCACCGACACAGCTGACTGCCCAACACTCCCGGCCCAGTGTGTGTTGTTCCAACCGACCTGCGTGGCATCACAGATGGTGTCCATGACCATGAAGCGCTGGCTCAGCTGGGCAGGGCCGTACTTCTGAAGCATGGTGCGCTCCAGCAGCTTGCCGATGGCCTCCGTCTCGCCCTGCGCGCACGATTTGTGTGATGATTAACTGCTGCGGTGCGATGCGACGTGTGCAGCACGCACCCGATGGCATTCCTCCTGCTGCTGCAGCCTGCCCGGAGCAGCAGCACAGCACGCCGACCTTGGCATGAAGCCCACCAATAAATTTTGGTTCTCAACATCGAGCAGCTCATGGTGTTTTTAAGATCAGTTAAGGCCGACCTTGAGCATGGTGGTCTGGTTGGCCATGCCGATGCGGTCCAGGTCCACCTCCGGGTCAAAGCCCTCGCTCATCGCGTTCTGGAACTTGGCCAAGAACTCGGCCCTGCGGCCAGAAGGCGAGAAGGAGGCTGGTTGGTGGGCTGACTGGACCTGGCAGCAGGTGTGCACCTCAGCCAGAACAGCAGGGCAAGGTGCCCATATCTGTGCAAGGGCCCACGTGTCACCGCCCTGCATGATGTGGCCGCACACATGCAGCTGCCGACGCTTGACCTAAAAACAGCGCAACACCGTCAACAGAGGCGCAGCTGCCCACCTGTCGCCGCCCTGCATGATGTAGTCGCACACATACTGCGCCTCCTTCAGGTCCTTCACAATCAGGTACGTGCCTGGGGAGATGCAGAGCCGGACAGTACGGTTCATGTGGTGCACGTACATAGCACGCATGGGCAGGATGGAGCCATGGTAGTACAGGCGGACAATGCGCACACCACCCACAAGCCTGCCCGCGGCCCACACGTGCCCAGCAGGCTCGGCGTAAAATGCAGATTAATCTGCTCAGCCCCGGCCCGCCCCGCTCACCCGCAAAGGACGCGGTGGCGATGGTCTCCTCGTGCGCCCACTTGCCGTGGATGATGGAGGTGTGGCCCTTGCGGGACTGGTTGTCAACCGCGTTCCACACCTTGCTGCGAGATAGAAGAGCCGCAGGCAGCGAAGCGTGGCGTGAGCGCAGCTCAGCAAGCGCAGGCCGTACGTCACCAGACCCGCAAACACTGCCACAGCCTGTGCCTGATAACTCAGGGCCACTCCGGCACCTCACCTGGCCCAGGGGCAGGTGGCATCCACAACCCGCCACTCCCATCAGATGCAGATTCTGCAATCCATGCTGGCCAGCCTGTGCAAGCAGGCGGCCAGCCTCCTCACCTGACCCAGGGGCACGTGGTGTCCACAATCTGCACCTTGCGGTCAGACAGCAGCTTCATCTCCTGCTTGGAGCGGCAGGGGCGGCAGGGTCAGTTGGTGCACACAGGGTCGGCAGGCGCAGCAGCTGCAGGTGAGCACCAGCAACTGCACATGCCGAGCAGGCACAGCAGACAGCGTGGGCAGGCAGGGCATGGCAAACCGACCTGCACGGAGGCGCCAAACGCGGGCAGGATGACCACCTCCCCCTCCTTCACAGCCGAAAAGTCCTGCGGGCAGCAAAGTGGGCGGAAACAGACGCAGCGACGGTGAGCCGCAACAGCCATCGGCCTGTCAGCTCCAATGCGGGGCTGCAAGCTGCAGCTGTTCCTGCGACAGCACCGCAATGCTGGGAGCTGTGCCGGCGGGTTTTACACGGACTCGCGGGGGCGGACGCGCTGCCGCTCTAGCACACCGCCAGCTGTGGGTCTGCTGTGGCCTGTGTTTCCTAGTCGGCGCGCCACGGCATGCAGGCGCGCCAACAGCAGACAGCAGGCGGGCGGTGCAGGCTGCGAACCAGGTAGGTCTGGGTCGGCAGCCCGGCTGGGCAGCACGACCCGGGCCCAGCAGCAGCACATGCCAACCACGAGCCACCCGGCAGCACACAGCCCCCAGCAGCTGGCTTGCCTTGTCACCCTCCTCGCTGGCCTCGATGAAGTTGACGTCCATCTCCTTGAGCCGCTGGTTCACACCTGCATGACGGGCAACAACAGATGGGTGGTTTGTGTTTCGCACCGCAAGCCGCCTGGCCATAGACACACAGTCTCACACGGCCGCCGCAGGTGCCAGAGCTGCACATGCAAGGGAGCCGGGCGCGGCCCAAGCCAAGCGGCCGGCCCCCAGCGCACCCGGGTTGTGGATGATCTCGTTGGTGATGTGCAGGCGCTTGCCGGGGTACGCCTTGCGCGCCTGCAAGGGGGATGGTGGGGGGAGGAGGCACGGCAGGCCGGGCCGTTCAGCGGCGCTCGGCGCTGCCAGCTGGACTAGCACGGCAATCTGCCGGTGCAAACCCAGCAACCCAACAAAGGCACTCTGCAGGCCAGCTGCAACACAGACGCCAGAGGCCCGCCGGCTAGAGGCCCGCCACCCCAAGCAGCCAGCAGGGCAGCGGGGCAGCCAGCGCACCTCGTACGCCATCTGCACCGCGCGCTCCACGCCCCAGCAGAAGCCGTACGCCTCGGCCAGCTTCACCGTCACGTCGCCCTGCAGCCAGACAGAGGGGGGAGGTTAACCGGGCATTAACTTAACAGGGCATCACCGCCTGGCGTCGCGAGCCCTGCGCCTCGGCCAGCACCGGATTTAGAGATGGGCGCCCCATGTCCGACTTCTGCGGGCCTTGCGCCCCCGCCTGCCACTGCGCTCATCAAGGGCAGCAGCAACACCGCCTGCGGCACCCGAGCAGCACCGCCTGCGGCACCCCGGACAACAACGCCTGCGGCACCCAAGCACCGCCTGCGGCACCCAAGCAGCGCTCGCCTGCTTCCAGGTGAAGTCCTGCTCGCGCATCTGCGCCACCAGGCCGGTGGTGGAGTAGCCCACGCCGTGCTCCTCCATCAGCTGCAGTGGCAGTGGCAGCGGCAAGGCATTTGCTGAGCAGCGCTGCATGCTGAACCAATGTAGAGTACAGCACAACTGGCTTCGACCTCCTCATTCATCAAGCAGCTGCGACTCGGCAGGAGAAGGGCGTCGCAGTTGCAGCACGGCACTGCCGTGCCCACAGGTCCGGCCTCAACCGAGCCCCGCAAGCCACCGGATGCTGCCGGACATCAGCATTCTGCAGCATCCGTGGCTGCCTCCCAAGCTGTCAAATTGCTGCCGCACTTAATGGAGCCCAGCAGCGCCTGACCTGCAGCGAGTCGGGGTCGTTGCTGGGCTTGCGGGTGTAGCGGCCCGTGGAGTTGAGGGAGCGGCGGAAGGCGCGCGCGTCAAAGTCGGCAGGCTGCACCCCCGACCTGTCCGCCGCCTGCTCCAGCACCTCCTTGGCCTCCGCGGTTGCTGCCACGCGCAGCGGCCGGCGCTGCGGCCGGCCGNGGGCGGCGGCGGCGCCGCTGCTGCTGGCGCAGCCAGCGGGGGCGCGAGCCCAGCTTGTGCAGGCCGCCTGCTGCATTCTGGCTGGCGGGAAACCGCGGTGGGGGCGCTGCAGGGGCCGGCCCGAGCCGAAGCGCTGTGGGTGGGTCAGGCGGGAGGCAGCGCACGGAAGCCCCCTGGCGCTGGCCGGCAAGCTGGCGGGATGCTGGAATTGGGGGATGCGCCTCCCACCCAACAAGCCTGATCAAGCACCTTGCCAGCAAGGCCTCCAGAAGAGGCCAGCCTGCTTCCCAGGCAGCCCTGATCTCCTCCTCAGCGCTCCATCGGGTGTCAGCAACGATGCAAGGAGCTTCCAGGCTGCTTGGGGCCGCCGCCCGGCGCGGTCGCAAGGAGGCGGGTTGGGGCGGCCTGGCGGGCCGGGGGCGGGCCGGGGCCGCTTGCACAGCCAAACCCTATCGAGATCTGGGCGGCCCCAGGCCTGCGAGGCTGCGGGCGCCGCGCATTGGCCAGGAGGCGTCTGGAGAGGGGGGAGGCCCGGCGGCTCGCCAGCAGCTCTCTGCCCCCGCTGCTGCGCCTGAGGCCGATCCAATTGGCGCCCTGCAACGCTCCCAGGCCGCTGGGCGCCCGGTTGCAAAATGCCGCCGCTGCCGCCGCCAGCCGCCGCCACCGATGAGTTGCCGGCCGTGCAGGCTCCTCGTTGGCTGCCTCCCCCCCCCCACCCACCTTCTGGACATGTGTCAGTGACCCCCGCCTCCTGCACTCACACGCTCGCGTGCCCGCCATCCATCCACGCAGGCGCTCGCGGCGCTGCAGCTGCAGACGCGCGGCTACGCCGCCAAGGACCTGCGGTTTGGCGATGAGTGCCGCGCGGGGCTGCTGCAGGGCGTGGAGAAGCTGGCGGATGCGGTGCAGGTCACCCTGGGCCCCAAGGTGCGCTCTTGGCGGGGCGGGGCACTGGCTGGCGGGCAGGTGGAGGGATGGCGGGCGGAGTGCTGCTGACTGGTGTGCGCTGTGCACGCTGTTTTCGAGCCGCAGCCCTTTGCTTGTCTCCGCCACAGGGCCGCAGCATGTCTGAGCATGCACGCTCTCAACTGCGCTTCCTCTGCATCGCTCCAACTACTGACTGCACGGCGCCTGTTGTTTGCTGCTGTCCGCAGGGCCGCAACGTGGTGATTGAGCAGGCGTACGGCGCGCCCAAGATCACCAAGGACGGTGTGACCGTGGCCAAGGCCATCGAGTTCAAGGACAAGTTCCAGAACGTGGGCGCCTCCCTGGTCAAGCAGGTGGGCCCATGCTCCTTTGGTAATCGCTCCTTTGGCTCCCCAGTCTGCGGCGCTTCAGTGGTGGCTTGCTGCCCTGGTTTGGACGGGTTGCAGAACGCGGGCGCCTCCCTGGTGAAGCTGGGACGTCTGTGTTGCAGCGAGTTTGCAAGCAATGACGTTATCTACAGATGCAGCCCCTGGCTGCCGCTGACCGCCATGCTGCCGCCGCTGCTCACCACGCTGCATGGCCACTCATGTGCCAGTGCCGATTGCATTGCCCATGCGCAGGTTGCCTCCGCCACC
The DNA here is from genome assembly GCA_006782975.1 of Chlorella sp. Dachan. Taxonomy (NCBI): domain Eukaryota; kingdom Viridiplantae; phylum Chlorophyta; class Trebouxiophyceae; order Chlorellales; family Chlorellaceae; genus Chlorella; species Chlorella sp. Dachan. The sequence continues at coordinate 1,857,082 of RRZL01000033.1, forward strand.
AACGACGTGGCGGGCGACGGCACCACCACCGCCACAGTGCTGACGCGCGCGATCCTGGTGGAGGGCTGCAAGAGCGTGGCGGCGGGCATGAACCCCATGGACCTGCGCCGCGGCATCAACCTGGCAGTGAGCAGATAGATGGGTGGCATGGTGACTGTAGCATTTGCCACGCGTTTGTGCAGCACCTCCTTGAGTGGGGCGCATGAACCCCATGGGCGTGCGTCGTGGCTCAACCTGGTTGTGGATGGCATTTTTGGGCGGAGGTTTCTGTTGCAATGGAAGGCTATCGGGGCGATGCGGGCAGCAAAGCTCGTCGGCTGCTGCTTGTGCAGTGGCGAGCCACCCAGCCTGCTGGCCGCTGCACGATGCCTGCAGGTGGAGCACGTGGTGGGCGAGCTCAAGGCGCGCGCCAAGATGATCTCCACCACCGAGGAGATTGCCCAGGTGCGGCCGGCTGTGTAGAGGGCAGGATACCTTGCTTACTGTTTAAAGGGCAGCACACCTTGCTTACGCGTGCTGAGAGGCTGGCCTAGGAGGCTGGCATGGGAGGTTAGCACAGGGTGGCCGCCTGCAGCTGCCCCTGCTGCCTGCTGATTTGGCGGTTTACTTCGCAAACGCCCCTGCCGCAGGTGGGCACCATCTCCGCCAACGGCGAGCGCGAGATCGGCGAGCTGATTGCCCGCGCCATGGAGAAGGTGGGTGGGTTGTGTGGGGCCAAGGCTTCTTAGAACGTGATCAGTGGCCGCCCGTTGCCGACACGTGGATACAAGCCTGCCAACACGTGGATGCAAGCCTGCCAGGAAGAATCGCGCCAAACCGCGCCCTGGGTCATACCGCCCGGGCCGCACGTGGGCGCAGCGTCCTCACCGTGTCCTGCTGCCCTGCCCCGCAGGTCGGCAAGGAGGGCGTGATCACGGTGCAGGACGGCAAGACGCTGGAGAACGAGCTGGAGGTGCGCCACGCCGCGCCGCGCTGCGCTGCGCTGTGCCGCGCTGTGCATGCTGGCGCGGCGTGCTTGCACGTTGTGTTTTCCGCTGCTGTTGCCCACTGGACGCTGCTGTTGCCACCTGGAAAAACAGCCATTCGACTGCGGCTGCCCCCTGGCTTGCCCTGACCAGCCCGCAGCGCTCATCGTGGCCGCTCAATGCGCTCCTCAACACACTTGTCTGCCGGACCGCAACACAACCTGCGCAGGTGGTTGAGGGCATGAAGTTTGACCGCGGCTACATCTCGCCCTACTTTGTGACCGACCAGAAGACGATGAAGTGCGAGCTGGAGGACCCGTACGTGCTCATCTGCGAGAAGAAGATCAGCGGGTGAGTGGACTCATGTTTGGGCTGGCCTTCTCGCTCATTGGCTGGTTGGTTTGAGCTTGCAGCTCAGAAACAAGCCATCCTGCACTCACCTCTTGGCCCTGCCTGTCTGCACCCTCGCCAGTACCACCCCTGTGCTGGAGCAGCTCTTGACTTTCGGCTGCTTGTGCCGGCATCTGACCTCTGGTTGCTGCCCCCCTCCCCTCCCTGCCCCGCAGCATCGCCAGCATCATCCCTGTGCTGGAGCAGGTGCTCAAGACGCAGCGGCCGCTGCTCATCATTTCCGAGGACGTCGAGTCGGGTTGGTTCCGCTGCTCTTAGTCGTGTGTGCATCGCACAGTTTAGGGCTGCAGTTTGGGTGGGCCAACGGCCTCTGCTCGTCATCTCTGAGCAGGTGGAGTCGGGTGGGTGGCGCTCTCTCTCACTTGACGCTGTTAGTCGTGTGTGCATCGCGCATTGTACGGCTGCACTTTGGGTGGTGTTGCTGCCGCAGCTCGTCCTCCTCGAGGACGTGGAGTTGGGTGGAGGCTGTGGATGGCGTGTGGACGTTGAGTGTCTTGACTGCTCTGCCCCAACTGCCCGGGTTGTTGTTGTTGTTGCAGGCGAGGAGCTCTCCACTTCCAGCCCCAACATTCACCCAAGAATCCACACTGAACCCCCCTCCCCCCTTGCAGAGGCGCTGGCCACCCTGATTGTGAACAAGCTGCGGGCGGGCGTCAAGGTGTGCGCCGTCAAGGCGCCCGGCTTTGGCGACAACCGCAAGGCCAACCTTCAGGATATTGCGGTGCTCACCGGAGGCACGGTGAGCGCAGGTGGAGTTGTGGCATGAGGCAGGGTTGTGACATGTGCCATCCCCCAGCTGGGTTGGGTGCCTTGCTTCTGTGCAGGCGCTGAGCCAGGGCCTGGGCTGTGCCGCTGCCAGCCCCCCTGAGTGGCTCCTCTGCTGTGCCGCTGCCGCCCCCCCCCCATGAGTGGCTCCTCTGCCCTCTGCTCCGTTTCAATTATCGATTTCAGGTGGTGAGCGAGGACCTGGGCTTCAAGCTTGAGAAGGTGGACGCCTCCATGCTGGGCACCGCCAAGAAGGTGGCCATCAGGTGCGGCACGACAGCAGGCTGACGGGTGTGGTTTGCTGCGCCCAGCTTGGGTTCAGGGGGTGCCTCTGCCCCAAACTCACATGTTGCTCATTTGGTTCCGCACTCGGCCCCTGCCCTGCCGCAGCAAGGACGACACCGTGATCCTCAACGGCGGCGGCGCCAAGCAGGCCATCGGCGAGCGCTGCGAGATGATCCGCCAGGTGCGCGGGCGGCAGCAGGGGGGGGTGCACATGGCACGTGCAGCGGAATGAGATGAGCACATGGTATGCGTTGAGCAGATGATAGGTGCGCATGTGTGCAGCGGTCGAGGAGGCGGGGCTGTGCAACTGTGCGCGTGCACGGCAAGCAGGGACGGGCCGCTGCTGCTGGTGGACCCAGCAGCGAGCTGAGCAGGGCGCGGACCATATTCTCTTCTCTCTGTTTGCACTCTGTTGCAGGCCATGGAGCAGTCCACCAGCGACTATGACCGCGAGAAGCTGCAGGAGCGGCTGGCCAAGCTCAGCGGCGGCGTGGCGGTGCTCAAGGTGCGGGGCGGGCGGGCTGACGGGTGTTGCGGCTGGGCCCTGCATGCCTTGCGGGGAGGGGTGGCTGATCACCTGGATCACCTGCCGGTGGTGCTGATCGTGCACCACTACACCTTGCTTCAACCGAGAAGCGAATTGGAGTTGTGCTCCCTCTCCGTGCAGGTGGGCGGCGCCTCCGAGGTGGAGGTGGGCGAGAAGAAGGACCGCATCACCGACGCGCTCAACGCAACCAAGGTGGGCTGAGCTGGGGCTCAGAGCTAGGTGGCCCTGCAGCGCTGTACCTGTGGCGCAGGGGCGCAGCTGCTTGACAGAACTGGATGGGCCTGCCGCGCTGTACCTGCGCGCAGGGATGCAGCTGCTTGACGGTGCTTGACGCAACTCGCTGCGTGCCAGCCAGCCCTGTCCACCTGTGTGCTGCTACCACCTGTCTCGTCCTGCTCAATGCCCCCAACAGCGCTTCTGCCGCCCCTGTCTGCTCCCCCGTAGGCCGCTGTGGAGGAGGGCATTGTGCCCGGCGGCGGCACCGCTCTGGTCTACGCCTCCCGCACCCTGGAGAGCGTGAAGGGCAAGTGCGAGAACTTTGACCAGAAGGTGCGGGGGCGGGGGGTCATTTGTTAAGTACTGGTCCTGCCCATACATCGACACGGGCTGTGAGAGAGGGGGCCCTTGCGTTGAAGCAGCACACACGACGTCCCAGCCCCGCGCATGATGCGCGCTTGTGCCGCCCTTGCAACCCTGACCTACTATCAGTTGCCCACACGGAGTGCATTTTGACCGACGTCCCATCTGTGCCCCCCCCCGCCCCCGCAGGTGGGCGTGGAGATCATCCAGCGCGCCATCCGCCGCCCCGCCAAGACCATTGCCAACAATGCTGGCCTGGAGGGCGACGTCATTGTGGGCAAGCTGCTGGAGAAGGTGAGGCGGTTCTGTGCCTTGCTTGTTTGTCGGGAGCTTGGGTTCAGGCACGGCAGCGCTTCGTTGGTTGATTGGTTGGGTGGAGGTGTCAAGTGGGCAAGCTGCTAGGGAAAGTGGGTGGGCGGGCGGGCGGGCGTGGGCACCCGCTGTGAAGGCGGAGCATTGTGGGCTCCAGCCCCCTGCCTAGCCAAGTGCAGCGAGGTGGCACAAACACTGCAATGCAAGCACAGTGTGCGGCATGACTTACCTCACCGCAATTTGCTCACCGCCATCCGCGCAGGAGGGCGACGAGGATGTGGGCTTCAACGCCGCCGCGGGCCGCTTTGAGAACATGGTGGCTGCCGGCATCATCGACCCCATGAAGGTCGGTTGGTGGCTGTATGTTTGAGGAGCAAAGGGTACAAGCCGGGTACAAGTCAAGTGGTACATGTCAAAGCAACTTCATGGTCGCATGGATGGTGTGCAGGTGATGGATTGACACATGGTGGCCGCGGGTAGCAGGCCGCCTGGGAGGTGCAGGGAGCAGGGAGCAGGTGCGTGCTGCTGCTCCGACGCCCCTTCCTCCAATGCACCACCCACTGTGCAGGTGGTGCGGACGGCGCTGCTGGACGCCGCGTCCGTGGCATCGCTGCTGACCACCGCCGAGGTGAGGGGGCGGGCCTTTGGGTGCGCCTGTGGTGTGCATGCGCGCTGCCCCCAGGCTTGCACCATCTGTGGTGTAGGCATGGTGGTTCGCCCTCTGCATCATGAGCAGCAGCCCGGATGCCGCCCCCTCCCGCCCCTCTTGCCGCGCTGCTTGCCATAAGCGTCACCGCCGGCTGAGTGCCCACCCCTCCCACCCGCCTCCCACCCGCTTGTTGCAGTGCATCATCACGGAGGCTCCCAAGGAGGCGGCCCCCGTGGCCCCCGGCATGGGCGGCATGGGTGAGCGCCCTTGCATGGCTCTCACAATGCCCTTGCAGTGCCCTTGCATTGCCCTTGCATGGCTCTCGCATGGCTCTCGCAACCCATCCTGCTGGCATGCAGGCCGCAGCCGTGCCGTTGCAGCGATACAAGGGCTGTGCAAGGGCGCCGGCCAGCTGTTTGCTGGGTCCATACCCGATGCTCATGTCTGCCTAGGTGCAGGCTGGCCCAGCAAGCCGTCGCTCACCCGCCGATTCCTGCTGCTCTGCTCCCCTTGCAGGCATGGGTGACTTCTAAGCGCGCATGGCCCCCGCCAAGCCAGACCCACGCAGCAGCCCCCTAGCAGCAGGGCGGGAGGGCAGCCCCTGGCCCCACGACGGCCCAGAGTGACCTCTTCGCACTGCCCCGCACCGCACCACACCACCCGACCCTCAGTCTTTCCGTTGCTGGGCCGCCAGCCGGCACATTGGCCGCGGCCAGCGCGCCTCGCGTCAGTGATAGCCCGTCTCCATTCAGCCGCCACCCCCCTTGGCCGCACGGTACGGGCCAGCTTGCATTGCAGCCCCGGGCAAGGCGGGGCGAGGGCGCAGGGTCTTTCCCTGCCCCCGCACCGCCGGCCTGCCGCTCCCTCGGCCAAGCAATGCAGGGCTGCCCGCACCGCGCACAGCAGCAGGCACCCCACCACCCCTATGTCCGGGATGTGCCGGCACGAAAAACCCTCCTTGATTGACGCTCCCGGGCGCCGCGGATTTGATTCTACCCCACTGCATCGCCAAATCCACCCTAGAAATGAACTCCCTATTGCATTGTAACCCATCAGGCCTCTGGGCTGGGCGCAACAGCGTTGGGTTGACAAGGGTTTGGCAGTGTGCAAACAGCGATGCGTGCAGAGAGGCGGAGTGAAAGAAAAGGAGTGCAGCGTCAGTCGTTGTACAGTGCAAGCGGAGGGTCGTCGAGCAGGTGTCAACAGCCAGCAGGAAAGGAACGGCACAGGGAGGTAGCTAACTATACTGCTGCCGCGAGGGAGGGCAGTGCTGCAAGGCGCGCTACCGCGCCGGCGCCTGCCGCACCACCACTGTGAAGTCAACTTGCGGCATGCTGGTGGCGTCGGCTGTCACGCTGGCCTCGAGGCCCAGACCCGCCAGCGCCCCCCGCACAATGGCGCAGGGCAGCACCAGATAGTCTGCTGCAAGCTCTGCTTTGGGGATGGGCGCAGGCAGCGGCTGGCCCACCTGCGGAGGGCAGAACGAGAGGGAGAGCGGCAGCAAGTCGTGGCCAGTGCATGGCGTGCATTCAGCGTGGCGGCGCAAAACTGGCGCGCTCACTTAAACCTCAGTAGCAGAGCAGGGGCGCACTGGCTGAGACAGCGGCAGAGCAGCGGCAGAGCAGCGGCAGCAGCCCGCTGGCCCACCTGCGGCGGCATCTGGTTTTGGCTGAGCCGCGTGAGCCACCGGAACTGCGTGTCTCGCAGCACAAAGGTGCCGCTGCGGGGCGGAAAGAGGGTCCGGGCGCACCATGGTGAGTGCCGACAACATGAGCAGCGCAGTTCTAGTTCTGCCGCCGCCGCTCGTGCACGGACCATTGGCAGAATGTGCATTGCACAGTGGAGGCGATGCACCCCAGCAGCCTCGCCCTCGCTGGGCGCCCAGATTGCTCGAGCAAGCAACCGATCACGGGGAGGTAAGCAGTAACCGCTTCCACACTGAAGCCTGTTCATATCCAAAGCAGCAACACAGCCCCCACCGGTGGTTGGTGCGCAGGTTGTCCACGCTCTTGCGGAACACCTCCGCCCAAAACTCCTTGCAAATGAACTTCATCACATCCAGCTGCGAGTCGTGGGCACACAATCAGAGGGCGGGGGTCATGTGCGGTCAGCAGTGGGACATGCCCGCCCCCTGTCAGCATCGCAGGTGGTGTTCCATCCACAGCACTGAGGTTACAAGCTGTGGTGATGGTCAGCCAGCTAGCGCCTCGGTGCATATATCACCTGCTCCAGCAGCGGCGCCCGCTCCTTGGAATAGCGCTCCACCAGCTGCCGCCCCACCCGCTCGCCGATGGCATCCAGCGCCGCCTGCCATGTAAGTCAGAGCACATCAGGAGTGAGAGCTGCAGACACAGCCAGTGGCAGGTGCAGCACAGCCAGCGGCAGGCGGACTGCAAACACCCCAAAGCCGGCAGCCGCCCAGGCGTGCTCAGGCGGCGGCGGCGGTCGGGTGGAGTTCACCTGCAGCGGCGGGCCCTGCAGCTGCTTGCGGTAGGTGTTGACCATCTCCAGAGTGAGGTAGTCTATGCAGGACTCGGCCACAGCCCGCTTGGCCGCAGGAGTGGCCGACATTTCGGCCCGCCGGCCTGCTCCGCAGCTGGCTGCCTTTTCAACTGGAAGATCGTCGAGTCCAGCTGCGATTGGTGCCCCCTGATCGCAGCTGCAAGCCGCCAGCCGTGAGCAGCACCGGGCTTGAAGCCTGCACGATCAGAAACGGCTTGCCAAGAGGCTGTTTAGGAACTGGAGAAGGTTAAGAATAGTTCCGTAGCTGCGATCGCTTGTCATCGGCATCCCATTCCGCAACACATGCAGCCACAGCAGACCGCACCCGCGCCTCTTCTGCCGTCATCATCCCACCCGGTCTAATGGCCACGTCCGTGCGTACCTGCCGTCCCTTTTGAATACTGGAATGACCCGAGGAAACGCCATAGAAGAAGGATATGGCAGTGTCCCTCAGGTTTCTTGCCGTGCCTCGCCCACGACGGTCACCGCTCTTGGTCGCAAAGCGCGGGAGCGTCACAGGTGAGCTGGGCACACAGAAGTCGCCACCTGAATGAATGCAAACACAGTGCGGTGGGCCGGCGCCAATGGACAACGGGGCAGGCAGCTGGAGCCGTTGCAAAATCGGAGGACACAGGCAGGGGGGAGGGCAGCTGAAAATCGGAGCGCGAGAGGCAGCGAAGGCATGGCAAAACTCGTGTTAGGCAGGACAGAGGCACAGGTTATTGCACAGAGTGTCGTTTGGGCAGTGCGGCAACAGCAGGTCAGGGGGAGGCAAGAGCGGCCGGCCAGCGCCAATGCGCGCCTGCAGCCGCGGCAGTGGCTGCCACAAGGCCCACCAGACCCCACCGCCGCACGGCAGTGGGGAGTGCGGCCACCCGCCACCCATCCAGGGCCGCTGCACTGGCGCTTGCAAGCCAGCGGCGCCCGACGGCTGCCGCTGCTGCTAGGCGGGTGTCCACGCTACCGGTGTTGTTGGGTGGAGGAACGAAAAAATATGACCTGCAGAGGTGGGAGTGGGAGTGGGAGTGCGGTTGGCACCGGCCTGCAAGGAATTGAACGCCGTCCCAGCCCTCCAGGCAACAACCCCTGGTACATCCCACCCCCCAGAACACCAGCCGCCGCACCACAGCTGTGATGTTGTCCTGCGAGCCGCGCGCATAGGCCTCCATGCACAGGGCCCGCGCTGCGTACTCTGCCCCCGCGCCCCGCCACTTGAGCGCCAGCCGCGTCGCCTCCTCATTGTCCATGGCATCCCACAGCCCGTCGCTGGCCAGCACCAGCACCCGGTTGGCTGCGGCGTGGGAGCACAAGGCACACGCGGTTGGCGGCGGGAGGCCGACAAGGACTTGCCTGCGGTGGTGACACAAGCCCCCGCCCCATCCAACCATGCTCCCCCCACCCCCACCCCCACCCTCCACCCACTGGCCGCAGCACGGCCAACCCAGCTGCAGCGCACCTTCCGTGACCACGTCTTGCCAGATTTCGGGGTGGGGGATGATGAACTGCTTCATCATGCGGTTGCCAAACGACCGGCTGACCGCCAGCACGCCGCCGACCCGCCAGGTGCCCGCCCACACCACCGCACCGCCGGCGCCTGCAGCCAGGGGTGCAGTGCAGTGCAGTGCAGCAGCGCCAAAGTGAACACCTGTGCTGGCAGTGTTGCGGTCCGGATGTGCAGCATGCACCACATGCAGCAGCCATTGCCCGCTGCACCCTGGTCCCGACAGCAGCACAGGGCGGGCGGCAGACGGCAGCAATCAGGCGCACCCTCGATGCGCCCCCGCTCGTCAGCCCGGTTGGGCTTGTGGTCTTTGGACAGTGCCTGCGCCCCTGTGTTTATTGAGATGACCGCTCTGCAGGCAGGCAGCTGGGGAGGTAAGCAACTCAGCCGCTGGTTGCACAACCCCGGACATGGACATTGGCAGGAGGGTGCAAGCAGCAGCAGCAGCAGCAACAGCAGCAGCAGCAGCAGCAGAGACAACCGACAGTTGGCAGCCCTAGCGGCCAGGACGACTCCCCGCAGCAGCAGCCAGCGGCATAGCTGTGTCCGCCCAGAACGAGTGCAGCGCTATAGCCTGGCTGCGCCTGCACCTGCCCATGTGCAGCACCACCACAACCAGCGGCTCCTTTGGCAACACAGGCCGCAGCTAACCCGAGGGTGACGCACACCAGCAGCACAGCAGCAGCAGCCAACCCGCACCTGCTGTCCCCCACATGCGCCACCACCAGCTGCTGCCCCACCAGCACCGCGGTTACGGCGGTGCAGCCGTCGTCCCGCTGGTGCTCCGCATCCAACTCCAAGTACTGCTGGTCCGTTTCCTGTTGAGCCAGCGGGAGGCGGGCTGTGGTCAGCTGACCAGCAAGTTGGCACAGCCCCCAGAAGGGCACAGCCGTGTGCGCAGCTCTGGCCAGTGCCACGCATTTTTGCACAAGGTCGTCGCGGAGCCAAACGAGTTGGAAGCCGGCAGCGCCCTTGCAAGCGGCGGTGCCCTGCCTGCGAATCAAGCGCAAGCGTGGCCCTGGCTTGCAGCCAGGTGCACCTGAAAACCAAGCCCCCCCTGCCTTGCAGCCAGCCGCACCTGGTACGCGTCCTCCAGCGCGCGCGCCAGGTTGCTGCTAAAGTGCTGGTGCCCAAACAGGTTCTTGAACAGCTGGTCCCGCACAAACTTGGCTGCCATGGGGCCGCCGTGCCTGCGGCGAGTGGCGGTGGGGCACGCCAGGTGGCCAGCAGGGTGGGTTAAGGCAGGCAGCCAACAGGGTGACCAAGTGCGGTAGGCAGGGCAGGGTAGGCCAGGTGGGAAGAGGCTCGCCAGCTGACGGCCAGCAGACACAGCCGCCCCCAACCATGCCTGCGCAGCGGCAGCCCCAGCAGCATGCCGGCAGCAGCAGCAGCAGCGGCGGCGGCGGCGGCGGCGCTCCCCGCAGCGCACCCATCGAAGACGCCAAACGCCCCCACATCGTGCCCCTCGTCGTCCTTGTGGAAGCAGCAGTAACTGCAGCGGCACAACGTAAAGTTGCAGCGGCAAGTCGCGCACCACAGCCCCGCACACTGCAGCACGCCAAGATATCTGCGGCGCAGCGTGCATGGCATACGCAGCACCGGCAGCAGGCCAACGCACGCGGTTGGTGATGGGCAACCAACCCAACCCAAAGATGCACCAAGCCAGGAGCCAGGAGCGCTGTGCCTGTGCTCGCAAGCCGCTCCGTTGCCTCACCATGTGTCTTCATTCAGCGGCCGCTTGCCACGGCAGGTGGCCCACCCTGCATCCACCAGCCCGTCCGGCCTGCAGGCGCCAGGCAGAGCAGCCACAGACTTGGCTTGAGCGCACTTGCGGCTGCGCACCCAGCAGCGTACAGCAGCACAGCACAGCATGTAGCCGAGGCAGCCAATGGGGTGCTGAAGCAGGGCGCAATGCAACTGACAGTCTGCCTGCCGAGGCCGAGCCCCCGCCAACTAATGCCAATCTGAAATAGGCGGCGTGGCCAGTGCACACCTCCGTGCGCCGCCCGACTCCAGCCCGTATCTGTCCCGCAGCTTGGTCTCCAGCTTGACCATTTTCCGGCTGGGCTGCGGCACAGCGTCCGCCCCCTTGCTGCCGTTGACGCCCATGGCGGCTGCGCGGTCGGCCTGCAGCGCAGCAGGGGCAGGAAAGGGCGGTCGGTGCGGGCGGCACAGCAGAAGCGGCGGCGGCCAAGGGCAGCGGCGGCGCGGTGGCGTGCACTGCGGCGACTGGCAGCCGTCGGGGGCGCCGTGGTGGTCACCCCGCCCTGCTGTGACACCCCGCAATGCTGTGAAGGTGCTGCAGCGGGCCCACAGGGGCAGCAGCTGCACGGGGCTGTGCGAGCAGGGCCGGCCGCTTCGCGCTGGAGGGCGGGTGGCCCAGGCTCACTTGCAAGCCTTCCCAGAGACGCGGCGATCACGTTTCGTTGAGACCGGGAGCCTTGGAGGGTTTACCCTGCTGCCGGGCCGCGGGTTGGGGCTGGGAGAGACGTGCGGCGCCTCCTTGTCGCCTCCGACTGGCTCCCTGCCTGCCCTCGACACCGTGGGGAGCCGAGATCGCCCGCCTTGGGCCCTGCCAGCCACGTGATGGGGGGTGCACCGCTTCTCAGCCGCACAATTTGCAAGGTTGGAGCTCTTTTAAGAGTGAGGTGGGCGCCGCCGTTAAAGAATAGCCGATCCAGCCCCCTTGTTACTGCCGCCGCCGCTGCCGCTGCTGCCGCTGCGGCACATGCCGGCACGTCAGCCCCCTTGTCCTGTGCCGTCAAGCAGGCCCCACAAGACAGCACTAGAAGTGGGCGACTGAAGCATGTGCAACAGCGACAGCAACAATTAAAGGTGTGCCGCTTGACCGTCAGCATTCTAGCACAGCAGAGGTGCGCCGCATGTGCAGGGAGATGCAGCGTTCAAACACCGGTCCAGCACAAGGCTCCCTGCCCTGCGTCCGCCGCCACAGCTATCCTCCTGGCGAGCGCTCCGGCTGCTGCTCTGTCTCCGCCGCCTGCTGCCCCTGCTGCTGCGCCGCCCAGGCCGCAATCAGCTGTGCGCCGTCAACGCCTGCGTGGCTGCGTAGCGTGGCGTCAGCCCCCGCCTTCAGCAGGTGCTGCGCAACCGCTCTGTGGCCGCCCAGTACAGCGTGGTGCAGCGCACTGAGACCCGCCGCGTCTTGCGTGTTCAGGGCTGCGCCCTTGCGCAGGAGCAGCTTGATGATGCGGCCGTGGCCCGCAGCGCAGGCCAGCATCAGAGGGGTCTGGCCCCGAGAGTTGTGGGCCGCGAGCAGGGCTGCACAGTGTGCGCCTGCCTGTCCCAGCAGCTCACGTGCGGCCTCGTAGCTGCACGTGTGAGCAGACAAGTGCAGGACCATGAGCAGTGCAGGTGGGCTGCAGCAGCCCGTCAGCGGCTGCACAGCAGGGCGTGGGGCAGCAAGGGCAGGTAAACTCGACGCCAAGTGCCTGCCCAGTTTCAGCCCACCTGCCCTGTACGCAGTGCTGCTGCAGTGCCTCAGCAGCGGCTGCCGGCTCCGGACCAAGGCCTTCTGCGTCGCCTGCTGCCTGTGGGCTGCCCCCGCATGCTGGCTGCTGCTCCAGCGCTGCCGGCAGAGCCGCCGCATCAATGTCGTGCCTGCCCTCTTGGCCCGCTGCGCCTGGAAGGCTTGGTGAATCACAGGGAGCTGCTGCCGCAGCTGCCTCCGCCTCTTCCAGCAGCTCTTGGGGCACCAGCAGGCGAACCGCCTGGGCTAGCGCGGCCCCTCCCCCACCCCCGGGGCTGGCGGGTGTCTGCCTGCTCAAGCTGCCGCTGCCGCCGCCTGCCTGCGGTTGTACGGCTCCCCCAGCGCAAACAGACGGCTGCTCTGCTGCGCTCCCTGCCTCTCCCCGCGCCGCACTGCTCCGCAGCACAGCCAGCTGGCGCGCTAGAGGGGATGTGGGCTGCCGGCAGCGTGGCCCTCGCCCAGGCAGCCGCTGGGCGGGCGGGCAGACGGTGGGCGGCGAGCATGCAGGGCCTGCTGGTGCGCTGCTAGCTGCCGCGGCCTCTGCCTCCAGGCGCAGCAGCTCCAGCAGCTCCCAGTCAGAAGCATCCAGCTGCACGGCAGGCGCCGCAGGGGGCCACGGCGGCAGGGCCGCCGCTTGGCCCGCCACTGCCGCTGAAGACCGGTGGATTGCTGCTGGCAGGTGCCGGTCAGCGCCTCGTGTCGCTGTGGTCGACTGCTGGTCTGGTCGCGCCCGAGGCCGCGGCTGCTGGCGTGCACATGGGCCGCCGGCTGAGCTGCTGCTCGAGGAGGTGCCCAGGGCGGGTCGGCGGCAGATGCGGCTATGCTGCTGGAATTCTGGTTGCCCATCACGGCCGTCCAGCTCTGCTGCGCTGCCGGCGTGAGCATGCTGCAGCCACGCGGCATGCAGCCGCGCCTGCACCGAATTTGGCGGCGGCGGCGGCGGTGGCGACGGCGGCGGCCGCCGCTGCTGCTGCAATGGAGCAGTAGCACTGCCGCCCATCTCCGCCGCTCGCCTGGATTGGCTGTAGGGCAAGAAAGCCGCCAGCGAGGCGGAAACGTTGAGGCCCGTCGCTTGCTCCGCTGACTGGCCGCCTGCCTCCGTAAAACGGTTCCAGGCTTGAGGCAGGGCGGCGAGGACAACAGTTGGAGTTGCGTGCGGACTGGAGCCCATGCAGGCGGGCACAGCGGAACAGGTCGCCGCCGCAAGGTCGGCGGACCCGCTGGCGCCAACTAGCGACTCGCTGCCCCCGGTCGGGTAAATCTTCTGCATCCGCAATCAACATGCGGCACGAACCATTCTGAAAGTGTAACACTGGGCCTGTCTTAAACAACGTCATTGTGTTGAAACGGTAAAAAAGAAGAGGCAACGCAGCAAGGTCTGTGAGGGGTTAATGGGGCAACGGTCACTAGGATGGAACAAAAATGGCAGTTCACAGTTGGAGTGAGGCTCCGTGGAGGAGGCATATCACAGCAGAGGCACCACGTGCACGGTCAGCATGGCAGGCATGTATCACGGCGGTGCATGGTTGGTGAGGATGGATGACGTTGCAGGAGGGGCAAGGAAACAGGGAAGAGGGTAATACGGGGAAAGGGGGGACCACAAAACGCAACTGGCAGGCGTCAGCTCCGCCAGATCAAGCAAATGGAGTGCGCAAGTATCCATGATGCCATCTTATCACTCTGGGTCGTTACCATCGCCCTTGGGGCAGGTTGGGTAGGCTCCTGCTCTGCTGATCCTGGTGGCGTAGTAGGGGTCTGCTTCCTCGCACTTGTTGCTGCACGTGCGGCCATCCATGCGGCCCTTCCCGCAGTCCACCGACACTGCTGGGCAGCAGTTCTTGCCGCCGCACGAGGCCGTGCAGCCGGCCTGACCGCTGCCGTAGCAGGTGCCCGAGGGGCAGCGAACCGTGTTGCCGCTGTTGCCCGACTGCAGCAGGAGGATGGCGAGCCAGGGCGCCTGTTCAAACCAGGGGCGCATCACAGCCTGCATTGCTGCGCCTGCCCCCCATCTGTACATTCGTCACGCAGCGATGCCCAGCTCATTGGCTGCAGCCTATCCTCCCACCCACAGCGCCCCCACCCGCAGCGCCCATCCACGCCCAGACCCACGCACCGCGCAGCCCCTGCCATCCAGCTTGCACAAGTTTTTGGTGTCGTCGCCGGCCCAGCAGGAGAAGGCGGTGCAGCCCTTCATGCTGCACACTCCGGACACACACCTGCAGCCAGCGGGGCAGGCCGGGGACAAGGGTTGGGTGCCAGCAGCAGACAGCAGGGGCCCACCCCTCCATTCCAAGAGCACTTGGGATGGCCCAAGTGGGCCAGCTGGCGCTGAGCTCAGCAGCTTTGACACCCGTTCCACAGCCACAAAACGAGCCCTCCTCGCACCTCTCGCCCAGACCGACGCTGGGGCAGTCCGTGTCAGTGCAACACTCGAAGCAGGCATCGCCCCTGTTTTTGCAGCGACGGCCTGTGGAGATGGGGCAAGGCAGTGTGCCATAAGGCGGGGAGCAGAGCATGGAGGCGCCAGGGTTCCCACTGGCTGGGAGGGCACCATCGCATCAGGCCGATTGTTTGAGCAGATGAATGGGCAGCTCGATCTGCCAGTCCGCGTGGACCGCTCCAGATTTTAAACCCCTCCTGTGCAGCTGCCCGCTCACCGATGATGGAGGTTGGGCCAAATTTGAGCACGCAGAAGTCTCCGCCCACGCAGCTGCCGCCCAAAGGCTCCCCAATGACGCTTTTGTCCGCATCTACGCAGCACTGTGTCTCTACATCGTAGCATGCTTCTCCACATTTGTTGGTGCCGCCTGCAGGTGAGAAGGAGGGAGGGCGGCAATAGATGGTGTGCCATACAGGCGCTGGGTGCGCCATACAGGCGCTGGGTGCGCCATACAGGCGCTACGCTGCTGCCACGCCATGACGCCGTGGTCGAGCACAGAGGGCCAACAAAAGGAAACATGCCAACTTACTGGGGCACTTGGAGGTGCAGAGACCGCCGTCTGAGGGGCACACGCTGTTGCCACTGCACTTGCCGGCATCTGGGTTGGTCGCACAGCATGTGATGGGCAAGATACACTTGTCGACGCACTTTTTCACTGCAGACATAGGAGACGGGGTGGTGACATCTCGATGCCAACACACCAGCGAGACAATGTATGCAGCCACGGAAATGCCGAACAAGAAGAGGCAAGGGTTGTTGGCGCAGTAAAGCGCCGCTTACTTGGCCACAGGCACTCGCAGTCATACGTCTTGCCGCAGCCTCCCACTCCACATCTGCGGCCCACTTTCGAGTTGGCAGGGCAGCACTGCTGCACAGGGTCGATGCACTGCCCGGAGCAGTCAACCTTCCCTGCAGGACGGGGTTTCGAGAGGATACAAGCGCAGATGGGAAGGGGCAAAATGTGTGCAGCGCGGCAACAGGCAAGACAGGGAAGACAAGTACAGTCCCGCAAAGCATGCCGCACCTGCTGGGCAGGAACACCGGGGCGTGCCAGTGCCAAGGTTGCACAGCATTCCGCCTGAGCAGGTGTCGTCCGATGAGCAAGATCCGACCAAAGGGGGTGCGGGGCTGGGCGGCGGTGGGCTGGGGCTGGGTGGCGGAGAGGGCGGCGGTGGGCTGGGGCTGCACAGCAGGTGGGGGAGGGGCAGATGCGGCAAGCGGTGGCGGCAGAGGGACAGTCAACGCTCAACACACGTGGGCGGACTCCGCCTGCTGCACAGCACAGCACAGTGCAGCGCAGCGTGCACTCAGCACCTGGGTGGCGGCAAG
>RRZL01000033.1:1875624-1895912 GCA_006782975.1 Chlorella sp. Dachan
GGCGGTGGGCTGGGGCTGCACAGCAGGTGGGGGAGGGGCAGATGCAGCACGCGGTGGGCAGCAGAACGCCATGCAATGCCAAACGCACGCAGAAATGGGCCGTGCCCGAAGCACAGCACAGCACAGCATAGCGCAGCACAGCGAGGCGTGCACTCCGCACCTGGGTGGCGAGGGCGAGGGTGGTTCGGGGCTGGGTGGGGGTGGGCTGGGGCTTGGAGGCGAGGGCGAGGGTGGTTCGGGGCTGGGTGGCGGTGGGCTGGGGCTGCCAGCAGGTGGGGGAGGGTTGTATTTCAATCATTCGGGCTGGGCGTGCGACAGCAGTTCTGATTCATTGCATTCGATTTTCCTTTCAGTGAAGTTATTTGGGCTGCAGGTTCATGTGGCACATTTCTTTGTTGTATGCTTACTCCATTGCCGGTGTTGCAAACGCCGCTGTGTTGAGGCTCTCATCTTCAGTTCCGTCTGCTCGAATACCAGTCACGCTGACCTGCAGCGATATTCAGACATGCCGTGGCCTTTGATCAGCAGCTCCAGGCAGTGCACCACCCCACACCCCCTGCGGTGATGCATGCTCGGCTGCGCAACACGAGTACAGTCAACCCTTTGCTTACCGTATAATCCGTCTGCGGGCTGAGCCCCAACAGCCTCGCTTTGGTGCTGGCCACAGTGACCGTGGCATTGGGCAGGCCCGCCTTCGAGGGTTTGGCCGTGAACTTGAACTGCGAGTTCATTGTTGCATAAGGACGGGGACGCATTGCAGCGGCAGACTTGCGCAGACGCCAACCTAGCCTGGCCGCTGGTGTAGCATGCACCATTCCCACGGTTTCATGAGAGCGCCGCAGCATTCTGTCCGACCCAATCAACCCTACACCTCTCACCACTCCCACCCGTTGCACTCACCCCTGTGTATGTCACGCCCGAGGGAACCTCGGCTTCTGCTTCGCCGGTGGTGGCATCCACCCAACGAGCTGTCACCATGCGTGGGCGAAGCCGTTCAGAGGGAGGCGGTGGCGGTGGAGAAGGGGAGGGCGGAGAAGGGGAGGGCGGAGAAGGGGAGGGCGGAGAAGGGGAGGGCGGCCGAGGCGACGGCGGCCGAGGCGACGGCGGCAGTGGCGAGGGCGGCCGTGGCGAGGGTGGAGGCGGGGATGCGTTCAGCCCGGAGATTGGCCGCGGCGGTGGAGGCGACTTGCGTGGCGGTGGCGGGGATGGCGGCTTGGGTGAGGGCGGGCGCGGCACCGGCGGCGGCGGAGAAGGCCGTGGCGGGGGAGGGGAGGCCTTGAGGAAGCTGCCTCCTGGGGTCTTGAAGGAGATCCAGTTGCTGCCCGCAGTGCTGCGGGTGGAGGCGTCGATGCCCGCCACTGTGACGTTGTACTGCAAACGAACATGGAGCAGGGGATGCATGAGCAGAGCGCAAGGCTTCCAGCTGGTCAGCGGCACGGCAGATGGCTCCAAATTGGGCTGGAATGGCCATGGGACGAGGTTTGACTTGCCTTGCCTTGGTGCTGCAGACCTCAAAACCCCAGGCTGCACTGCTTCTGCAGCCAGCCAGCCCCCTGTCACCCCTCAACCCACCATGGTGCTGGGCATGAGGCCACCAAAGCTGGTGGATGGGCTGAGGCTCTCAAACCTCTGGGTGCACCAGGCGCATGTGCCGTTCCGCACGGTGAAGATGTACTGCAGCACATGTGCAGGCGCGCGGCAGCCAGCCTCAGCCTGCCGGCCAGCCAGGCTTGCACATCAACGCAGACAGGGCAGTTGCACCGCATGCTGCGCCATTGCACGGGCAGCATGCCCCTAGCCAAGTAACATTGCTTGCCAGCTGCATGGCCATGTACACACTGTGTGACACCACTGCGAGACACAATGACGCCCCTTCAACAAGACCCACACTGGCGCACCTTGGCAAATGAGAGCCCCGCCCGCGGCTGCGCTGTGGCGGTGGCCCGGTTGATGCTTATCGCCCTGGCCTCCTTCACAATCAGGGCTGGGCCCGCATTGGTGGTCATCTGCACAGGGTGGGTGAGCTCTTGAGAAATGATGAGGGCAGGAACGCCTGGGTGTGGTGCAAAGCAGCGGAGCCCACGAAACAGGCTGCTTGCACGCAGCGATCCGGGCACGTGCACGGGCTGGAGCGGCACAGTGCAGTGCGGACTCCACAACTTGCCTGGATGACGTTGACAGCCCCAATTACCCTGCCGTTCTTCTGCACACCCGACGCGGTCACGTTGTACTGCGGCAGGCATGGGAGCGGCCAGGCACGCGTTTTGAGCACATGCGCAGCATCTGTTTGGTCGCCGCTGAGCTGGCTTTCAGAGCACATGGGATGGACGACTCCACCACAACCAGCACGAAATCCGCCTGCTTGACAGCAGGTACAAAAGGACGGGGTACACTGCTGGTGCTGGCAGGCCGCACCTTGGTGCCTTGCGGGAGGCCGGTGAGCGGCACAGTGGTGGTGCGGGATGAAAAGGGCAGCGGTGGGCAGCCCGCGCAGCCCGTTTGCTGGAGGTACACATTGAACTGCAGGAAACATTGAACCAGTTGGGGAGGCCGAGGCGTGGGCACTGAGCTGGCGGGGGGGCAGGCAAGCACTGAAGACCCAGGACACCATCTGCACACGCCAGCAGGTAACCCAGCTTCCCCCAACCGTGCAAACGCAGGTGCTCTTACCTTGCTGAATGCGCCCTTGGGGGTCTCAGTGAGCGTCACCGTCCCGCCGCTCAAGCCCACAGGCACAGCCGAAGCGACGTTCAGCTGTGGCATCGTCGTCAGCTGCGTGGGGCAGTGAGCACGGGGCGGTCGCTGCTGCTGCTTGCACAAAGCCTCGGCACCGGGCTTGCCGACCAGGTGCAACAGGCCGGGTGGTTAAGCAGGAAAGGAGCAATGGGGCACGGCGGCTGGCCGCACGTGGTGATGCCATGCACCCGTTAAAGCACAGTTGGGACCGCCTCCCGAGCACCTGAAGTTTGTTTTTGCCGGGGACGCGCCGCGTGCTGCTTGCAACCAACCCCTCCACACTGACTTCATGCTGCACAGGAGCAGGGAACAGGGCAAAGCAGTGACGCAGCAGATCCAGCTCTGCTTGGGCGTGAAGCGCCAGCACAGATTCCGGTTGCCACAAGTATGACAAGCCTCAAGGCCAAGCCACCCAGGCGAGCTGCGCCATGTGGGGCCATCACCCCACCGCCACCACCCCACCGCCACGCCAGCGCACCGTGGTGCCAGGCGCCAGCTTTGTGAGCTGCGCTGTGAGGCTGTTGGTGGGGAAGGCCAGCGGTTTGCAGGCGGGGCACGCCAGGCTCTTGGCATAAAACACGTACTGCGGGCAAGTGGGGAGGCATGAGCAGGATGGAGAGGTGAGCGCTGTGGGAGCGCGTGCAAGGATCATGGGCATGCATACCGGCGAGCACAGAGTGGCTGGCATGACAAGGGTGTCAGGCACCAGGAGCGGAAACCACAGCCTCCGCCACCACGATACCATGGTGCCTACAGCCCCAGCCCTCACCGACGCAAACGAGGCTCCGGGACCCAGCACCGCGGTGGCTGTGCCGGTTGTGGGCGAGGTAGCTTCTGCCTTGGTCAGAGTGATGATTGGGTCGGCTGCTGTGGTGAAGCTCAGGCTGTTGGCGGATGCACGCTTCTGGTTGTTCTGGATGACGCCCCAGGCACGCACCGTGTACTGTAAGGTTGGGGGGCCATACAGGGGCGGTGTGTGGGTGGATGGAGACGGCTGGTAGGCAGGCGCCGCGTGCCCATCCTGAAACATCTCATGCCCTGCACTGTCCCATGCCTGCCCCATCCATCTCCTGCTATCATCGGCCCCCAGGCAATGCTGCGCTGCGCTCACCTTGGTCACGGGTGTGAGCCCTCCAAACACAACCAGCGGCGTGGAGGAGGTGAGGGTGATGGGGGCGCCGCGGGGCGGCTGCACCACAAACTCAAACCTGATGTACCTGCGAGCATGCAGTGGGAACAAGACAGCATTGGGCAGGTGAGTTGGTGCATGAGAACATACAGTGGCAGGCTGCCTGGGCACAGAGACCGGGCCCAGGCTGCCCACTCAAGTCTCTGCAGGCCCAGGCACTCGGTTGGTCAGGCTCCCCCTGCACGCTCACGCATCAGAGGGGAAGGCAAGCGCCGTGGCCCGCGCGTGCGTGGCGTTCAGCGCCGTTGCCGTCGTGACCAGCAGGTGCGTGCCATACAGGGGCGTCGCCTGCCGGCCCGTCAGTACGTTTGCCTGGACAAGGAACACCCAGGCCGGGGTGGCAGGCCCCAGTGGCTTGGGTCCCAGCGGAGCGTCAATGTCCAACATGTTGCGAGCCTGCTGCGTGCGGGCTGCATGCTGGGCGTTGCCTGGGATCAGGCTGGTAGTGGCCAGCTTGAAGCCGCCGGGCGCATTGGCCACTGCATCCACGCTGGAGTTCGAGCCACCTGTGGTCAGGGGAGGTAAAGCGCGGTCGGGGCAGGTGCATGCACAGGGCGAGGGTGCCAAGCGTTTTTTGGAACTGCATGCAGGTGGGGCAGCATTGCAACCTCACAGCAGATGCCATTAGCCATGGCGCAGCGCAGCAGCAGCGGCAGCTCACTGGGCAGGGCGGCGTTGAGCGAGGCGAGGAAGGTGGCCCGCATATTCCGGTCAAACGCAAGGCTGGTGCCTGGCATGCTTGCAATGTGGCCTATGAACTTGATGCTTGTGCGCTCTGCGGTCGGGTGGAACAGATGGAGATACGTGGGGCCACTCTGGGCGCATTCAGAACATGTGGCGGCAGCTTGATGGCGCAGGGATCAAAACTGTTTGCATCAAGTGCAGTGCTCGCCCTGCAGCAGCGGCTGCGCATGGGGCCCCGAGTGCGCTGCTGCATGCGGGACATGCGGCAGTGCCACCACCCCACTCACGGTCGCAGGGGTTCTGGAAGTTGGGCAGGGGCCGCCAGCGCACGCCCCAACCGTCCTCGGCGTGCACGTTGCCAAACACTGCAGGCAGGTGGCCAAGGGGTGGGTGCAAGAGGATTTCCGGGCATGGGCTGCATGTAGGGCTTGCTTGTACCAGCTGCAGCCCGAAGAACACAAGCAGGGCCGTGCGGCACTCCGCAATCCACTGTCACGGTACGACAGCACGCCATGTCAGCGGCAATGGTGTCCACATGCCAAGCACGCACCTGCGAGCGGCCACACGGTCGCCGGCGAGCCTCGCATGGTGGCCAGCGCCCGGTTCAACTGGTCGGTTGGCACGCCCGAAATGCTGGTGTCAAACGCCAGCTTCAGCACCGTGGCTGCTGGACCATGGGCGACGGGTGTGTCACGCTCTCGGTGGGCGAGGCTGGGCGGAGCTGGCAGAGCAGACGGCAGCTGCCGGCAGCCGCATGCAAAGCCACGGCCTGCCCACTGGTTGTGGGTGCGGGACACACTGCAACAGCCTTGCAGCAGCGTGACAGAGGCAGCAGCATCCCATAACGCCAAGCAGGTTACAGCCGGCGCACCTATGCCCTGCTCTCCGTTGGGCCCCGTCCAGTCGCCATCGTCCAAGTGCGTCTTGAAGTCCACTCGAGCGCCTGCGGCAGGGGCGCGCACCCATGCATGCGTGTGCTTGCACGAGCCAGATGCATGCCGTTGCGCATACATGCGGTGTGCCTGACTTGGCACGCAGCACGGCTCCCTCCACGTCTGCAGGGCTTGCCCGGCCCAGCTAGCTGCATCTACCTCCCCGAGCACATCCCACCTGGCACCAGCTGCTTGATCGCGTTCACATAGGCGGCCTGCAGCTGGGGCCCAATCTCCTCGGGCCGCTTGTCATAAAACACTGCGCTCAGACATACCAGAGACGGGACGGCACGGTAACATAGGCAAGGCAGCCTGGAGAGCGGAGGGCTTTCAGCGACGGCGGCGACGGCGACGGCAGCAGCGGCGGCAGCGATGGCAGCAGCAGCGGCAGCGTTTGTTGCAGCAGCAGAACAAGAGCCGCTAATTTAGGCCTTTAAAAGGCCTCACCCATGGTGATCATGCCCACAGGCTCTGTGAAGGCCAGGTTGACAATGGCATCTCCCGTGGCATCAGCCTGCAGCCATGGGTTGGGCCGCAGCGTGCCCGCTTCAGTTGGCTCGTGGCAGGCCTAACACTCTGCAGGCCAGCAGCAGCTGGCACAGACGAGCAACGAGCAAGGTCCAGCTGCTGGTCAACAGCCTCGCCAGCAAGGCAGCCAGCACGCACAGCAGCCAGCCAAGCAGTGCCTCCTCCCCTCACCAGGAAGGGCTCTCCAACCGTCTCAAAGTGGGTCATGCCAAACAGCCGGGTGTCAAAATGCGCCTTGACCACAGCCGGGTCGCGCAGCTGGGCCGCCAGCCGGTTCGCTGCCGCCATGCCCTGCTGGATGTCTCCCGGGAACAGCGCAATGGCGTGGATGGTCTGCGCACGGTCGTACTGCCCGTAGGACAGCTGGATCACCTTGGCCCCTGCAGGGTGTGGTGGGGGTGGCAGCCGGGGCGGGTGGGGTGGGTGCACTGTGGCGGGGGCGGCGTGGTGGCAGCGGTGGTGACAGTGGGGAGGCAGCAGCAGCAGCAGCGGCAGCAGCAGCAGCCGACGCAGCAGCAGCGGCAGCGGCAGCGGCAGCGGCAGCCTGCTCCGGCAGAAGGTATAAACATTGGAGCGGGGCCTGGCTCAGATGCCACCCAGCCCCTCAGCGCGGCGGGGGATGTGCAGTTGGGCGACGCACCTGGCGCCAGCTTTGAGATCACCAGCTTGTAGGGCACCCTGGCTGCGTTGCCTCTCCTGTGGTCGCTGACCAGGCCGTTCATGGTGGTACCAAAGAACAGGCCCACGTGCACCTGCGGTAGCCATGAGGGGGACGAGGTGAAGCCAGCCATTTAGCCACGAGCGCCCGGCAGCGTCAGGCCAGCACGCAACTCTTCTGGGCAGCTCATGGGCGTGCCACCCCGCAGGCTGCATGTACACACTATACACGCGGCGTTCTGTCAAAGTACATGCTCAAACCCAAAGGGCATGAAGCGCCAGAGTTGCCAGAGGTCGGGCGGCGGTGCTGCCGCCGGGTGCATGGGCGCCGCAGTAACTGCATGTGCCAGCAACGCCATATGCAGCATGCAGCTGTCTGTCCAAGCCATGTGCCCTCCAAGTGCACCCCAGCGACTCACATGGCAAGTTTGTGAGGCGGCGGAGGCTGCCGCCGCTATGCGGTCCTCTAGCAATGGCACAGCCCGTGACGGGCCATCATTCCAAGGCTGGGCAGGCAGCGCGGAGGCCGCAAGAGCAGCCACCTGCACATGAGTGGTGTGCACATGAGCTATTCGTAAGACTCGAGGCAGCAGAGGGCTTAAAAACAGCTGTCTGGGAGAGAGGGGCTGCAAAACCCGAAGCGCGCGGCACCGCCGCCGGCCGTCGGTGGTGGTGCCATCGGGTCGGCGGCCTCTGCGGGCCATGTGGCCGCGCCATCGCCCAGGCTACCGCGTCATGAACTCGAGCAGCAGGCCCCTTGCCGCCCTCGCGAGCAGCCAGCTGCAGGCTCGCGCGGGTTCGCGGCGGGAGCTCGGGGCGCCCCGCCAACTCACCAGGAGCTGCAGCAGCACCACCAGCGCTGGCAGGGCGGCCGCCCCCGGCAAACGGGGCATGCGCCTGTTATCGACTTTTTGCCGCCGCTCAACAGAGTTGCTGCTGCCTGCAAGCTGCTGAAGGGTTCATGGTGCTAGTCAGACCACAAGAACGACAACGTGGTGATCGTTCTGAGAGCGGGCAGCTGGAATCCCACACCTGCTGCCGACGCTGCTGGATGCGCCGGGACTGCCTCGACCCCTGAAAGCCCTGCTGCTGTTGACATCAAGGCGTGTGTTGCGCATGGCATGCGTGCAGTGCATGAGAACCTCAATTTTAAGCGGCTGAAGAAGTACATGGGCGGCGCCGGCCGGGCACGTGGGGAGCAGCCACGGCCGCTGGCGCGCCCTGGGGGACGAAGTGCAAAACTGTTGGCGCTGGCTGCCTGGGAAAACACGACTGCTCGTGGGCTGGCCGGGGGTGCTGCCTAAACACGTGTTGCGGCCTCCCGGCGGTGCAAGCTGCCCGTTTGGTGTATGCTGCAAATCGGATGCTGCCAAGCTGTCTGTGTGCCGGCAGCCATCACTGCCTACCTACTACTACACAGCCATCTGCACGTGGGGAGGGAGCCAGGTGCAGGGGGCGGTTACTGCTGGCGCACGGCTGCACTTGCTGGACGATGCGCGTAGAAACGAACGGCACAAGCCCGGCTAGGTGAGGATCTGCAATGCAAGCTCGTGAGCCCCAGGCGGCGAGAGAGGATACCCGTTTGCAGAGCAGGGACGTGCGCGGCAAACCGAGGCAAGCCCAATCGAGGGCGCCTCAGTGCAGCGCATGCACGTCAAGCCCAACGCTCGCCAGCGCCATGGACACCTAACAAAGCAAGCCCTTGCCTGCCTGTTGATGGAGCTGTGGGGCGCGCGCACGTGCCCCTCTCCACCTTAACCGGAGCAGCGCCAGCGCCAACAGCGTAGAAGGGGGCAGATAACCGGACCAACATCCAGCCACACAAGGAGTGAACAGAAAAGAAAACAAGGAGTGCTCGCCTGCATCTTGATGGCCTTGTGGGGCGCATACCCCTCCAGCTTAAAGTCCTCAAACTTGAAGCCGTCAATGTCGGTCACCGCCGGGTTGAGGCGCAGCTTGGGGAAGTGCCGCGGCGCGTTCTTGAGCTGCGGTGGGCAAAGGGGGGCACAAGGCCATGCACCATGGGTGCGCATAGGACATGGGAGGCACTGCCAATCCTGCAGGACCGCGGCCAGTCGACTGTGCCCGAGCCACAGCTGTGCAAAGGCCGCAGACACACACACACCTGCTCCTTCAGCGGGTCCACGTGGTTTGCGTACACGTGTGCATCACCCAGCACGTGCACGAAATCGCCGGGCCGCAGGCCGCACACCTGCAGGGCAGGGGGGCACGAAGACAGTTGGGGTCAGAACTGCTGGTGTCGCACAAGAGCACACAGTCAGTCGCCCGGGTCCAGCAGAGCCACGACCTACTCTGCCCCCATCAATCGTCACTCAGCCGCCACACGGGGCCCACCTGCGCCACCATGCAGGTCAGCAGCGAGTAGCTGGCGATGTTGAAGGGCACGCCCAGGCCCAGGTCGCACGACCGCTGGTACATCTGGCACGACAGTTCGCCGTCCGCCACGTAAAACTGCGGGGCAGGGGTGGCGGTGGAGGGTGGAGTGATACCACGTGCGGGCTTGTGACCAGTGTGCGCTGGCTGCCTGCGGAACATCGGCCTGGCAGCTCGCCTGGTGCCACGCACAGCGCATGCCCACGGCCGTACGCACACCCCCAACCCCCCACACCCATCCATCCAGCCTCACCTGGCAGAACATGTGGCAGGGCGGCAGGGCCATGTGCGGCAGGGCGGCGGGGTTCCAGGCGCTCAGCACGAGCCGCCGGTCGGTGGGGTTGGTCTTGATCTTGTGGATCAGCTCCGCCAGCTGGGCAAGGGGGGGAATAGGAGGGGCCAGGAGCACATGTGAACCTCCCGACCCGGCGACAGCTGGCCAGCCTCCACCTCCTCCTGGCATGCACCCCGCTGGGCAAAGACTCCTTGCAGCGCGAGCCTCCCGGTCCACGCCCTTGCCGCCTGGTGGTCAGCGGGCAAACCTGCCCAGGCATTGCACGCCTGCACTCATCCTCATCAACCCTCCCCAACTGCAACTCATCTATCCTTCTCAACCGCCACCTCCCGACTGCAACTCCAGTGCCGCCCACCTGGTCCACCCCCTTGCCGCTGTAGTCTGCGTGCATGTCTGTGTACTCCGCGCCAAAGTGGCGCCACTGGAAGCCGTACACGGGGCCCAGGTCCATCTCCTCGCTGTGGGGGGAAGGCAAACGAGAGCAGGCTGTTCATGCGCTCATGCATGCCATCTGGGAGCTGCACACTGGGCCCAGGCGCATCTCTTCGCTGTGGGGGAAAACGACGTTAAGAAGCAGGCATGGTAGGAGCACCACCATGCGGCCAGCACTCAAGAGGCGCCACTGGAAGCGGCACTGAGACATGCGCCTTGGGAACGACTGCCAGGCAGGCCCACTGGTTGATTGCAGGCAGCCCCCCTGCATCGGCCTCAACCTCCCCTGCACCGGCCTCAGCCTGCCTCCATCGGTCTCACCGGTGCGTGAGGCCGATGGAGTCGAGGTACTCGCGGCTGCCGTTGCCGTCCCAGATGTGGATGCCCTGCGGAGGCAGGAAGGAAGCCGAAGGTTCAAAGTTTAAGGTTGAGGCGAGGGGTTCCAAATGCATCATGCTGCCGTTGACGTCCCAGGTGTGGACGCCCTGTGATAGCCCTGAGGGAGGAATGAGGCGGACTGCGTGGAGGACAAATAAGAAGAGGGCAGGCGCAGCGGAGGGCCAGAGCACACACAGACGCAGAAAGCGGGGCAGGGTGTTGGCAGGCTGCCCAAACTGAACTGCACCTGGCCTCACCTTGTCCTGCAGGGCCTTGGCGTTGGTGCAGCCCGATACAAACCACAGAAGCTCCTCGGCCACTCCTGCAGGCAAGGAGACACGCGGGTTGGCAGAGGGGCGAGCGGATTGGCAGGGGTGAGCGGGCTGCAGGGTTGCCAGAGCGGCACAACGCCTGCATGCGGCCGCCCGAGTGTGCATCAGGCCGTTGCAGACCCATAACACGCTGCAGCTGGTCTGATGCCCAGGACCCATGCTCTGGTCCTAGGCAGGCTGCTTGCATGCGCACTACGCGCAGCAGACAAATGTGCCTGCCCGGCTGCTTGGTGCCTGTAGGCCCCCCAGCCGGCACCCCACCCTTTGCCAGCCCCCATGGCGCGGGTTGTTACAGCGGCACCGGCCACATCACAGGCGCACCACTGCCCGTGCGGCGAGGGGCAGGCCCCACGCAGGCCGGCCCCGCCCAGGCTGGCCGCGGGGCGCGGCGGGCTGCTGCTGCAGGCATTGTTGTTGGTACTGCTGCCAGCGCCTCACCCCGCCAGAACACGCGCTTGGAGGTCAGCAGCGGGAAGGAGTGGCGCAGGTTGAAGCGCATGGTGGTGCCAAACTTGCTGTAGGTGCCTGCAGGGGGCGCGTGGGGATGGGCAGGGAAGCAGCGGGGCGCACGGAGGTCATGTGAACCGAGGCTGGACGGCAGAGCCAGGGCCAGCTCGGCAGCAGCGCTGCCCAGCCGATCCTGTCCTCGCTGGCAAACCCCATGCGCTGCGCTGCTGGGCTGCCAGCAGCGCACCTGTGCCGGTGCGGTCGCCGCGGAACACGCCGTTGCGCATCACATCATCTATCATCTCAAGGTACTGCAACCGGCGGCAGAGCGGGGAGCCAGAGGTCAGGTTGACTGCAAGCATCCAAGGACATTCAACAGCAAATGTATGTAAATAAATTCCCAGCCAGCCCCTCCCAAGCATGCTCCCACGGCGTGCAACCCAGCACTCACCTGCAGCTCCTCATGCCTGCTGGCCACCGCCGGCGGCAGCGCCGGCAGTCCCTCCTGCCCGGCGCGCGTGTCTGCACAAGGAGTGGCAGGGGGTGAGCTGATGAGCATGATTGGTGGAGGACTTATCACACACACACACACTGTCACCCGGCAAAAGCACGCCTCATGCACAGCATGCACAGCAGGCCACCCTTGACTCCGGCCCAACTCACAGCACAAAAAAGAGTAGCGCGTGCCATCGGGTGTGTCACGCTGCGGCGCCGACGCGCTCCACAGCTTGAAGCGCTGCTCGTCCACTGGGGGCATGAACGTGTCACACTCCACCTCGCTCTCCACCTGTCAGTTGGAGGGCACAGCAGATGGGTGGTGGCGTTGAGAGGCGCATGAGTAGCACCGGCAATTCGGAGCCGTAGGTCCCCCAAAGCAGCCTGCGGCGCTGCCGCAGCCGGCGCTGCCACGCGCAGGCCGCGCCAGGACGGCTGCTTGTCAAACCACCCGTGCCCGCCCACCTGTGTGAGGTGGATGGCGGACAGCTGCGGCGACTCCATGCACTCCTTGTACACCTGGCATGGGGAAGGCGGCCAGAGAGGGCAGGAGTGAGCTCCCAGGTGGAGGTGTTCGCATCAACCTGCTGCGACGCAATCCAGCCCACCAACTGCTGCGCTCCGGCCCGCCGATGGCAAACACGGCCAGCAGGCGCCCCTCCGCCCCTCATGTACAACCCTGACACAGCACTTCAACACATCGGCAGCGCACCTGGCCGCCGCCGATGACAAACACAGTTTCGAGGCGCCCGTCAAACTCGGGCCCACTCAGCAGCTCCATGGCCGAATCCAGCGAAGAGGAGAGCAGCACACCCTGCTTGGCTGCCTCTGCAGCGGGATGGGACACGCGGGATGCAATGCCACGTCGAGCTTGGTCCGTGCCGGTGCCTGGGTCACAATGCACGCAGCACTCAACAAAATCAGCGCTCCCGCCAAACTGCCGCCACAGCGGTGTGCACCTGCCAGCGCGCCGTTGCTGCTGCCGCCGTTGCCGCTGCCCGCATTCTCGTCCGCTGGCGCACTGCAGAGCGCCATTCCAGACAGGCAAATGATGCGATTAGGCATTCGGAAGAATGTGCAGCAACCCGCTGGTCAGGGGACTGGCGATTCCACCCAGCCCACCTCACTGCACTGGATCACGCACACTGGATCACGCCCACCTGCGGCTGAACACCTCAGCGACGCGCCCATGCGAGTCCAGCGCACACAGCCTAGCACCTTGGCAAGCAGTAGGAAGCCAGCACATTCCATCACACCCACCTGCGGCTGAGAACCACGTTGATGCGGCCGGCCAGGGGGCGGAACTTGGCTGGGATGCTCTCCCACGTCTTGCGCCCCATCACCACCGCGTTCTGCACGGCGCAGAGGCAGAGGGCAGGGTGGCAGACGCGAATCAGCCAGCGGCTGAGGGGAGCCGGCCCACGGTCAGCTTGCATGGCGCAGAAGCAGGTGTCAGTCAGCTACCTGCTGCACCAACCCGGCTGCAACAACATGACCCCGCCACTGCAACCCAGTTGCCGCGCCTGCTTGGCGGGGTCGGCTGTGCGGCTGGTCAGCTCCTTGAAGTACTTCATGTCGCCCGGCAGGCTCCATGGCAGGCTGCCACCTGTACAGGCAGCACGGAAGGGTGGCGTCGTCACCACCACCAGGCAGGATGCAGCGGGCAAAGCCGGCGGCGCCGGTGGCGCGGCGGCGGCCACAGCTACGGCCCTCACCCTTGCCGATGCCCCAGCTCTTGGTGGCAGCCACCACGATCTGGAATGTGCGCCCTCCAGGCGACATGCTGCGTTTCCTGCCACCACTCCGCCCCCCTTGGGTTGGTCCCTGCAAGCACGGCAGGCGGCAGGAGCGGCGGTGGGTCGGCGCCCAACCGGCGGCGGCGGGGCTGGGCTGCTGGCGGGTTCGGGCCGGCGCAAAGACCCATGCGTGCCACAGGTGCCGATCGGTGGGCCTCAGGGGAACCCCAGCTCGCCTGCTGCGCGCGTTGGTGTTCAAAAGTTTGGTGGGCTCGCCGTTGGGCGCGGGGCCGCTTGCAAGTGATATGTACAAGATGCCAGAGCGCTGTGAGCTGCCGGGCACCGCAAAGTGACACTCGCGCGCGTGCCCCGTGGCAGCGCATGCACGCCCTCTAGACGGGCTTGCATTGCTCGCGACCAGTGCAGCTTCTCAGGAGCTGGCATTGGCGACACTGCACCCCGAGGGTCTCCCCAGCACACGAACGCAACTCAGGAACCCGCGTGTCCTGCCGCTGGGCCTGCCAAGCCCCCTGCTCGCACAGCTCGCCTACAGATCAGCTCGGATCGCGGAAGCACCAGCAGCAGGACGCCATGGCCTCAGAACTGAGCAGGTTTATCGGTGCGCTCGGCACGGGCTCTTCTGAGGCTTGCTGGGCCCCCGTGTCTCAGCTCTGGCTACTGCTTGTTGCGATCGGAGGCCAGGTGGACCCCCCAGCAGCCCACCCCGGCTGTTGCTGCCGCTGCCGGAGCCGCCGCCCGCGCCCCCGCTTGCCTTCACCCCGCCACCGCAACCAATCGCTCGCCTGCCCTTGCCGTGGCCCTGTACAGAGGATGAGCTGCGGAAGCAGGGCATCCAGGACGACGAGGAGCAGCGCCTGCTGAGCAACCTGCGCATCGCGGTGAGGAGCGGCAGCAAAGGAAGTGGGGGAGCAAAAAGAGCAGCAGAGCAACCAACCTTACAACCTTTGATCCGAGACAGTCCAGGCTCCATTGCTGACAATCTGCCGCCCCTCACCCCGCTCCTGTGCTCCTGTCGCAGCCGCTGTCTGTGCAGTCGGCCGGCGGCGCCGGGGCTGCACCCGCCACCCGCACCTGGAGCACTGGCAAGAAGGTGCGGGCTGCACGCGTTTCGAGTGTTGATGCCTCTGCTGGAGTGCCTGGGTGCCGTTGTTTGCACGCTACCACTAGGTTGATGGTGTGATTTTGCTGTGCCTGAACCTCACCATGCCCCTCTGACCTGCCACCCACCCCCTCCCCCCTCTGCTGTGTCGGCCTGGCCCAGGAGCCATCCCCACCCCACCCAGCACCTGCCTCACTCCCTCCCCTTCTCGCCCCCCTGCGGCAGGTGGCGCTGGTTGTGACGCTGATGCTGCTGTTTGGCGGCCTGATCGCGCTTGTGGTCAACTACCGCGGCAACCCCATCACCACCGGCAGCTGGCGTGGCGCAGGCAAGCAGCCCTGGGCGGGCAGTGCTGGCTTGTGTGGGCTGCTCCGTTATGCCACCCGGCGCACCGCCACATGTCCGAATGAGGTGCACACAGGATGGGGCTCAGCGGCTGCTTGTGTGGACCGTGGGCCAGCCTCAAACTCCCCTGCACCATCAGCCGCCAAGCTGCACCCGCCCAGCTGCCCATCGACACCAATCAGCTTGCCCTCCACTGCCCTCTTTGCAGTGGTTGATCCTGAGGCGGGTGTGGAGCCCCTCCCCATGCCCCCTAAGAAGGAGCAGCCCACAGCAGACAAGAAGCAGCAGCAGCAGCAGCAGCAACAGCCGCAGCAGCCGGCGGGAGGGGGCGGCAAGCAGCAGGAGCAGGCGGGCAAGCAGCAGGGCACGCAACCCGAGGCGGGCGGCGGCAAGAATGCGACCGCACCTGCAGGTGTGTGAGGCTGTGTTTTGTGGCACTTGGCTGCTGAATACGGGTGGCCCACTTGCAGCTGCAGTGCCTGGCCGACTCTGGCGGCTGGTGCTGTCTCAGCCCCAGCAGCGCCAAACAAACTGCACTCCTCTGGCTTCTAATGCAGAGCAAGCGCCGACAGGGGAGGGCCAGAAAAAGACTGAGGGCGGCCGGCGGCTGATGGCGCGGCTGCCGCCATTGTAAGCCAGCCCCAGGCGGTTGGCGGTTGGCTGTGCCCCTTCCTGCCCTGTTGTGCGCTGCGCAGCAGTCCCTGTTGCCCTGTCTTCCTGCCTGATTCTCCTTTGATTGCTCTCCTACAAAAGATGTGCTATCCTTTTGGAAACAAACCCAGACTCACAAGCCAAAAGCAGCAGGGTGCAGAGCGGCTGTGCAGGGAAACAAGGAGGGGTTGGGGGTGGGCGGTCGCTTGGTTGGCAGTGCTCGTTCGTTCAATACTAGGGGGCCCGCCCAGAGGGGGGCAGTGAGAAACAGTGGGGCAAGACGGCAGGGCGGGATGCGCATGCTGCAGGTGACGGCTGCTGCATGCGAAGAGGCCGCGGCCAGCCCGGCGACGGGGCCTAGGCGCTCAGGCGCATGTGCCGCTGCCGTGCGGCCTGGCTAGCTGCTCAGTGGGCCAGGTCGCGGCCGCTCAGGCAGAGCTTGAGCAGGGCCATGCGCACGTACAGGCCGTTGCGGGCCTGCGGGGGGCAGCGAAAAGCGGTACATGGCAGCGTGAGGGGTGAGCAACTGTTGCACGGCGGCTGCGGGACAGCACTCAGGGCTGCCCGCCTGCAGGGCGGCATATTGCCATCGCCAGCGCGTCCCATCATGGCAGCGAAGCGCAAGGTAGAGCAAACCTAACAGGAAATCAAACACGATGCGCCAAGCCTGCAGCCCACCTGGCGGAAGTAGGCGGCGCGAGGGTCCGAGTCAACCTCAGGGTGGATCTGCATGGTAAGGAGAGCAGGGGCTTGACAAGCAGGGCTGGGGGCGGCAGCATGGCCTGCCCAGGTGCATGGCTCCAGGCGCGCAGTCAACCACGCCAGGAGCGCAGGGCAGTGGCAGCTCAAACAAGCCTGAGGCGCCAGGTGTTCTAGCACTGCAGAGAACTGGGCAGACACAAGCAAGCCGGAGGCGCCGGTTGTTCCAGCAATGCAGAGCACTGGGCAGATACAAGCAAGCCAAGCTCCCCCGTCGCACCTCGTCGACGCGGGGCAGGGGGTGCATGACCACCGCATCCGGCTTGACCAGCTTCATCAGCTCGCCGTTGATGATGTACTTGCCTGCGGGGGGAGAGTGACGGGGAGGGCAGCGGAGGGGGAGGATCAATGGGCGAGAACAGCCAATATTTCCGGACAATTTCCGGACGATAAGGCTGAGCTGGTTGGACGAGCAATCTTTGAGCAGTGCGCAGGGGATGGCTTTCCGCCCATGACCCATGGTCGGTCCGTGGGCGGCGCTTCCACTGTTCCACGGCGCGATGACGGCAACGGACAGCGACAGGGACGAGTCAGCAAGTCGGCCCACCCTTGGCCTTCTCGTAGTCCTCGGGCCGGTCCTGGAACCGCTCCTTCTGGATGCGCGTCTGGTACAGCACATCCACATCCGCCGCCACCTGCAGGCAGCAGGGCCGCAACCAAACCGGCGTGGAGGACAGGCTCCAACGTGCACACCCTTGGGATACAGCACATCCGTGCCGGCGGCCACCTGATGAGGGGAGAATGCGTGCCAGGCGGCGCTGGATCTGCCATTCCCCGCTCAACCCAGCGACCTTGGTCCCTGCCTTTAGCCCGCCACAGGAAGGGCGCTCACCATTGGCCAGGTCGCTGCCAATCATGCACACAGCTGGACAGGGCAAAACCGGCGTGACCGAAGTGTGCCCCCTCACCATGGCCAGGTCGTTCACCTCCTCCCACTCCACGCCCACAGAGGTCAGGTACGTCTTGATGTCGTCCTTCATGCGGCACTGCGGGCATGTGCAGGTGCGCGGACAGGAGGACCAGAGGTCAGAAGCGCCAGGAGGACCAGAGGTCAGAAGCGCAGCCCAGGCTGAGTGTGTGCGGCCAGTGTGTGGAAGGCTGATCTACATGCTGCACGTCCAGCAGCGGGAAGCATCAGCAGTTGCAGAGCAAGAGTCCTGAACTGCCGTTGCATGACCCGCGGGCTCCAGCCGCCATGCTGGCACCACCTTGCCCATGGCCACGGAACAGCGCCGCACCCAGCACGCAGTGCACAACGCAGCCCGATCGGCTTGCCTCGTCTGGCGCCACAAAGTACATCTTGACGTTGGGATACATGGACAGCACGTAGGCCAGGGAGCGCACGGTGCGGCCGTTGGCCTGCGGGTACCGGGCGGGAGGCACAGCAGCGGCTGTGGGGCAGCGCTCCGATTGCAACGCCAGGCCAGAGGGGGGACAGGAGGGGTTGCGCCAGGGCGCTCCTGCTGAGCAGATGCTCTAGGGCGCCACGGCTCAAAGGCTGCTGCCAGGCCTGGCGCCCGCACCAGGTCTCCAATCAGCCCGATCTTGAAGTTGTCCAGCCGCCCGATCTCGCGCTGGATGGTGTACACGTCCAGCAGCGCCTGCACCCGAGTTGGGGGCCGATTTGGCAAGCGTTGTTCTAGTAAGAGGCTCAGGTTGGGCCGCACAGCATGCTAGACAGCCACACCGCCAGGCAGCACTTGTTAACTAACGTTCCTCCAGCTCCAGCCTCTCGCAGGTCTATCAAAGATGGCCCGCCAGCCCACCTGGGTGGGGTGCTGGCCGGGGCCGTCGCCCGCGTTGATGATGGGGATGGACGCCGCCTTGGCTGCCCGCTCCGCGCTGCCCGCCTGCCAGGAGTGGGTGCATGGGGCACAAGGAGTGGGAGCATGGCGAGGGGGGTAGCAGTAGCATCATAGCAGGAGCCTGTGGTGGGCTCAACACCCATGTGTGCAAGGCCAAGGCCTGGCTTGCCTGCTGCCCAGCTCCCAACAGAGCACAGCCCCGCCCACCTGGAAGTGGCGCAGCACCACCACATCGGCGTAGCCCTCCACCGTGCGGATCGTGTCTGCGGGCCAGCGGCGGTGAGGGGAGGTCAGCAGGGCAGCGGTGGGGCCGACGAGCGCAGCCAGGGGCAAGGCTGGCGGTGTGCATTTCTGGCAGCGGCGCCAGCCAAGCACACGGGTCCCGACATCTCTCCCCAGGGAGGACAACCCAGCACGGGCCACTGTGCAGCAGAATGGCAGGCTGGGAGTTCTCCTGGGCGCACCCTCCAGCGTCTCGCCCTTGGCAGCCGAGGAGAACTCGGCCGCCGACTCGGTGGTGAGGATGGTGCCGCCCAGGCGCGCCATGGCGCTGCGGGCAGCGGTGGAGGGTGCTGGGTAGCGGGGGTGAGCGCCGGCTGCTGTTGAACGGGCCAAAGCCTGCAGGCAGGTGTCGCTGTGCAGTTGCAGTCCCCGGGCTGGCGGGGCTAGCAAGCGGCTGCCCAGGCCCCCGCCGCTGGGCAGCTGTCCAGCACCCCGCAGTATGGGCTCGCCTCTCAAACGACAGCCGCGTGCGGGTGGAGGGCTCGTAGAACAGGGTGGACATGATGGCGCCCTGCGGTTGTGGCGGAGTCAGCAGAAAAATTCAGCAGGACAGCGTTCGACCCAGTTTTTTTAAGCCCGCATTCGGGAGCTTCAGGGTGGGCACGAAGGCGCCTTGGGGTTGTGGACAGGTTGCGGCAGCAGGATGGCATGCGTCGGGTGGCATGCACGCATGCTGTGCCAGCAGCCGCTGGGACCACAGCATGGATCAATGGTAGCAGCACAGCAGCCCGAGGGATCGGTACAGCGGCACGCATGCTGCACCACCCAACAAGCACAAAGTTCGTATCAAGCGGGCACCTGCAGCTGGCGCGAGGCATCGGTGCCGGGCCGCACATCCTCCATCTCTCGCGCCACCTGCAGCAGCACAGGTGGAACCGCTTGGCTGCAGCAGCGCATCTGGGCTGGGCCAGTGCAGATCCGTTGCACAAAAATCAGAGGTCCAGCCGTTGGTGGGACCCATGCTGGGCGTGAGGCTGGAGCCGCTGAGCGTGACGCCAGCGACAGCAGCCTGGCAAAGCCGCACCTTTAGCACGTGCTCCAGGGCCTCCCGATTGAACTGCTGGCTCTTCACCACGTGGCGGATGGGCTCCGCTAGCCTGCATGTGTGTGCAAACGAGGGTTTGGGAGGCGGCATCTGGGGAGCAGCGCAAACCAGGGGACGGACGGCGGCGCAACCGGCAGCATGTGGAGCAGGCGGCGAGTGGTGCTGTTGCGCAACTTTAACCTCTGCCAGGCTGCACAAATCAACCAGCAATCAACTGCACCAGCAGCGGCAACGGAAGGCACACGGCCAGCGGGCAGGCGGCGGCGGCGGCGCACCACGACGGCGCATTCGTGTTCTCCACCCCGGGCTGCAGCGTGGGCGTCACTGCGCGCGTCACGGTGCTCAGGCGGCGCGCCCGAGCCGCGCTGCTGGCGCAGGCGGGCGCAGGGGCCCAGGACACGCGGGCTGTCGCGTGCATACTTCGACCGGCGGCTGCGGCGGCCCACGGGCAAAGCGATGGATCACAGGAACACAAGCCCGATTAGCTGCGGGCCAGGCCCGGCGGCAGGAGTTGGGTCCCCACGTGCATGCATGGCGGCCGCCGCTGCGCCCCGCAGACCGGCAGCAGACCGGCAGCAGATGAGGGTTGGGTCAAGGCACCCTGCACCTGACGACTCCCCCGGATTTGTGCACATTTGAAATCGAACCTGTCTGGCCACCAACCTGAGCGCGGTTCCAGGTTTGGCTGTACTACCATCCACTCCTGCTGCGCCCACGGCCTGTGTGGTTGACCGACGGCCTGGGTTGACCAAATGCGATCCGGCTGCCATGTGCATCGGGCAGCACAGGATGGCCAGCGGCGCCAACCATGGCAACCCCAACTCTTAAGTGTCTGGCATGAAGCACCGCCCCCTCACTTTCCGCAATGCCTTCCAGTTGCTTTCCCAACGGGCTGTGTTTTGTTGCATCGCAGGGCCAAGCCAACGGGTGGCACGGAGAAGGGATAGCGGGGGAGCGGTCGGGGGGTCAGGGCGCCGAACGCCCGCGCGCACGGCGGGCGCGGCAAGCACGGCACGGCCGAGGGCAGAGGGGCCGCCGCTGCGTGC
>RRZL01000033.1:1915427-1935572 GCA_006782975.1 Chlorella sp. Dachan
GTGACGGGCGCCAAGCTGACGCTCACCACACCCGACCCGTACAAGGAGCAGAAGCTGGGCGGCAACTTCGCCTGAGGCAGCAGCGGCTGCTTGCGGCCCGCCCGCATGCTTTGATCCCAGCTACCCCCAAAGGGGGAACAGTGCTTTCACTTGCCTACCCTGTCAACGCCATCCAACAACCCTACCTACCTGCCGTCCCTCTTCCCCCTTCACTTGCTTGCTGTGCCCCGCCACTCGATTCTCTCGCCCATTACATGCCCTGCAATTTCATTCCTTCCCACCCCAAGAGTCCCAAGCCCCTCTGATGCCTCGCCCTCTTGATCGTCCACAAACAAAGCACTGCCCCCGCCACACTGCCCCTGACCACCCCCCTCCCGCCAGCCCCGGTACGCCGGCGCCGCAGCAAGCATGCAGCGGCGGCCCCTCTGCCCTCGGCCGTGCCGTGCTTGCCGCGCCCGCCATGCGCGTGGGGCGCTCCGGCGCCCTGACCCCCCGACCGCTCCCCCGCTATCCCTTCTCCGTGCCACCCGTTGGCTTGGCCCTGCGATGTAACAAAACACAGCCTGTTGGGAAAGCAACTGGAAGGCATTGCGGAAAGTGAGGGGGCGGTGCTTCATGCCAGACACTTAAGAGTTGGGATTGCCATGTGGTGGCACTTGGTCAACCCGGGCCGTTGCCGCAGCAGGATTGATGGTAGTACTGCTGCTCATGTGTGCCCTGTTGCTTAAACGACTTGCTTATCAATTGAGTAGAACAGATCAAATGTACAAAGGTGGATTTGCTGAAAGGACAGATTAACATGTGAGTCATGTACAGCAGGGGCATCACAACATAAGATTAAATCAATGGTCATCAGG
This sequence comes from Chlorella sp. Dachan, assembly GCA_006782975.1. Classification (NCBI taxonomy): domain Eukaryota; kingdom Viridiplantae; phylum Chlorophyta; class Trebouxiophyceae; order Chlorellales; family Chlorellaceae; genus Chlorella; species Chlorella sp. Dachan. Next base: position 1,916,285 of record RRZL01000033.1, read on the forward strand.
CGGCTTGCCGCTGGGCTCTGGCGGGCCCTCTGGCCACCCAGCCATGCCGCGAGAACCTGGGCTTTCCCCCTGCTTCGCCTGCGGCCGCGCCCCTCCCCAACTGTCCTCCTCGCATGCTTCTGCCGCAGCTGCATCCGGCCTGCGCCGGGCGGCATCGCTCCCGAGGCTGCCTGCTTCCGCCGCCTCCTCGCTACCGCTGCTCAGGATGCGCTGTATTGCTCGGCTGGCCGCCTCCTTGCTAGCCTGCCGCGCCTCCCGCCGGTGGGAAGCGACAGACACGGTGGCAGTGCTGGCCAGCACCAGGGCGCCACCCACATACGTCCAGGGGCCTGGTGAGGTGACCACGCCGCCTGCCCAGCCCAGCAGGCTGCCCAGCAGCGGCTCCAGGTTGCAGGCTGCAAGTTGGGGTGGCGAGATGGTGGGAAGCGCAGCTCAGCCAGCTAGCTTGCTTGTGATCGCCCCCTTGCAAGTGAGTGCATGCCCGCCTCCACAACCAGCGCATGCAAGCTGCCCGATTCAGTGATCATTGACCCAGAGATATGATGAGGGGGTTCAGGTGGCGCAGCAGCGTGTTGAAGCCTGCAGGGAGGCAGGGGTGGAGCAGCGTGGCGGGCAAGCTTCAGGCAAAGCTGCCAATCTAGACGGCAAATGAATGCCAGTGAACGCAGCGGACAGCACGCAGCACAGCTGGTACCACTCCTGCCACTCCTGCACAAGCACTCCCGTGGTTGCAGTGCCCTCGCTGCACCCCCCCCCAGCAGCCCACCTGTGTGGCCCACGATGCCGGGCACAACGCCCAGGTACAGCACGTAAGGCAGGTAGCGCAGGTCGGCTGCCCAGCCCAGCACGCCGTGCCTGCCGGCGGCCACAAGGCTGGCCCCCTTAAACAGCAGCGCGCCCAGGGTCAGCAGCAGGGCAGCCAAGCCCGTCACGCTGCAGGCAGGGAGGTGGGGGACGCGCGTCCGAGGCATGAACGCCTGGGAANGCAGAGCACGCCCTGTCCCTTTAGCAGAAGCGGGTGGGGCAAAGCACGCCCTGTCCCCTCGGCATGCCAACACAGCAGGGGTGGCGCTCACCAAAAGGCGTACACAAAGGCGGGCATCCAGGCGCGCAGGCGCTGCCCGATGAGCAGGTAGCCCACAAAGCACAGCGAGGCGGCCAGGGCTGCCATGTCGCCGCGCAGCGTCACCTGCAGGCACAGGCACCAGGTGGCGCAGGTGGAGTGAGGGGGACTGATTCATCCCCTCCCCGCCCACCATGGCCCAACCGACCACCACGTGCACACCCACCAGCCACCTGCACGCCCCCAAGCCTCCTTCCCGCCCTTGCTCCCGCACCCCGCACCTGCGCATCGCTGCGCGCCGCGGCGGTGGCCAGCAGCACGCCGCCAGCCAGGCCCACGGCTGTGCCTCCCAGCTCCCCGGCTGAGATGGGGCGCCCCAGCAGGCAGGTGCCGCCAGCCAGGAAGAGCGGCGTGGCGGACACAAACAGCAGGGAGTGGGTGAGGGAGGTGGCCTGCACCGAGTACACCCACAAGCCAAAGTGGAAGGCCAGGCAGACGCCGCTGGCGGCCAGCAGGCCCGCCTGCACAGGAGCGGTTGGGAAGGAGGGGAGGCAACAAGGAGGTGGGTTGGCAGGGATGCATATGGCGACGGCTGCGCGAGTCGTGCACTCCAGTAGACCCCCATGCAGCGCATGCCAGCCCGTCCAGGCTCCCCCTTCCCGCTCACGCTCTGGGCTGTGCGCCGCCGGTCGTCGGGCGGCATGCCGTGGAGCTGCACCGCGGCCCCGATGCCCAGCAGCACAGAGGTGAGCTGGAGGCGCCAGGCCGCCAGCGTCACGGGGGGCACATCGCTCATCATTGCAAAAACTACTGCTGCCGAGGACACGGCCAGGACCTGCGAGCGTGTTGGGTTGTGGCAGGATCGCAATAGCACAACTGCCGCAGACGGTCGAGCAGTGGCAGCAGCGGCAAGCTGGCGGCGGCGGCGGCGCCTCACCGCTGCCACCAAGAGGGGCCACGTCCACATTGGCGGGCGCTTGTGCTGCTCATCCTCCTCCTGCCCCGGATCGAGCAGCAGCCAATCCTGCTCAAATGCGGCCGTGCGAGGCAGGAGGCCCGCCTCGTCCTCGTGCTGCTCCAGACGGGCCATGGCGAGTACAGAATTGTGAATTGCCATCGAGCGGGCCATCTGCGACAAAGCCCTGAGTGCCCCGTGGCGCCGGCCCATGCAGGCGCCGGCACGCCCTTTCAGCGCCAATTCAACCCGGCCTCCCGGCCTCAAACTCATCAAACGGGAGCGCCCACTTGCAAGCGGACTCCGCGCTGCTGCACAGTTACCGGTCGTGAGGCGCTTGACCGTCGCTTGAGCGACCGCCTATTGGGGCGGACCAGGTGCGCGGGGCCGATTCTGAGCTCTCGCCGATCGCCCGCCGCCCTGCCGGCCCGTCCAAGGAGACTGCCCCCTCGTCGACCGCTAACTCACGCGCCGCTGCCGCCGCGGTTGCCGGCCCGCTGCAGGCAGGCTCGGGCAAGCCCACCCATGTCGTCCACCCAGGTGGCGGCGCCGTCCTCCCTGCCAGCATCTGAGGGAGATGACGGCATGGGCGAGGGCAGCGCCGGCCCGCAGGGCGGGCGGCTGGCACGTGTACGGGCGGCGGCCAAGGAAGGCCGGGTGGCGTTCCGCAAGCTGCTGGGCAAGCAGGAGGAGGAGCCATTTGATGCCCTCAGCGGCGGCATGAACCCGCTGGTCAGGTGGGTGCTGCCGAGCCTGGCTTGTTTGCACCACGGCAGCTGGGTAATGCCACCCTGCTGAGCTTGCAGTGCGGCACAGGTGGGGCGCAGCATGCCTGCAGCGTGCCATCACGTCTGCCCCAGTCGACTGTTGAAGCGCAGACACGCATCCCCACCAGCGGCAACACCCCGTCGCCCAGCACCCACCTGCATGCTTCCCACCGCCCCCTCTCCCCTCCCACCGCATTCCTGGCCTCTCTGTCGCCCCTGCAGCTCCTACATGCTGCCGGGCGAGGCGCGCAGCTGGCGGCGCTACTGGCTCACCTTTGCGGTGGTGGCCGCCGCCTTCCTGTGGTGGCTGGGCCCCATGATGGGCCTGTTCCTGGTGGACCCAATGATCCAGCTCATGGTCAACTCCATCCAGGCAAGCCCAGCGGTGGCGCTCTGCGGCAGCCTGCGTTGGAGCAGCTGGTTGCTGTCGCGATGCAGGGCGGGGTGGGCAGCTGCCGCCGAGGGGGCCTGCTGCAGGCTTGCAGCAGCCGAGCCGAGGCTGGGAGCACCTCGCAACAACTCGCCTTGGCTCTCCATGCCGCAGATCATCACTCCACGCACCGACTGCTACAACCACAAGCTGCCCTCCCAGGTGCGTGCATCAGTGCCCAGCTGCGCCCAGCGGTGCCCAGCAGTGCCCGGTTGTGCCCAGCAGTGCCTAGCAGTGCCAGCCACGCCGCGGTCCAACAGCACTTCAGGCGCAGCGTGCCAGTGAGCCATCGTCTTTACAAGTGCACGGTGGGCCAGCCGTCTGTGCAGCCTACTGATCCCACAGCCAGCTCCATCGCTGGGGGAGGGGGGCCGCAGGCACTGCCTGGATGGACGGCCCCAGCTGGCTGCCCTTGTCTCCTCCCAAACTGCCAGGTGTGCGAGGATGCGGGCATCGTCAACTCCTACTTCTTCTACGAAATCACCAACCAGCAGGCGGTGCGCACTGCTCACGTTGCCGCGTGTGCTTGCAGGGACTGCTCACGTTGCCGGCTTGTGCTTGCAGGGAAGCGGTCGGTTGAGTAGGTTCTGCACGCTGTGCCTGCACACTGTGCACACCGAGGTGCAGCCGCCAGTGGTCAAGCCAATGCTTGCCCGTGGCCCATCATGTGCCAGGCTGCACTGATGCTGAGACCCACATTCAGTGCTCTCCTGCCACACCTGTCTCGCTGCGCCCGCAGTGGCTGAACGGCAGCGAGCCGCCAGCGTACCGGGAGGTTGGCCCCTACGCCTTCAAGGGCTCTGAGATGCGCTACAACGTGTCCTTCAACGAAGACTGGACCGAGGTGCAGTGCAGGGCGGCCAGGTTTAGCGGGCTGGCTGTAACTTGCTGCAAAGGTGTGCTGTACAGCTGGGCGGCCTTGTTGTGCAGGGTGCCCCTCCTCGTGCGCGGCGCCCCCAGGCTCACCCTCCGCCCCACCCCGCACTGCCCCGTGCAGGTGAGCTACACGTTCCACGCATTTGAGACCTTCTCGCCTGAGCACTCCTGCCCCACCTGCACACTGGATAACACTCTGACCGTGCTCAACAGGTGGGGAGAGGGAAGGCCACCGGGAGCTGACCGGTTGGGCATGCACCCCGAGTCTCTCCGATTCACACGTCTGCATTGTCACTCAGCTGCAGCCGCTCGAGCACTTGCCGCTTGCTCCCGGAACTGTGCAACCTGCAGGGGGTATCAGCAGTACCATGCGGCTATGAGGAAGGGCTGGGCAGCGATGCGAGCAGCCACCCCGCCACCCCCGCCCCCACAAGAAGTGCCGGATTCCATGGTCGGTGGCTTTGCTGCGCGCATGGGCTGCCTGCATGTGGTGTGTCCACCCACCTGCATGCCTGCCGACCCTCTCCCACAGCTTCACAACACAGCCGGTCTGCTGCGCTGCCTGCAGGTTGCGGGGGCGCTCATGCCCAACCTGCTGCCCGGCGTCCTAAGGGCCATCCAGGGCGGCCTGCTCATGACATTCAACGACTCTCAACAGGCCTTGGCCCAGTGGGCCAGCTGTGCCCCCTTGCTGGTGGGTTTTCCCATGTAATGGGCTGCTAACAAGTGCCATGTCACCTCACCTGGTTGAGTTGCATCCTTGCAGGCAGCAGAAGGCACGTGCCGAGCACTGCCATTCCTCGGTCGCTCCTCTCCCCCGCAGGCTGCTGATCCCCAGTCGCCCTTTGTGAGCCCTGTCGACCCCGGCAACGAAGTTGGCTGGCGCCACCACCCCGAGCTCTGCTACTCTCTTGCCAGCCGGATTAATCCCAGCAACCCAGAGGCAGCTGTCGCCCAGCTGGCAACCGATGGCCTGGTCCTGGACAGTGCAGCGGCAGCGGCCTGGCTGCAGGCCTCCACCGGCAACACCAATGAGTGTGTGTGGGGACTTGGAACAGGCGGTGGAGCGTAGGAGGTGTGGTTTGCTGCGGCGCAATGCAATGCTGCCGTCTGGTCAACAGATTGCCACTCACAGCATGTGTGCCCACTGCCAAACGGTGCCGTGTGCAGGACCTTTACCGACCCCGAGGCAGCGGCGTTCATTGCTCGCTTCTCCAAGCTCGGCCGCGACACCCACCTGGCATACCTGACCAGCCTGAACACCACCGCCAGCCAGGCGCTGCGCAGCAGTCTGCAGCTCATCACACAGCTGCAGTGGCCCAAGCTGCAGGACTATGTGGGAGACCTGGCCGCCAGCTTTGGGATGGAGCTGTTTGGCCTCCCTCAGGCACAGCCATTCGTTGCTGGCACAAGGGCCGCCATCCAGGTGCGGCTCGGTGCGGTTTTCAGGCGCAAGCGTGGGCTTGCGTGTGCAGGCAGGCAGTGGGCGTCATGGGGTATCCACCATGCTGCACGGCAGTTCCGGTGTGCTCCTGTGCTGCCCAGCCGACGCGGAGAAAGTGCGATTCTACCCCACGCTTGATCACTCCCTTCCACTGCACCCATTGGTCGTGGCGCAGGCGGGTGTGGCCAAGTGGGGCGCCATTGCAGCTCCCCAGCCTGAGAAGCTGATGGTCTACCAAATGCTGCCGATGGCCGTGCGCAGCCTGCTGTCCTTCATGGCGGGTAGCTTCCCCCAAGCTTTGCAACCAGACATGCAAACAGCCCTTGGCTACGCTGCGCAGCAGTGGGCTGACTGCGGCGTCATGGTGAGGGCCGCCGCCTTTCCAGGCTGCATGCCCACCGTACCTTGGCTAGACGCCGCCTACTCAAACCAGTAAGCACCCTGCTTGCTATGGCTGCAGGGTGGGCCCCTGCCCGTCGGAACTGGTTTCTTCCCCCAGCCGCCTGAGTTCTGCGCCTTTGTGCTCAACAACCACACCGACTTGGGCATCCCCTTCCCACCCACGGCGCCCATGCTGGGGGACCTGGGCCTGAAACTCAATGCGACTGTGGTGGAAGCTTTCTTGGAGGCAGTGGGAGGGCGATTTGCGGCCTACGGGTGAGTGGGCAGTGTCGGCAGGGATGGATAAGTGGGCAGGCATGCGGACCACCTTACTCACGCTGCGACCCTTGGGGTCCTCAGTAACCGTCTTATAGCCCCCGCCCCCTCTGCTCTTCCCTGCAGACCCAGCCCCTTGGCTCCCCACCCGGATGATGGCGATGCGGCCAAGGCAGCCACGGCCTTCATTTCCAGCCCAAACAAACTCGCTGCCATGGCAGCGCTGAGCCAGCTGCCAGATGTGCAGACCACGCTGCTCAACCAGACCTTGACTGATCAGCAGTTCCAGGCAAGCTGGCTGCGCGGCGAGCTGCTTGCTGAGCGAGTCAATGTGCTGCTAGGTGGAGCTGAAGCTGACGCTCAGCAGTCGCTCTTGCTTCGGCCCATCAATCTGCAGCCACCCAGCGCCAATCAGATGTGGACTCTCAGCTAATGCTGTCCGCTCGCGGCCCCGCCTCCTGCCGCACTGCCGCAGGCTCTCCAGCTGTGGACCATCAACCTGCTGCCCACCTGGGGCCGCCTCATGTACCAGGGCTGGGTGGCGGGCCCCGACCCAGAGGGCGGGTCCAGCGGCCTGCTGGTCACCCGCTCCGTGCGAGACCTGCTGTACGGTGAGTGAGCTGGGCAGCCACAGCCTGGGCCAGCGGGGCCAGCGGGGCCAGCGGGAGGAAGCAGCCAGATCAGTCGCATCGATGCGGCACTGTGGCCGGCGGCCGCAGCACCTTGGCTTGCATTGGTGCATGACTGAATGCCCCTACAGGACATGTCTGCCCCGCTCGGTTGCTGCCCCACTGGCTACCAAGATGCAATGCTGCGCTAGCCTACCACTCTCCTCAACTCAGGGTGTGCGCCCACCCACCTGCTTCCCCTCCCCCTCTCCCCCCAGGCTACGAGGACGCGATGCTGCGCTCGTTTGCGCGGCAGCAGAACCCTGCTGGCTACCGCCTGGCCCCCTGGCTCTACACCACGTCCATCTCGCTGGCCTTCCCCTCCCAAGACTACCCCATGGAGTACTTTGCTGCTGGTGGGTGGGGCCCAGATGTCATGATTCAGAGTTAAGCCCCGGGCTCGTTGCCTGTCAGTGACTTGCTCTCCCTGTCTCACGCACAGTACACCTGGCCTACCCTCGCTTCCCCCCGCCCCCCTTGCCCACAGCTGCAAACCGCTCGGTGGACCCGGCCATGGGGCTGAGCTACCGCGACACCGACCAGAGCGGAGCGGGTCCCAACTTCCACCCTCTCATCCAGCAAAAGCGCCTGGTCACTGGACAGCGCAAGGGGGACACGCCGCAAGTGGTGAGGCTTAGGCGGTCTTACCCAGCCTTGTGCTGGCCGGCAAGTTTTGCACCGGTTTCCGCGGGCCTGTGTTGCCTGCACTGCCCACCACCACCACTCCAGCCTGCACGTCATTGATCTCCTGCAGCCTGTTTGCTGGCTGGCATTGCCAGCATTGCCATGGCAAAGAATGCGCTCTGTTGCCACCATGCCTTCCGCCTGCAGATCAAGCAGTACCGCGGTCTGCCCTTCAAGGCCAAGGCGCGCGGCATCTTCAACGCCACCGGCCTCAACGAGGGCATCGTTTTTGTAAGTCTGTAGGAACCACGGCATGCGGATGCAACGAAGCAAGCCTCACAAAGCAATGAGGCGCCACTTGCGCTCTGCACGCTGCTCAAGCCTGCCCACCTCGCTTCCCCCCTCCCTTCCGCCACAGGGCTCCAATTTTGACACCAGCGAGCAGCCCACCCAGTATGAGTCGTCCATCGAGCGACCCATCACATCCATCTTCACAGGCACGCCACAATTTGGCTGATATGGCTGGTATGGCTGGCATGGCTGGTTTGCCGGATCCGGCTGGAGCGGCTGGTTGCGGTGACTGGGTGCTGTGCGCTGCCACCACATCACTTGGCACTTCACTTCCGCTGTTCGACAAACCTCATTCCCGGCAGGCAACTATGTGCGGGTCAAAAAGGTGGCGGCCTATCAGTACACCATGACGGCTGCCTCGTCCCAGGCCTGCAACGAGACGCTGTTCGCTGCGTGGAAGAACGAGACCGGCTTTGATGAGAGCGTTTACCAAGGCGAGTGACAATCGGAGGGCAGCCTGCGGGCTGTGCCTGCTTTTCGCCGGCGAAGAGCCACTGCCCTGCAGCTGCCTGAACCTGGCCACCCATTGCATGCATGGCGCGGCTTGGATGGGGGCCAAGTCTACTGCTGCACCTGATGTGCGCCTACCTCTGTGCGCTGCGAGCACTGCAGAGACAATGTTTGAACTGGCGGGCATCAAAGCTAGTGAGCCAAGGGCCTACTGGGGGCTGATGCAGGACGACACAGGTGCGCGGGGCAGCTGTGGAAGCTGTGGTGCGGTTGGCATAGGCCTGCTTGCACGTTGCATGGGCGCGCGAGCTCAGTGACTGCTACGTTGGGTCTGTGGCGCTCAGTGGCGCTCAGTGGCGGTCCCTCAATCACTCCCCACTGCAGCCCTGACTGCGTACCTGAACGGCACCGAGCTGGGGCCTCTGGATCGCTACTTTGGCCCTGAGACCGACCCGGCCGTCCTGCGCTGCGCCACCCCCGACCCCTTCCCTTATGCCTGGGACTTCTCGGGTGCGTGCGTGGGAGCGAGGCTGTGCGGTGCCCAGCTGAGAAGCATGCGCTGCTGCTGGGGCGGCACGGCAAGGTCAGGTGTGCTGGTCCATGCGGGTGGTCCAGAAGGCGCTTGGTCGTCACACCTGCGCCCTCTGGCCCCCCACCAACCTGCGCCCTCTGGCCCCCCTTTGATGCCGCAGAGACGTGGGCCTGTCCCACACTCTACACCCTGCCCCGCTTCTTCAAGAGCACCCCCGAAGTGGCCAACTCCTCTGGTGCGCAGTTGTGATGAGCAGCTCCTGTCGCCAGCTGCGCCGCGTGCCCAGCTGAGCAAACACAGGCAGCGGGCAGGTGTTGCGGCAGCATGTCACAGCATCCCATGCCGGGCTGCCGACTCTCACACGCCAGCAGCTGGTCGCTGTGCCTGCAGGCGCGGCGTGGCAGCCCAACCTGGTGGACCACGGCTGGTACTTCTCTGTGGAGCCCTTCACCGGCATGACCATCCACGGCCACAAGGTGAGCCTCTCCCTGTCACTTGCATGTGACTTTCGGTGCGCAGACGCGCCCTTCACCGGCATGGCTATCCACGGCCACAAGGCGCGGGTGGAAGGGGTGGTGCAGGGGCAGTTCGGGCGCCTCCACACTCCGCACCTGGTGCAATGCGGAGCGGTGGGATCGGGTGCCCCACCACTGCTGTCCTGCACCTGCCAACAGCCTTAATCATCCCTGAACCATGCTCCCATTTCGCAGGGCTACCAGTTCAACCACCTGGTGCAGCGCAGCGACGAGATGTACCCCAACCTGAGGGTGGTGCCCGGCTCTGCCGCCTCCCGTCTGGGAGCCGCCATGGGCATGGACGGAGACTTCCTGACGGGTGAGAGCTGCTTCAATTGAACTGTTGCAACGTTGCATGTGCTGCCGGTCTTTCAGCACCTGGTGCATGCTTTGTCCAACCAGCTGGCGCCATGGCACAGGTCCTGGCATGCACGGTGTGCGTTGATCACTGCGCGACTTGAGGTTCGACTCGTCGCATCCGCCCATTCACCTGCGCAGTGCCGCTGGGCTATGTGCTGCTGTCCTGGGAGCCAACCGACACGGCAGCACTGGTGGGTGGCGGCAGTTGGCGCCTGTGTCGTGCACCTTGCCTCACGCAACGGAAGCTGCCCTGGCCAGCATGCCGCATGGCACGTTGCTTCCACGTGTCATGCCGCAGGTGCTGGTGTCGCCCAGCGTGGCAGCATCTGCGGCACGCAGTCCAGGAGGTGCTGCATTGGGCGCTCAGAATAGCTTGCTGCTTGTACCCATCATGTGGAAGCCTCCTCCTCCTTGTATTCAGGTGCTGCGCGGCGTGACCACCGCCAAGGAGGTACTGTACTGGACGCTGATCGTGGGCTTCCCCTGCGCCGGCTGGCTCGTCCTCTTCCCCTCCCTCATCTACCTCAAGTTTAGCGGGTGCGCCCAGAGGCGGGCTGGGACCGCCCTTGCTCGAGTGCCTGCCAGGGAGCTCAGCCCTTGCTCGAGTGCCAGGCAGTCTGTGAGGAGCATGCTCAGCAGGCTGCCGCTCCCAGCCCGTCCCAGGTTTGCAAGCATCAAGCTGTGTTTTGATGCATGCGCATTGAGACCATGCGCAGGGCCGCTGGGGCGCGCAGCAGGGCGCTGGCCAAATCCAGGACAGCGCTGTTCTTGCTCCTGCGCTCCTCTGCTCATCGTGCTTGTCAGTGGACCATCCGTGCAGGGCCGCTAAGCTGCGCCGCAAGGCCCTGGCAAAGATCCAGAAGAGCACCGCCCGCAAGCTGCGGCTGGGCCGCCACGAGACTGCAATGGCCGAAGCGCTGCTGCAGGTGGGTGCCCTGTTAGTGCGTGGGCGGGGTGCCCTGCTGCCCTGGCGAGATGGCTGCGCCTGGCGAGATGGCTGCATATACCCGGGGGGCGTGAGGGAGCCCTTCAATGCAAGAAAGTACCGCCTCACTGTTTGCTGCACCGCCATTCCACCCCTCGACACCACATGCGCAGGTCGCGGCGGGCAGCGCCTCGGTTTTCATGCCGGCTGAGCGGCCCGACGGCGAGGACAGTGATACAGCTGATGCTGAGGGCAGCGCCCAGGCAGAGGCCAGCCTGGATGCCACCACCGCTGGAGACAAGCTGGCTGCCGCGGCGGCCGCCAAGGCCAGCGAGGCAAGCACTGCTGAAAGAGGCGCGATCCGCGCCGGGACAGACCCGGTGCGAGTGGAGGCGCACCGTGCAAAGCAGCCCCTGCAGCAGGACGGCCCTGCTGCTGCTCCAGCCGGCGGCCTGGCTGCGGTTCAGGCCAAGGTGGCAGCTGCTGAGCGCCATGCTGCGGCCGCTGAGCGTGCTGCGGCCGCTGAGCGTGCTGAGGCCGCTGGGCACGCTTCACCCCGGGCCCGCCAGCTGCACGGCAGCTTGTCCATTTTCGAGCGCGAGGCGGCGGCTGCTGGCGCCGATGCCGCCTTCACCATCCCCACTGCTCCTCAGTGGGAGGAGGGCGGGGCGGGGGCCGCAGGTCAGCAGGAGGGTGAGGAGGAGGAGGAGGCAGCAGAGGAGGCAGTTGCGGGCCTGTCCAACAGCCCAGACGTGGCAGTCAACCTGCTGCCCGCTGGCCTGCCGCTGTCCAGCGCCGCTGCCGACCGCGCAGCGCTCGAGTCGTGGCGCCGCTCCTCCTCCCGTGGCAGCGGCAGCGGTGGCGGCCAGGCACGCGGCTCGCTGCGGGGCGGCCTGCGCCGGCGCACCACCTCAACCCAGGGGGAGCCCTAGAGGGTGGCAGGTGCATGTTGGGCAGCCCGGCAGGTGGGTGGGACTAAGCCGTGTGCAGCACAAGGCACTGGCGGTTGACCAAGGCGTGGCAGGCATGCCAACGCAGGCCGAAAATTGTTCCCAATAAGCTCAAGCACCCATCCTGTTTTCAACCCGTGGCCCTCAGCCTCCATGGCGGAGCGTGGCCCACACAACGCGATTCTTCTGCACAGACCCATGCACCTCATTGACTCAAAGCAGTTCTCTCTCTTCAACCACAGCATATAGCCTCGCAGGTCTCTCACACCGCCAAACGACCGTATATCGCAATCGCTTGGCCTCCAGTGGCTTATTGCCCCTTGCAACAAAGTGCTGGTCTGCACCGCCAGAGGACTAGGTTACAGTGGGGGTTTCAGGACGTGGCTGACCAGCAGTCAGCAAAATGAAGAGCAGAGGACAGCGAATGAAATGGACGGAGTAAAGTACAGCAACCAAGTGAACGCAGAAGGGAGGCAGGGACAGGTCACACACGCAGCCGACAGCAAGCAGCAAAACACTGGGCGAGCCCCCTCATGGGCGGCCAGCTGTCTTCAGCGGGCATCTCGCAGGCACATTGGACGCGGCCTAAAAGTCGGGCACTGCGAGCTGCGTGCCGCCAACCTCCAGCACACTGCTGCTCGCCGCCTGCTTGTCGCCCTTGATCATCGCCTGAGGCACGGAAAAGGGATGTGAAGAAACTTGGTGACGCAGTGCGGAACCGCAACCCATTATCGCATGCATGCAACGGGAGTGGACAGTGTGCCAGGCACGCATGGTCACCCGACATGGCAGCACAAAGACGCAGGTGCAGTTGTGAGCTCATGTGCACGCCGCACTGCCATTTCTAACGCAGTATGCTAGCCAGACAACAGCTGCCACACTGGCTGTGCCTGCCCGCCTCTTCTGCCCGCCCCAGGGCTCACCTCCACAAAGAACTCGCCGGCGCGGTAGGAGGAGCGCACCAGGGGGCCCGAGGCCACGTAGCGGAAGCCAACCTCCTCCTCACCAAACTTGCGCCTGCGGGTGGGGGGCGGTGGGCAGTGGGGCCAGTGCGGGGGTTGGACAGTGCGGGATGTGGACAGTGCTTGCAGCTGGCAGCGTTGGTGCAGGGCGTGCTGCAGCTGCGGCGCAGTGTGCAACAGCATGCTGCCCGGCAGCCGCAGGGCCGAGGGCATGGTTGCAGTGCCGCAGCACATTGTGCAAGGCGGCCTCAGCTCATGGCTCATTCAGCGGATGTGGTGCTGGGCCTCTCTTGGAAGTGAAGCACCAGCCGCAAAACTAATCCAACACACTGCTCAACTGACACCGAAACGCACCAGTGCTCAAACTTTTCGGGCGTCACGTACTCCGCCACCGGCAGGTGGTGCGGCGTGGGCTGCAGGTACTGGCCAAATGTGAGGATGTCCACCCCCGCCTCCTTCATGTCCACCATCGCATCGATGATTTCGTCGTCGGTCTCGCCTGCAGGTGGGCAGCCAGATGGCGACATGCCGTGACCACGAGGCAGCGCATGCGTCCAGCAAGCAAGCACGCCCCTGCCACAGCGGCAACCGACGCTTGGCAGTGCCAACAGTCAGCGCTCACCCAGGCCCAGCATGAGCGACGACTTGGTGTACACGCCGCACTCCTTGGCCGCCCGCAGCACGTCCAGGCTCTGGAAGTAGCCGGCGCGTGGGTCGCGCACCCGCCGCTGCAGCCGCTCCACCTGCGGGTGGTGCCGGGGGTGAATCCACCTTGAGCTGGCTGGCAGGGCCCTGGAGCTGCGCGTGTGCGTGTGTGCAGCCCAATTGGGAGCACATTTCAGGGCTGCAGCTCCGTTGCACAAGGGCCGCCATCAAACCAGCGTTGGCCCCACCCAGCCACACACCGTCTCCAGGTTGTGCGCAAACACGTCCAGCCCGCTGCGTGCCAGGTGGCGCACAGCCTCCAGGTCGCCCCTGCAAGCGTTTGGATGCAAGGCAGGGCGGGCAGTGAGCAGCAGGACAGGACCACGCGGCGCCAGCTGTCTGAGCGGGATGGCAGCAGCGCTGCCCCGATGCTGCCCGCTTGCCGTGATGCCTGTAACAACACATGCTGCACGGGCACAGCCACCGGCAACACCGCATGCACCAGGCAGTGTGCAGCTCAGCGCACCTAAAGTCTGGGGTGAGGCACTCAATCAGGATGGAGGGCTTGAGCGCCTTGAGCGTGCGCACCTGCACCACGCAACCAAGCCAGCGCATGCACGTGAGCCGGAGGAGGGTCTGGCAAGCATGCCAGCCCCATGATGAGGTGGCACGCCGCACCTCACCCCGAACACGGCGCATGTGCACGGAGTGGCAGCCGCTGGCTGGGAGAGCGCCCCAGGCGTGACACTCAGACCCCACGCACCGTCTTTGCAAAGTGCTCGGCGCCGCCGTCGGGCAGGTCGTCTCGATCCACGCTGGTCAGCACCACGTAGCCCACGCCCCAGTCAGCCACAGCCTGCGTGGGGCGGAGAAAAGCAGAATAGGTACTGGTGGCGGCACGCAACCTGGCCAGCGCACCCTGACTTCATCGGGCGCTGTGGAGCCGAAGGCCGCATGCATACTACTCAAGTCCCCATGCTACCAAGCGCTCCCAACCCACAGCCCCTCGCACCACCCTTCATGCATGCCCCCACACCTGCGCTGTGTGCTCCGGCTCCAATGGGTCAGGCGGCGGCGGCGCCTGGCTGGTGTTGACGGCGCAGAACCGGCAGCCGCGCGTGCACGTGTCTCCCAGCAGCATGATGGTGGCGGTGCCAATGCCCTCGCTGCCGCCATTCCAGCACTCGCCAATGTTGGGGCACTGCGCCTCCTCGCACACCGTGGCCAGGCGCAGGCCGCCCATCTGCTGCTTCAGGTACTCATACCGCTCACCCTGGGCGCCCCGCTGCCGCAGCCAGTAGGGCTTGTTGGAGAGCGGCAGCGCCGCGGGCGGCGGGCCCGCGGAGGAGCACGCGGCGGCGGCGGGGGAGGGCAGCGAGGGGTCTGCCGCCTGCGCCATGCGCACCAGGTCGGCAAACGCGTCGCCGCTGTACTCGCCAGACACATCCAGCGTCCGCCCGCTGCTGCTGGTCTCGCTGCTGCTGCTGCTGGGGCTGGGCGGCGCTGCCGTGGCCGCCGCCGCCTGCCGCTGCGAGCGCCGCCCATGCTGGGTGGCACAAGGGGTTGCGGGAGTGGGCCAGGCAGTAGGGNCCTGCGCTCGAGCGGGCAGGCGGCAGCGGCGGCAGGGGGGTCGGGCAAGCGGGGCAGCCTCCCAGCGGCTTGCAATCTGTCGCGTTCAAATGCCCAGCACACTGGCTGCCTCGTGCAGCCGGCGGGGCAGGGCAGGGGGCCCCCAGACGCACGCCCTCACTCTGGCTGGTCGCCTTCGGCGCGCTGGCGGCGTTGCAGGCCGGCGGATCGAAGCAGCAGTGCGGAGATATTGAAATGGGCGTGCTGAATGGGTGCACAAACCCGCTGGCCGCTTGCAAAATGTGCTCGCTGCCACCTGGACATGGCTGAGGCTCCCCTCACCCCTGCCTGGGTGGGCCTCCCCGGCTGCTAGCAATCTGGAGCGAGCACCAGGCAGTGGAGGGTGCCACGCCTCGCCCCAGGCCCGCTCCCCGCCGTCCCCCGCCCCCCGACCGCAGCCAGGGCAGCCGGCAGCATGCAGGCGCAGGTGCTGAGCAGCGTGCAGCGGCTGGGTGGGTCGGAGGCCCTGCGAACGGCGCATGCCGCTCGCCGCCAAGGCCGCAGCAGTGTGCTGCCGCGCGCCGCGGCCTCCGTGGAGGCGGGGCGCGACATCCGCGATGAGGCGCACTCCCGGGGTGAGGCGGGCGGGCCGGGGGCCGCTGGGGGCGGGGTCGGGGGCAGTGCCAGCAGGTGGCGGCCCGCCGCCGCCGCCGCCGGCCAAACGTGCCCTCCCGCTCCTTCCTGCAGCCGACCTGCCCGGCTCCGACGCCCTCAATGCCAAGTACGTGCCGTTCAAGTCGGTGCAGAGCGGGCAGGCCAGCGGCGAGGAGTACAGCCTGGACGAGGTGCTGTACCGCGCCCGCGACGGCGGCCTGCTGGACGTGCAGGTGCGGCCGGCTGCTGCTGGGTGCTTGTTCCGTTTGGTGCCGGGGTGTGGGGCTGGCCGGCCATGAGCCTGCTGCCTCGTGTGTGCGCTGCTGTTCTGGCACGTTCCCATTGCGGGAGCTGGCTTCCATGCCTCGGGTGATTACGCTTCGGATGCAGCACCGGCCGCCTCATCCATTGCTGCGCAGCTGCTGCAGCTGCTGCCAGTTTGCATGGCTGCCTCACGCGCCCTGTGCCTGCGCTGCTCGCCCCATGCTGCAGCACGACATGGAGGCGCTGGCCCGCTTTGATGCCGCTTACTGGAAGAAGCTGTTTGACGGGCGCGTGGGCACCACCGCCTGGCCCTACGGCTCTGGTGTCTGGTCCAAGAAGGAGTGGGTGCTGCCGGTGAGCGCTGCTGGGCGCTGCTGGGCGCTGTGCATGCTGCCATGCCGTGCTGCGCTGCGCCGCGGTCTGGCCCAACCTGTAGTGGGTGCTCCTGCGAGCCTGCACTGGTTTGTGTGGTGAGTGCCGCCGACTTGCTCCTATGTTGCAGCTTGGCCCAGAGGCGGGCCTGGCTGCTGCCATGCCGCTCAGTTGCACCCGCCTGCAGCACTGGCTGTGCCCACTGCTGCTGCCGCCTCACCGCTGTGCCGCCACTTGTTCCATACGCCCCTCTGCAGGAGCTGAGCAGCGACGACATTGTGTCAATGTTCGAGGGCAACTCCAACCTGTTTTGGGCCGAGCGGTGCGCACCGCTCCCTTTGTCCATCTTGTGCTGCCCCTTGGCCGCCCGCTGCCAGTGTGGCGTGCAGGGCGCCAGCTGGTACCGCAGGGCTGGTGGTGCCAGGCTGTCGCAGTTACATGCAAGCCAAACCAGGTTGCACGCAGGGACACTGAGGCGGCGCTGTGGCTGTGGTGGCTGTGGTCTGAGCCTGCCCGTGCGGTTTGCTTGCTTGTGTGTGCCCTGCCGCAGGTTTGGCAAGGAGCTGGGCATGAGCGACCTGTGGGTCAAGCAGTGCGGCAACTCCCACACCGGCAGCTTCAAGGACCTGGGCATGACGGTGCTGGTCTCGCAGGTGCGTGTGCCTTAGCAGGGGGGCTTCCTGCCGGCTGCTAGCACAGCTGGGTGAACGTGTCGCCGTTTGCGCACCATCTCCGCCCGACGGTGCTGGGGTCCCATGTGTGGAGATGGCGCAAAAGGTTGAGCTGCTGGGCGCTCCTGAGCGTTGGGCCATTCGATGTGCAGCAGCTTGGGCAGGGCGCAGCTTGTCATGACATGCCGGGCGGTTCTGAAAGCTGTGCATTGGTTTGCATCCGGTATGCATGGTGTGCAACATGCCTTGTGCATTAGTTTGCATCCGGCATGCATGCTGTGCAACATGTCGGTGCACGCACCGCACGCCGGGGTCTTTTTTCTGCCGCCGCCGCCCCCGCCCTCAAGAGGGCGCGGGGCACGTGGGGTGGGCAGCAGATGGGCCCCGCAGAGCAGCATTACGGGAGTTATAACAGCGGCGCCGACCGCTTCGGCTTGAAGCCGTCGCTGTGCCCTCCCGTGACATCCCCTCACCCCTCATTCTTGCCTCACTCGGAAGTTGGTCGGCTGTTGGTCGGTGTCAATACTTGCCCTGCACCTTTGTAAGTGGGCTCTCAGCATGCGCTGCAATCAACCTCCCGGTGCGTTTCCCGCTCCATCTGCCTGCCTGGGCAGGTGAACCGGCTGCGCAAGATCAAGCCCGAGGCGGTGCAGGCGGTGGGCTGTGCGTCCACCGGCGACACCTCGGCTGCTCTGTCCGCCTACTGCGCGGCCGCAGGTGCGGGGCAGGGGTGTGATGATTGGCGCGTTTATGCAGCCGCTTGGGCAAACTTGGCGGCAGCCGTGGTTGCTGCACCGGCTGCTGCTGCTGCTCCTGCTGGCTTCTTGTCCTGGCACCCTCACAGCCAGTTCATCCGCCCTCTGCCCGCCGCAGGCATCCCCTCCATTGTGTTCCTGCCCGCCGACAAGATCTCCCTGGCGCAGCTGGTGCAGCCCATTGCCAACGGCGCGCTGGTGCTGTCCATCGACACCGACTTTGACGGCTGCATGAAACTGATCCAGGAGGTGCGGTGCGGCGGGCGAGCAGCGGGAACCACTGAAGCACGGAGAGCATGGATGATGAAGTCAGGACAGAGGATGGATGCAACTTCTGCAGGCCCTGATGGCCAGCAGGAGTTGTAGTGGGAGCGTGCATGCCCCCGCTCCTGCAGGCAACGCTGTGCCTTGAAACGCCTGTGCCATGTACCCGCCCGACTTTGGTGTGGTGCAGGTGACGGCGCAGTGCCCCATCTACCTGGCCAACTCCATGAACAGCCTGCGGCTGGAGGGCCAGAAGACGGCGGCCATCGAGATCCTGCAGCAGTTCAACTGGCAGGTGCGGCGCGTTTGGTAGAAGGCTGTGTCGGGAGGTCTGTTGGATGCCCGCGGCGATTGAGATCCTGCAGCAGTTTAACTGGCAGGTGCGCAGGGCACCCGTCACCGCCGGGCTGCTGCGACGCGTGCCCGCGGCCCCAGGCTGTCAGCTGTTGATGTGGGGTTGGGTCGTGTCCCCTGCAAGGCAAGGCCCGCGGCGGACTGAGTGCATGCCCACGTGCCGCCCGCAGGTGCCGGACTGGGTGATCATCCCCGGCGGCAACCTGGGCAACATCTACGCCTTCTACAAGGGCTTCAAGATGGCCAAGTGAGCGAGGGGACGGTTCTGAACAGGGGTTTGCTGCTTGCAGCGCGGCCAGTCCTGCCGAGGGCCGAGGGATGGGGCAGGCCATGCTGCTGTGTGTGTGGGCATCAGCTGGCTGCGGTGCCATGTGGCAGTGCCAGAGGAGATTGCGGTTCACCAAGGGTGGCGCGCCTGCTTTGTTCGTTGCCCTGTTCTGCCCTGTTCTGACCCGGTCCTGGCCATCAATTCCTGCAGGGACCTGGGTCTTGTCGACAAGCTGCCGCGGCTGGTGTGCGCGCAGGCGCAGAACGCCAACCCGCTCTGTGAGTGCGGCGACGATGCCGGGGTCTGTTGGAGTGGGGACCTGGCACTGGGCCTGCGGTCAGCGTGCGCCATCCCGTGTTCCCTTGCCCTGGCATTGGCAGCCATCTCACCATCCGTTTCACCGGCTTCCCACTGCTGTTGTGTTCGTTGTGCCTCCCCTCCCGCAGACCTGGCCTACAAGGCGGGCTACGAGAACTTCCACCCCGTCAAGGCCAAGACCACGTTTGCGTCCGCCATCCAGATCGGCGACCCCGTGTCCATCGACCGCGCGGTGCTGGCGCTGCGGGAAACCGACGGTGAGGCACACGGGCACGGCCGTGTGGCGGGCGGGCGGGCGGCAGCAGGCGAGACGGTCGCGGCTGTGTGGCGGGCGTGTGGCAGCAGGCGAGCCGGCGGATGCGCCCACGCCCACAGCTGCTGCGGCTCTTCCCCGCCCCAGCCCAGCTGAGTGCCTGCCAACGCCAACTGAAATGCCTGTCCTGTCCTTCAATGCGCAGGTATTGTGGAGGAGGCGAGCGAGGAGGAGCTGATGGACGCCGCCGCCCGCGCCGACCTGACCGGCATGTTCAACTGCCCGCACACCGGCGTGGCGCTGTCGGCGCTGATCAAGCTGCGGGAGCGGGGCGTCATCGCGCCCAGCGACCGCACCGTCGTGGTGTCCACG
>RRZL01000033.1:1935831-1949818 GCA_006782975.1 Chlorella sp. Dachan
GTGGGTGCTGTCATGGACGCCATCCGCTCCAAGTTCCCCAACGTCTAAACCAGCAGCTGGTGCAGAGCTGCTGTCAGCGACCTGAGCAGCTCTTTTGGCGGCCGGTCCGCAGCTGTGATGCGCGGCGCCAGCCGGTGCGGGCGTGCCGCCCCGGAAGCGCGGCTGCCGTGGGAGCAGCGCGGCACCTCCAGCCCCGCGCTGCAGCCCGGCAGGCCCTCCCCGCCCCTTCCAACCCTTTGATTCCTTACTGTCGTATGCTGGACTAGTCCCTGTGTGCTCCCCTGTGCTGTGCCATTCCTTTCCCTCTTCCCGCTCCCTTCTGCTCCCCTCTGTCTCGCACTCCTCTCCCGCTGCTTGGCCGCGGCCCCTCTTGACAGGCAGGCCGCCAGTACCCTTTCGCAACCACATGGTAACAAAACTGCTCAAACACACGGGCGCTGAGCTCACTCGCAGGCAGCTGGTCAGAGGGGCGCGGCGCCCTGCGCCATCCAGGGCGAGCGCACAGGCGGCAGGTTGGCATCAAGCTCTGGAATTGTGCATTGGCCCTGTGCACTTCTCCATCGACATTGGGGCTGGTTTGAAGCGTCCTGTGATGGCCATCTGCAGGGCGTGCAACCACTCACTCTTGCGCTCTCTCGTGGCGTGCTCGCTGCCCCACCGCCGCTTGTGTAACCCTCCTGCACATCTGAGGACCGCCAATTGGTAAGGCCTGATCCGCCCGCCCTTCTGCGGGTGAGCTCACCGCCGGTGTTACGGCGAGCGGCGGATTGCAACCGGCGCTCTCCTGTCCTGCCCTGCCCTTGGCGCCGCCTGCAGCTCGTCAGCCGCACCATTCAAATGAATTCAACACCACAAGGTCCGCTCAGTTCTGCACCCTGCACCTTGGCGCCTCCCTCGCAGGCAGGCAGGCATGGCGGCGCTGCCGGCCACCGCCGGCGGCCTCTCTGCCCTCACCTGGAACATCTGCACCTGGGCGCTTGCCAACCCGGTGACGAGCCGCCAGGGCTCCTACTGCATCGACCAGAAGCTGCGGCTGATTGCCGATGAGATCCGGCAGGCAGCCCCCAGCATTGTGTGTTTGCAGGAGGTGGGCGATGAATATGATAGAGCGCTGGCGCAGCTGCTGGCGCCTGCCTACAGCCGTGTGTGCAGCGTCGCCTCGCACGCTGGCCACACAGTGCTGTACATCCAGCCAGTCCTGCAGCCGCGAGCTGAGCTGCCCACCCACCGGGTTGCCATTGCCAGCATCTCCCTGGCGGCGGCGGCAACCGCCTGCGGGCTGCCCCAGAAAGCGGCAGCAGCAGCGGCAGCGGCGGCAGCTGAGGGCAGCCCGCTACAAGCAGAGGCAACAGTGGCAGGTGGCAGCGGCAAGCAGCGAGCGTACGTACTGGGCTGCCACCTGATTTTCGGCAAGGACCTCGACAAGCGGGTGCAGCAGGTAGAAGCAGCGCTTGCCTCCCTGCCTCCTGATGCGCAGTTTGTGGTGCTCCTTGGAGACACCAACTTTTGGGGGCCAGAAAGCTCGCAAGGTGAGCTGATGGCAGTGGCATGCACTGCATGTTGCACGCTCCTGCACATAGCTGCACGTCCTGGCCATGCTGCCCAGCAAACAGGTGCGCATGTCAGCAGGTGCACTGAATTGTTAAAAACCTCCCAGCGGCCCCTGCTTTCTGCCCTCCATGCGCAGTGGAGGACCTGGGGCCGCAGCCGGGCCTGCGGGACGCCTTCTGCCAGCTGGGCTGCCCCATGCAGGCGGCCCACACATGGGACAACATCACTAACGATTATGCCAAAAGTGGGTGCCGCGAGGGATGGTGCCTGCTAAGCAGCTTCATGCATGGCTTGCTGTTCATAGCGCCCTTGCAACTCGCGAGACTTGCAAGCGCACTGGGCTGCCGCTCCGCACTTTGCATGCTGCACTGCCCGGTTCTGGTGCATCGGGGAGTGCTGCAATCCACGTGAATCAACCCTGATCCCTTTCTGCGAGCACACGTCCCTCTCCACCCCTCCTTCACCTGAACGCAGGCAAGGCGGCCAGCAAGCTGCAGTACACTGCTCGCTTCGACCGCATCTATCTGCGCGGCTTTGTGCCCCTCCCCGGCAGCATGCGGCTGGTGGGCAACCGGCCTGTGACGCCCGGGCGAGGCGACTACCTCAGCGACCATTTCGGGGTGGCTGTGCAGTTCGGCCTGAGGTTCGGCCTCCCTGCTGACGCGGAGGCGGCAGTGGCGGGGCAGGAGAGTGCTGGACAGCAGCCAGTGGTAGCCGCATCCACCAATGCGGAGGGAGAGGACCAGCAGGTGCAGCTGCAGCAGCAAGCAGCGGCAGCAGCAGCCCTGGCCAGTGCAGCAGGCGCAGAGGACAGCAGGCAGCCGGCAGCGGCAGCACAAGCTGCAGGAACCACCATAATGTAATGCAGTCGTACTCGAAGCTTCAGAGTTGCACCATGTGCATGCACGCGGCTTGCAGATTGGTTGAGGTGTTGGAGGCTCCGGCACGCTTCGCACGGCGAGCGGCGGCGGCGCCGCCGCCAGCAGCCAATTGGCAGGTTAGTGCCCCTGGCGTCCAGACCGACCCATCCGAAGTTGATCGAGATGTCGTACCGTGCCGCAGCGAGCAGCGTTTGCCGCCCAGCGGCGCGCCCGCTGCAGCGGAGGGCGCCAGCGACGCGCAGTGCGACCGTGGCGGCTCCCGGCCGACGGGTGCGCATCGAAATTTTGCAGAATTGCGTTCCTCGCTCCGCTGCCGCTCACGGCAGCTCCGGCTCCCGACCCTCCCCCGCAGGCCCTCTCCGTGCGGTGCTCGGCGGCTGCCAGCAGCGGCACCCTGCCCCAGAGCCTGCAGAGCCTGGTCTCCGCCTTCCAGGCGGTGCCCGATCCCATGGCGGTGCGCCGCCGCCGCCGCCGCCGCCTGCCGTGATGCTCTGTCGCTATGTCGTGCCGCTGCCTGGTGCTGTTCCACAACATCCTCTGCTCACACTCCCTGACACTCCTTCTGTGCTTGCCTGTCTGCAGCGCTACAAGCAGCTGCTGTTCTACGCCACCAAGCTGGAGCCCTTCCCAGTGGAGCAGCACACCGAGGAGAACAAGGTCAAGGGCTGCGTGTCGCAGGTGCGGCTGTGCAGCTGCATCATGCCAGGAGGGTTTCCCGGCCGCCTGGCCCGCAGCTGTGCGCATGCTGCCGCCTGACTGGTGCAGGTGTGCTGCAGGCAGCAGTGCAAGCGTCTGCGTTATTTGCAACATGTGTGGGGCGTGCGCTGAACACCCCTCTGGCGTGGCCACCCAAGCAGGTGTGGGTGCTGGCCGACCACCGCGACGGCAAGCTGTACTGGAAGGCCGACTCCGACTCGCAGCTCACAAAGGTGCGGGGCGCTTGCGGAGTGACGGGCAGGGATGGCAGGCATGGCAGCTGCTGCACCTGCAGTGCTGCACTACGGGCCGTGAGGTTGCAGCTGAGCCCTTGCTGCTGCTGCTGCTGCTGCTGCTGCTGTGCTGCTCAACCGGCTCGCCTGCTGCCAAGCGGATTGCAAGCCTGCCTCGCCACCGCCTGCTGCAGGGCCTGGCGGCGCTGCTGGTGCAGGGGCTGAGCGGGTGCACGGCCGAGGAGATTATGCAGGTGCGCTGCCTGGTGCTTGCCCCACTCAGAACCTTTTGAGAAGGGCGCAATATTGCGGTCCTGCCTGCCGCAGTGCAAGCGTGCCAGCCCCGCCTGGGGAGCCCGTCACGTGTGCCCCTCCCCGCCCCGCCTCCTGCTCCCTGTGCTCAGGTGCCGCCTGACTTCATTGCGATGCTGGGCCTGCAGCAGGCGCTGACGCCCTCCCGCAACAACGGCTTCCTCAACATGTTCAAGCTCATGCAGGCAAGATGGGCTTAGGTGTGCGGTGGGCATGGGCAGCAGTGTTGATGCAGTGCCCAGTGCCATGCTCAACGTATGTTGAAGCTCATGGACGTGCGGAGTGGTGGTTGGGATGGGTGGTTGGACTGTGTGGGAGCGAGCGTGTGGCCACTGCTCCGGCTCCGCTGAGTGGGCGGCACATCAAACCTTTGCGCAGCTGCAGGATTTGCCTGCGCGTGGGGTGCCAAGTTCAATGCTCTTTGACCTACCCCTCAAATCTCAACGTCCTGCCCGCAGAAGAAGGCACTGGACATCTACATGCAGCAGGCGGGCGGCAGCGATGACGAAACCCCCGCCGCCTCTGCCGCCTCCGCCACAAAGGCAGCGGCAAGCGCGGCGGCAGACGGCGCGGCGGCTGCAAACGGCAGCGGCAGCGAGGCCGACGGCAGCAGCGGCACCAGCAACACGCCGGTTGCGGACAGCATGCGACGCAAGCTGCGGGAGGAGCTGCAGCCGCTGCGGCTGGAGATCACGGACAACAGCCACCAGCACGCGGGGCACGCGGGTGCGTAACCTGCTGCGGGCGTGTTGAGCGGGGAAGGGCAGGGTGCCCTGAAGGTGGTCAGCGCCAGCCCAGGGTGCGCTGCTGCTCATGGCAGGGCCGGGGTGCGACACGCCCACACGCCCACCCTGCCCAGCATCCCAACCCAGCCCCCTCCTCAACTGCTTTGCTTCATGCAGGCTACCGCGGCAGCGCGCAGTACAGCGGGGAGACGCACTTCAACGTGGAGGTGGTCAGCTCGCGCTTCGAAGGGCTGACCAGCATCAAGCGGCACCGCCTGGTGTACCAGATCCTGGAGGCGGAGATGCGCAGGTGGGGGGGTGAGGGAGCGTGTTTACTGGGGTTGTGAGCTTGTGTACAGGGGTTGTTCGGGGCAGGAGAAGGGTTGCGGCAGCTGCTCAAGCAGACCCTCGAGGCGGCGGTGCGCAGCTGAGGCGGCCGTGTTTGGATGGCATGCGGGCGGGAGGTTGGCGTGGCAGCTGCCAAGCCCACGAGCAGGGCAGCCACAGGGTGCTTCTCTCTCGCTCAACCCTTGCTGCCTNCTGAGGCCGGCATGGCGTGAGGGCTGCAGCCTGCACGCCAGCAGCCCTCATCACGGCTAGCACGGCCCAGTCCAGTTGTACTGCTCACCTGATTTGGCAGCCTGTGGACGACAGCTGGATGTGCAACCAAGCGCCTCCCAGCACCTTTTGCTCGCTACGAACGCACTCGTTTGCCTTGCTGCATATGGTTTGGCCCGCCTTTCATTGCCTAGCACCGCTTCTGATCTCCAACTCCACTGTACTGTTGCTGTAATGATTATGCGAAATGGGGTTCTGTGGTGGATTGGAGCGCCGTTGAGCGGCGCACGCGCAGCGGCGCTGACGGCGCGCAGCGCCGAAGGGCCCCAAAGCACGCAGGCAGGCTCTTCCCTGCGGTGATGAGTGGCCGGACACCACTTTGAGCTCCAGCAGGTGCAGCCAGGCGCGTAGCCCCGACCTCCAGCTAGTGTTGCCCCTGGCCGGCGCGTCCATGGACTCCAGCGGCGGGTGAGGGCACGAGGTCAGGCGCAGCCACGCTACAGCGCTGCTAAGCGTGCCGCTGCCGACTTCCCCTTCCGCCGCCCCACGCCGCCGCTCCTCAGGCCTGCCGAAGCGCCCTCAGATCCAGCAGACCCAGCAGGCCCAGCCCCGCCGCCTGATCAGCCGGCAGCGGTTGATGTCGACTGTAGCGTGTGCCACGACGTGCTGGTGGACCCGGTTGTGTGTAAGCTGGTGGGGTGTGGCCCAGGCGTTGCTGTGCCGTGGCTGGATGGACCCGTGCCAATCGGCGCTTCCTCCCTCCCTCACAACTTGCCTGCCTGCTCCTACTGCCGCCCCTGCAGGCCCTTGTGGCCATGACTTCTGCCGCTCGTGCTACTATGATGTTTGGGTGGCCAGCAACGGCGGCACAGCGGCAACCTCTGGGGCCAGACGCGGCGGCAGCAGGGCGCAGTGCCCCCTGTGCCGGGCACCCCTGCCCGCCCGGCCGCCGGCTGTGTGCGTGCGCCTGCGCGCTGCGGTGGAAGCGGCGGCAGGGGAGCGCGTGGCCACTCGGCGGGAGGAGCTTGCCGAGAGGCACAGCCAGCGGCGCCTGGCAGAGGCACTTGCAGATGTGGAGGAGCAGCGCCGGCTGAACCGGCAGCTGGAGCAGCGGCTGGCAAGCTTCCAAGCGGCTGCGGCGGAAGCCGCAGCCCTGATACATGGGGCGGAGGTGGAGGCAGCCGCATTGCATGAAGAGAATGGACAGCTGCGGCGCACAGTGGCGGGACTGCAGGTGTGCAGAGTACACCAACATGAGTGCACTCTGGGAGGGTTGCGCCCAGCTGCAACTCGGGGGCACGTGCTTGCTGCACTGGACAGGCCTGTGCGGTCGCCATGGCTGAGCGACCTTGGCAGGAAGGCTCATGCTTGTCTTACCCTCGCTCTCTCCATGCACCTCCTGTGTGTGTTGCCTGCAGGGTGAGCTGGCCGAGGCGCGCAGGCAGTCCACCACCGACGCAGATGAGGGTGCTGCCCAGGCATGCATTCAGCTGAAGGCCCGCATGGCCGCCCTCCGGCCCTTCCCGCTGCCGCCTGGCACTCCCGATGAGAGCAGCTACGAGGAGAGCAGGTGGCCCCAGCGGGCGCAGCTGTCGGTGCAGGGCGGCCAGCCCGACGCACTTCACCCAGCTCCCTGGGTGGCCGTGGGTGCGGCCGCCGTGGCATGCGCGGCGCTGCTGGGCGCGCTGCTGGCACGGGGCTCCGGGCGCTGAGTGCACTGGGGCCTTCTGCGTCCATGCCTTCTGCTGCTCGTGCCATGCTTCATTGTCATGCTTCAGGTTGTGAACTTGAGCCATGCATTACACGGCACGACTGTTTAGTACGTTGTGAGGCCCATACTAGCTAGAACTTGGGTTGAAAGACTCGGCAGCTGCTACTAGTATGCCATCCACACTGGCAGATGGTGCCACTTTACGGTATAACCTGCTACCCTGCGGCAGGCGTTCAACCAGCTGGCTGCGCCGCCCCATTTGCTGCCAAGCCGGCACCGTAGCGCAGCATGTTGGCCAGTGCCGCATCAGCAAGCTCTGAGACACCGCCAGGGCCAGGAGCATAGGAGAGCTTGGGGCGCTCCTGCTCCAGGGCTGCCTGCCGCCGCTCGATGGCTGCCCGTGGCATGGCGCTGCGTAGGTGGGCCAGGCAGGGTGCACAAAGCGTACGAGGCGGCTATGATTGCGGCGGCAGGCAGCTGCGGCACAGCACGCGTGCTGGCCACGTCTGCAAGGCATCGAGCAGCAATGCCACCTCCTTGAAAGTCCCCTCACCGCAGGTAGTCGTACGCTGCTTGCAGGCTGGGCAGGCTGACCGTCACACCCGCCACACTTGCGGTTGGCTGGCCAACTGCCAAGAAATAGTTGATCTGCGCCTGCGACTGCAGGCCGCCTGCCGTTTCATTAGCGTCCAGCCAGGGAGCTTCAGAGGTGATGTTGATGAAAACTCCCAGGCCTGCCCAGTCAACATCGCTGGGCAGCGGCATGGTGTGCCAGGGCGGCCCAATAAACTGCCGAGGGGTGGAGGGAGCTGGGCGGGCACACTGAGCAACAAGTGTGTCAAGTCGCTTGTAGAGGAGGCCTCCCTTGCAAGGTAGGCAGCAGGGCCTGCCTTTGCCATCCCAGTAGACTTGCAGGGGCAGGCAGCCAGCTTACCACCGGGATGCATCCCGACAGCACAACCTCGGACAGCCGGAGCGAGCTGGCGGTGTCGCTGCAGCCAAGGGAGCAGCAGACAGCGCTGCTCAGCAGCTGCAAGGCATCCCGGCTGCAGCTGGAAAGGCAACAGCACCATACTGCAGCGCATACCCAGCATGCCATCTCACCCAGGGATGAGGGGACAGAAGAGGCTGCTCCTCAGGCTTTGCGCCACTTTGGCATGCGGCGCGCCGCCCGGGCAGCCGCCACACTTGCATGTGAGCTGCGCCTTGAAGGCAGGAGGGACTGCTGTTGAGCAAGCTCAGCACATGCGGCGCCAGCTAGAGATGTGACGCCTGCCTGTGGCGGCTATACTCACACGCACGTCTGGCGCAGCCTGGCCCAGCCGGGACACAAGCTCTGCCCGCAGGCGCATGCCAGGTGTTGCCTGCGGCGGCGGTCGATGGCAGCCACCTGCAAGGTATACCAACAGGATCAGGGTGCATACATCTCAGCCAGATGCTATGACAACACGAGCTCAAGTTGGCGGCAGACAGCTGGAGGGCGGCCGGCAGGGCGGCGGGTAGAACCAGCACGCTCCTGGTGCCACATGCACACAGCCCAAATGCAGACAGCTCGCCTTGCATGTACATGAAGGTGGGGCGGTGCGAGCCCACCACCGGCTGGGAGAGGTCCATGTCCGCCACTGCGGCATGTGGCAACTGGCAGATATGTGTTGTGCTCATGCAGGGCTCAACAGCTCACACTCGGCCCTGCCAGAGCCGAGCTGACGCAGGCGCCCAATCCCAAAGATACTCAAACTCCCCTGCACCACCTCAGCCAGCTGGCCCTTGCCTGCGACATACGGCAGCAGTTGCATGCCGCCCCGAGCCTTGGGGCTGAGGCGCTGCAGGCATGCCTCCCCAACTTCAGCCAGCATGTGGTACGCACGCAGCAGCCCTGCCTCCGCACACAGCTGACGCAAGGGTGTGGAGGGCAGATGCTTGTCAGCCGCATGCGTGCAGCAGGTTGCAGGCATGGGGCATGCATGCAGGTGGGCAGCACTGCCTGATCAGCGGACTGCGGAGTGCCACGCGCTGCCAAACTTGCAAGCATGCCCCACGCTCACCTGCTGGCCCCACGCCCCCCACAGCAGGATGGGGTGCGTTAACGCCACGGCAAAGTCACGCCCGCCATGGAGCTGCAGCAGTGGAGAGGCCAACCACGGTCAAGGCAGATGCGGCGCTTACGCAGCAGCGAAGCATGCTGGAGCAGTGCGGAGAGGTACAGGCAGGCAGCGGGGAGCTGCTATGGCGCACCTTGAAGCGCGGCAACCCCAGCAGGCTGTCCAGCAGCCGGTGAATGTTGGCCTGAGCCGCCGCAGCCGCAGATGGTTTGCCGTAGTCAAATGCGCTCATGTACGCCATGTTGTAGCAGTTCCTGCAATCTTGCTAGAAGCAGAAGCGCATCAGCGAGGGCAGTTCCCGCAGCATGGTGGGAACCACAGCATCCAGCACAACATGGCATGAACCCTGCACAGCGTTTCTTGCAACCAAGGGCCCTCGCACATGTCGAGCCAGACCATGCAGGCTTTATCCAGGTTGGTGGTCAGCAGCCCGCTCGCGTTGCGCAGTGCCTGCGTCAGCCACCACTGCGCGGCATGCTGGAAGGCAAAGTGGGGCGTCTCGGGCATGGCTGTCACGCCCCGACCAGGCATGCCGTGCGGCCAGACCTGCAAGCCATGGAAACGGGAGGGAAGCGGTCTGCAACCTGCAGTGCTGAAGCATATCCTTGCAGGCAAAAGTAACCTGTCACCCACATTGGTGTCGCTGATGTTGCACTGAGGTATGCCCGCATGAGGGGCCAGCTCCTCCGAAGCATCCAGAATGTACACGGGGCAGGAGCGGTTGTGCACCCACGGCTGCAGGCGGGGGCCGACAGCGCCGTGCGTCCTGCCTGCCATCGCACCTACGAGCCTGGTGCGCAGTGGCAGCTGCTGCTGCTGCCGCTGCCACCCATGTACGGCGGCCATCCCCCAAACGAGAAGCGCGGCAGCGGCGGAGAGCAGGACGAGCCTGGCAGCCTTCCTGCCGCCGCCGCCGCCGCCGCTGCCGCTGCGGCGGAGCGGCTCCATAGCTAGTTTGTCACTCTGCCCTGCTCCTGCTCTGCTGAGCCTCACGGCCGTGCTCCAGCGCAAGGAAGGGGCCCTCGGGCGGTGAGAGGTGGTGCACCAGTGTATTCGGGCTCAGGGACGTTGCTCCACACTCTGCAGACGAGTCTTATAGTGCGAGCAAGCAGGCGAGGCTGCTTAAGCCTGGTTGCGGGCGGCAGAGCGCCGCCGCCAATCAGCAGTTGATTGTTCAGCGCTGCTGTGATGTTGCCCGATGCTCCCTGATATCGCTCCACACCTCGAGTGTGACACGATGTGGCATGTTTATTTTTGCACCAGTGCTGTATGGAAATTGCATCGTCCACGGCCTGCACAGCGGGAGCTGAAAGAGACATCAACGGGAAAGTTCACTGACCGTCATGGCGTGCTTTCGCTCTGCAGGTTGTCCGGACTGCCATGTGCCACAGCGTCTCCCTGCTCCTGCTCCGTACGCTGCGCAGCGTGCAGAGAGCCACACAATGCTGAGAACAAGCAGGCGAGGCGGTGCTGTGCTTGCTTGCCGGCTTCAGGTAAGAGAACAGGCAGGCTTTGCTCCACGTCAGCCCAACATGCAAGCGTCCATCCATGCCGATCTCAAAAGAAAAGCAAACCGGCTCGATTCGACAGCATCACTCTGTAGTTGAGCACTGTCTCCAGCCGCCGTGATGTGTTTGCCTGTCAGCCAGTGACTTGGCGCTGCGGCCACCCACCCACATTGTGCCAGGCAGGCGACCGGGAGACCAGCCGAGCCCACCCCCACCGCCCACCAAGCCGCCTTGGCAAATCTGGTGATAACATTACATCTTGCTGCGGAACAATGGGATGGTATCTTGAGATGGACACTGCACACTTGAACGCTGGCAAGCAGTGGATCAAACAAAAGTTTTCTCTTTAAAAGACTTTGCATGGCAAGCATGATTGGCAAGAATGATTTTAGCACACAAAACGGTACGGTCTGCCCTCGCCGACACCAGAGTGGCTGAAGTGCTGCCAAGCATCAACGGCCGGATTGGCACTGGCGTGCAGATACGTCAGATCACGGGCTGCTGCAATGTACAGACTCCAGTCGAAGCACTCGGGGCGCATCCAAGGTTTCAGGGTTGGCGGGGTCCAGCTATTGGTGGCCATTGCGGCAAGCCGCTCCTGGCTGATGGGCAGGCCCTGAGCGGCTCGCAGCTCTGTCTCATCCGCCTGGCGCTCCCACTCGGCATACTTGACGGCAGCAGGAGCTGCCGCCCAGCTCGTTTTCAGGAACTCGGTTTTGGTCTGCCAGCGGGCAAAGAAATGCCAGGAGGAGGTAAGCATTGGTTGCTGGCCACTTGCTGGGTTGGCTCAGGCAAGATTAAACGTTTCACCTCACCTTGATCCACATGACTTCCAGCAGTTCAACATCCGTCCCATCATTGCGCCGATGATAAACAGGGTTCATGCCGCCGTTGCAGTTTGTGTTGAGCACTTGAGGGTCCTTCCACTCAATGCCCTGCCAAGAGGAAGGCGAGTGGTGTTGCAAGCACACGGTTATAACTGCAGGATTACATGCAGCACCTGATGGGCGTAGACATGCCCCATGCATGCGTGTCCTGCCTCACCTGGTAGCGCAGCATCAGGCTGTCGATGCTCCAGCCAGCCGCCAAAATGGCCTGGCTGGAACCAACTTCTCCATGCAAGACAACATCTGCCAGTGTTTTCCAGCATCGGAACACGGTGCCAGTGCGCCGCAGCACCGCCAGTCCATAGGGGTCGGTTGCAACCACGTAAGACTGCACATGCACATTGTGCTGGTTGGGAGAGTTGCCTGGGCGCTCACACGAGATGGTGGGCCCCACCAGCTTGACGGGCCCGCGCAGCTTGGACAGCAGCGGCTCGGTCCAGTGCATGCTGCCCCGCAGGTAGGCGGGCATGAAGGGGCCGCGCACGCTGGGGTTGAGCCAGATGAAGTAGTCAAACTGCGCCAACTGATCCGGGGTGAACTGAGTGTCCAGCACCCAGCCCACTGTGCCAATGTCGTAGCATTCGTTGGGGTGGGGCAGGTAGCGCGCGTTGGGCGGCAGCGGCGGCAGCCCCACCGGCGCCGCCTGCTCGCCGCCCTGCAGCACGATAACGTAGGTGCAGTTGTCGTCGGCCTGCTGGGAGGGGGTGCGAGCGTGGGCCAAAGTGGCAGGAGGGTCAGTCGGGAGCAGCGGCAGGGCGGCAGGATGGACGTGAAGACGAGTGGCCACCCCGCCCCGCCTCGCACCGCTGCCGCTCCCTGCCGCCCTCCCGCCCACCTTGACCGCTTCGTGCAGGAAGAAGCGCATGTTCTCGATGTACTCGGGATCACCGCCTCCAAACACGTAAATCACCAGGGTGCGGCCACGCGCCGTCAACTGGACTGGGCCCGCCGGCACGCGCATGCCGCCAACCGCCGCCGCTGCGGCAGCGTGGGCTGCCGCTGCAAAGTCGGCGGGCGGGCTGCTACTGCGCAGCTCCTGCGCGCCAGAGGTGTCTCCAACATGCATGCGAGCGCCCCAGGAGGCTGTGAGCAGCACCAGCAGCAGGCATGCCGCAAACCAAGCGAAGGCGGGGGCCTGCCGTGGGAGGCTTGGCCCAGGCTTCTTCCAACCCTCAGGACGCCCTGCCATTCTCTTGCTTATACTTGCTCCTGAATGTCGGAATATAACATTCCCAACGTAACCGGCGAGCTAGATTAGGCAAACGTGTGGACCGTCCTAGCATGGCGCCAAGAGCCGCCATTGTCGCCGCAACTCGGTTGTTGCTGCAGCTCTCCGTGGACATGGAGCTGTGCCTCACGCTCTCTGCCTGTATAACTGAAGCAGCCCAAGGACTAGGCAGCCCGAAGGAACTGAGCAGATCCACTTGGGCGCGCGGATGGTGCGTGCGTTGGACTAACTCGAAACCTGGTGCTGATAACTTGCTGGGCAACATGCGCACTGTTGATCTTATGCCCCCTGCAGGGTTCCGAAAGTGTGGCCAAGGCGCGGCGGCAGGCCGCCGCCGCCGCATTGCGGCGTGAGGGCCTGCTCGGCCTGTGTTGCATCGCCACACTGCTCGCCCTCATTGTGCGCCACCACTCGCTTCCCAACAGTGGAGATAACAGCCTGAAACTTCCACGGCAGGCGCCTGACGTATTATCGGAGTTAGCAGCTCCCCAGCCTGTGCCTCTGCCAAAAGCAGACCAGTGGGGACCCGCTGCCCAGGGCATTCCCATCAAGCCAAGAGCTTCTGAGCACACTGGCCGCCAATCGCTGGGTTTGACCCACCCGGCAGCCAAATATGCACCCCGAGTGCTTTCGCAGGCGCCTGCACGTCGCAACAGCTCGCAATCTGCCGCATCTGCACGCTAGCGCCAACCCGGCTGCTGCATCATACTGCTGCATCGTTCTGCTGCACCTTTGTAAAGCGTTCACGAACATGTAAACATACATTGATGTAAATCAATGGTAGCCCCATACGCAAGAGCCACATGGGAAGGCGCTGCTTGCAAAGCTCAGCTGCAGCCCGAGCACCATGGTATTAGGGCTTGCACTATGCTGGCATGCACACTACAATGACACAGTGATTGATACACTTGCCTGTACTTCAAAATGGGTCAAATTCCTCAGTGCCCACAGTCGCTCGGGGTGGTAGCAGCCTCACGTGCTATTTCTGTGCTCGCAGCAGCAGCCAGGCAGTGTCCGGACCAGGATTTCTTAATGCAGGACTCAATCCGGAAACTGTGGATTCCAGTACTGCATTGGCACACGTTCGGGGGGCTCGACTTGTTGCAGGGCTCGCAGCATGCTGAACAGTGCATGGCGGAGAGGAGACGCAACAGCGGGGAGGCGGCAAGGCACGCTCGCTTACGCCAGCCCTGCATGCAATCGTCACTGCAGACGCCTTCATTCCAACCAGACTCAACCTGAGGCGGCAGCAGCCTGCACAGGCGGCCCTGTGTGTGTGGCAGGTCCAACACCCGCGCCGAGGTGGGCGGCGCCGCCAGGCGGGCGGCGGCAGCGCCCGTCGCCCTCCTGCTTCCCTGCTCCAGCTCGCTGCGCGCATCACCCGGTCCCAATCGTTTCCAACGTTGCGTTACGCGAGCAGAGCCTGCCGCGCGCGCACTGTGAGCCACGGGTGCACACGGCTCTCCCCTCGGACGCGCCCGCAGGCCTCCTCTGCCCGTGGTCCTTCTGTCACAGGCGGCCAGGGAGCACTGGTCGAGGCCCAGTGGGGACGATGCGGCCGTGCGCCAAGCAGCAGCGCGCCGCCGCCGGCCCGG
>RRZL01000033.1:1950305-2023245 GCA_006782975.1 Chlorella sp. Dachan
CCCACCCCCCTGCTGCAGACCAAGACAGCAGACGGCAGTGAGGCTCGCTACATAGGCAACGGCTCCAGCTACCTGCGCTACTATGCCGCCGCCCTGCAGTCGGCGCGCGAACGAGCCCCCTCCCTGCTACCTGTGCTGGTGGTGCTCAACGACATGCCGCCCGACTTTTTGGCTTGGGTGGAGGCGCAGGTGGGGATGTGGGGGTGCAGTGCTGCTTGACAGGGGAAGGTTGTGCGGCAGCAATGCTTGGTTGAGGGAGGCTGCCGCAGCAGTGCTTGGCTAGGGACGCATGGGGGCTGGGCGAAGGGGAGGAGGGAGGGGATGCCGCCAGCCCGTCGTGCCCGCCACCTGCCTGCCCAGCAGTGCGGCCCCAGCAGCACCCGCCCTGGCCACTCACCTCATCCCTGCAGGGCGCCCTGGTGGTGCGGCACGAGCTCAGCTTCGCCGCGCGCATGGACTCTGCCAATGCGACATGGGTGCACGACAACCTAGCCAAGCAGCTGGCGGCCAGCTATGCACGCTTGGACGTTCCGGCCATCATGAGAAAGGCAAGCAGGCGTGCCCTAGAGGCAGCTGCTGCAGTTATTGCTGCCTTGCATCAGCAAACGCCAGTTCAACAGTGGTGTGGCAGTCCAACTCTTGATGCGCTGAACTTAGCTGCTTTGGTCCCTCTCAGGTTGTTGCCGCGCTGCCTGCTTACGAGCAGCGGTGGAAGGCACTGCACGGCAGTGTCGCAGCCACCATAGATCCCACGGCCATTGACCTGGAGACTGTGTTGTGGACGGATCCTGATGTACTGTTCCGTCACGATATAGACAGCTGCAGCCTGCCTAAGCCTCACCTGCTCAGCATTGGTCCTGAGGTGCGTCCACTGTGGGCGTGAGCTGCCAACGAGCGCTGCATGTCCGACAGCGAGCGCTCACACCCTGGCCTTCTGCTTTGCCCTACAGAATCGCCCCGGCACCATCATGAACTGCGGAGTGATGCTGTTCAACGTTGCTGCGGTGCGTGCTGTGGAACTGAGCCTCTGGCTGCTGCTTCCGTTGGCCTCAACGGCCGGCATGCGGTGCCGGCAGGCTGGCATCTGAGGAGGCTGTTTGCCGTTCCCCACACCTGCCTCCCCCATGTGCAGTACGCTGAAGTGCTGCCAGCAATGCTGGACTTTGCCGACAGCTTCAAGTGGATGCTGTGGCATGACCAGGTGAGCAGGGGGCAAGTTGCACACAGCCTGCCATGCCAACCAACCGCTGTTCCAACCGGCTGTCTCAAGGATGCGTTGCTGCTTTGAGTGCAGGAGCTGGTGGAGTTGTTCTTCTACTCAGACAAAGCATCTCGCTTCCGCAAGAGCTGGCACCGCCTGACTGCACTGCCTGATGCCTACAACTACAAAGTGAGTTCCCGTTGTGGAATGATGGTTCTGGCCTGTTCAGGTGGGATCCACCCCATCCGGCTTCCAGCACGCTTCCGGCTTCCAGTCGCTTGACCGTCCAGTGCACGCTTCCGGCACGCTTCCACCCCACCCGGCTTCCAGCGTGTGCAGTCGCTTGACCTTGCTGCACACTGCGTGTTGCGCAGGCTTACTGGGGAGAACCGGCGCCAGGGTGGATGGAGTTGTCACTCGAGCAGGTGGGGAGCATCAGCAGCAATGGTGCCCACTCATGGGTCCGTGCTGTCGTGAAACACACCACACAGGCGCAGCAGCATCTGCAGTGTGTTGCCCATTTTGGGTCACATTCATGCGGCACCCGCCTGCTTTCACTGCACAAGCTCGCAGGTGGCAGACGTGGCGATCGTGCACACTCACGGCCCCAAGCCCGAGATGAGCCTGTGCGTGATCGAGTTCCTGAGACGAACCGTCCGGAACAAAGCAGCATGGCACCCTGACAACGTGCTCCAGCACCACAAGGAGATATTGCAGCACTGTGCACTGCAGGTAAGGGTGGGCTACTCGGCTGGTTGCGGGAGGGGCTTGCGGGCTGCTGGCGGCAGTGCACCCAGCAGCAACGAATGCCCCAACCCTTGGCGTGCAGGTTCCAGCCCCAGAGTACCTTGGGCAACTGCTGATGATGATGGCCAGGGCTTACAAGGTGGGGCTTCCTTGTTCTGCTCTGCGCCACCTGCATGCCTGCACTGCATGTTCACAAGGCCGGCAGAGCAGGCACGCCACACCCTCACCCGCTCAGCTCACCTGTGCCTCTCATGTCTGACAGGTGGATGAGGGTGCAATGTACCGCTGGGTTGTGCAGGAGTACGACCGGCTCTGCCCTGGCAAGTGCTGGAGCCACAGGGGGCCCGTCGCGTCCTAGGCTGTCCTGGCGGGGGACGTCAGGGGACGGTGTTGGGGTGACTTCATCCTGGAGCGCCGATTCGCTGCTCTTTTCCTCTCTGTTGCATTGCTGGAGGTGTGCCAAACATGCCCAAGTTCTTTGCAACACTCCCTGCCCCCTTAATATGCCAATTCCAAGCACTTGTAATTTGGGTGTCCCTTGACGTCCCAGGGCCTCCTGGGGCCTGACGTCCCTGGTTGTCCTCACCACTTGCGGCGCCCCAGGCTGCCCCTCTTGACTGCCTCCTGCACCACCAACGCCACGTTTGCGGGCAGCCTTTCAAGCCTACATGCTGAGCAAGGACCGCTAACTCCAATGAACTAATGGCAGGCAGCGGCAGCAACGCACGGCCCAACATGCACTGCACATGCTAGGCCGGTGGGTGGAACACAAGGGCCAAAACAGAAACAGGTCGAGAGACGGATGCAGTACATGGGACTACCTGGGGCACAATGGCAGGAGGAGAAGCAGCTGCGCCCCGCAACCTGTGGGCCGGCCGCATAGCAAAGTCTGCCGCCCACACATCCACAAACACCTGCCGCACGCGCGCTGGGATGCCCTCATCGTCCGCAGCCGTGGCCATCGCGCCCAGGTTGATCCAGAAGACCGTGCTTCCGTCGTCCCCCTCCTCGGCAGCCGTGTGCTCCTCCGCATCCTTGCCCTCCCACTCAAAGTACTCCAGCAGCGGCTCATCTGTGCATGGAGGGAACAAGTCGGGTGTTTGAGTCAATGGAATGAAGGTCAGGTGTGTGAGTCGATGGACTGCATGGCACGGTCCTCGAGCCTGGTGCCAACCGCCTCCCCTGCCAGGCGCGCAATCAAGCATGCCGTATTGACCACTTGCCTGCTGCGATCACGCGCGTGGTGACCATGTACACCTTGCCCTCATACACGTAGGTCTGCACGTTCTGGGTGCACAGCTGCTGCGCCCTGCAGGTGATGGGATTCAGGGCAACTTCACGCACGGTTGAGTTCAGCAACATGAGCCATTCACCTTGATGCCAAAATGGGAACCCAGCTTACACCGTCCCGCTTCACCCTTTGCCCTTCAGTTGCCGGTCCACTCCCTTAGCCACAACTCACCGCTTCAGGTAGCGCAGCATGCACGAGTTTTCGGGGTCATGGGCTGCCAGCACCACCCCCTCGCCGTCCTCGGAGATGGTGGTGTGGAAGTCCTGGTCCGCCTGCGGCATGGCCTCCGAGGCTGCCACGGTGACCGTCGGCCCCTGCATGCAGTGGATCTGCGCTTGCTGTGCGCTGATTATGCGCATGCGCGCTTTGCATCCATCACTGCTCATCGCAGCTCCATCGGTTCTTTCCATGCTTGAAGCTAGTGCACTTGCCCACTTGCGTGACGTGTAATGACGAAAGATGAGAGCTATGCAAGCGGGATCCGTGCTTGAGCAACGCCTGGCAGTTGGGACAGCAGGCCGGCAGCGGCGCGTGCTGTGCAAGTCACCCTTGCACCCACAGGGCGCACAGCACCAATGTGCTGCTGCCGATGCCAAACCGGATGGCGTGGGGGTTGAACGCCCCCCTCCCGTTTTCTGTGCTGCTTTTGCCGTGTTGCCCAGGTTCCCCTCTTGCATTAGCACGCAACACCGTTGCGAGGCTGAAAGAAGGCGGGCAGGCTGGGCTGCATGTGCCGCAGCCGCCGCTCAAATGCGGCACAGTTGGCGGCAGGAGACGTGTGAGCTCTGTGTAAAGCTGCAACTTGTAGCTCAGCATCAAACTGAGATGCATGCCTGCCCCAGCAGTGGTGCGGGCAGCAAGCGCAGCACCTAGGCGGCAAGCGGCGGCAGGGATGGGGCACGGTGCCCCCTGGACTTCCGGATGAATACCCACGCCTGGCCTTTGGAAACCCCGCCGTGCCAGCCTACGCACGTATAACTGCCGCAATCCAATGTGGAGGTTGATAGAAGATAACTCATGATGAGCCCCAAGGTATGTGGGAAACGCATGAACTCTAGGGCGCGAGCCGAAGGCCTGTGGGACGGTGCTACCAGGCCCTGCTTCGAACGCTCCGCGCGCGCCAAAAGCAATCCGCTCGCAAGTTAATTGTGATTAGTAGTGCAGGGACAGCGGCTGACACGCAGCGAAGCCCGAGTACTTCCTACTTAGGTGCGCAGGCTTGTTGCGCTGCTCTTCTGTGGCGTTTGAGCTTATGGCAAGTCGCGCACTCAGCAGGCGTTGGCTGCAGGCGACTCTGGCAGCCTGCCCTGCTGCCGCCGCCAGTGCCGCTCACCGCCGCCTCGCCTCTGCGCACAGATGGAGCCTTCAAACAGGCGCCGGCGAGGCGGCCTGCTGCCCCTCATAGCCCTCACCATCATGGCGGCAACAGCGCTGTGTACTGGCGCCCTGCTTGGGAAGCGGCTGTCTAACACATCAACGCCTCGCGCTGCTTCCCTCCGGGGTGGCAGCGTACCGTCCTCTCCGTATGTGGCACTCTGCCTCACGGTCGCAAGTGAGCCCTTGTTGAACACTGGCAATGTTCTGCCTCCCTTGTGCTGAGCTGCCAGCATTGTTCTGACAGGCTGCTGCCGGTGGCTGCAGCCAACAAAGACTGTGGTGACTGCAACAAGACTGTGCCTCTGCTGCCGCCGCTCCGCAGACGAGCACACCGACCTGCCCGAGTGGGTGGAGCACCACCTGGGCCTGGGAGTGGGCAAGATCTATGTGATGGACCACGCCTCCTCGCCCCCGCTGTCCACCGTGCTGGGCGAGCACATTGCCAGCGGCGCAGTGGAGTACGAGTGGCTGCCCGGCGTGCCGCCACTGCCTTTGCTGCCTGGTCCGGCCCCTGAGCGGCCATGGGACTTCACATACAACAACGGCAGCTACTTTCAGCTGTTTGCTTACGACCGCTGTCTGGAGCTGCACCGCCAGAAGCACACTTGGATGGGTGCGCAGTGGCAGCGGCCCTGCTTGCCAGTTGTTGCCAGCCTGGGGTTCACGCCATTGCGGCCACATCGTGCTCAGCTCCTCCCACTTCCTCCAGGCTTTTTCGATACCGACGAGTTCATCATTTTGCGGGAAGACATCCCCAACCTGCCCGCTCTCTTGCGCAACTACGAGCAGTATGGTGCTTTGGCCCTCTTCCCAAAAGACTTTGGCTCCTCTGGCCACACGACCCGGCCGACCGGCGGCGTGCGCGAGTCCTACCTCCGCTGCTCGCCCCCTGAACAGGTGAGGCGGGTGTGGCCCTGGGAGGGGTGCGTGGCTCCCACCCAACCACCCACCTGCTCACCACAAGCCCTGCCTGACCCCTGCAGCCGGGGTGGGTCAAGCTGCTGGCCAACACACATTATGTTCTGCCATCCTTGGGCCATGCCGGCCCGCACCAAATGCTGTATCGCGACAATGCCACGGCAGTGAACACCAAAGGCGTGCCAGTGCTGAGCTCAGCCTCCCCCCACGTTGTTTACGATGAGGCATACCATCACCATTACTTCATCAAATCGCGGGAGGACTATGAGGCCAAGATCAAGCGAGGCAGTGGTGAGGGCCGGGCGCCGGTGCATAATGGTGGAACACACTTGGGCCTCGGTCTCTCACAGCCCTCCTCTCCTCCATACCACTGCAGTCATGGGCCAGGCCAACCGTCACAACTGGAATGAGTTTGAGAAAATTGACCAGCGCGCCAACCTGACCTGTCGTGAAGCGCTGCGTTATGTGCAGTCAGCTGCACCTGGTGCTGCGCTGCACTAACGCTCACAGCACTGATTGCCGGCCTCTCCCCAGCCACTGCGAGCCGGTGAACAGCTTGTTTATATGCAGAGACGTATACATCAATTTATTGCTGGCCACTCAACAGCCCGCTCCATGCAGTCGCTGAGTGCCGCCAACTCTCCTGCGAAGCACCACACAGTTTCTTGCCACCTCTGTTTTTCGATTGATGGTGCCAGTTGCGATACCTTGCCACTTTGTAAGGCACAGCATGCATCTTAGTTGCTTAGAATGCTCCAGAGTCACAATGGCTGATCAATGAAGGGCACCAACCTGCTGCGACAGTCACTTGACACCTGTGCCACCAAACAACCAGCCACTAGAGCAACTGGCAACTTGCAGGGAGCCATAGGCACCCTGCAAGCCAAGTTGTTTGCGTGCATCATGGAATGGCGAACAGCAAGTTTCGGTAGGTCTTTAAAGCGACGTTAAGCCCTGCCGCCCGCTCCGCCGCCGCAACTACCCGCAAACGATGCCTGGCGGCAGCGGGCGGCGGTGGCGACAGCAGCGGCAGAGTGCGGCTGGGCTGATCGACGCTGCGGCGCCAATCCGCTCAATCCGAATTGACGTATTACATATTTGAGAGTGGGCTGGGATAGGCAGGCGGCCTGGAGGCGCGGTTTGGGGGCCGCCGCGGGGCGAAAAGAAATGCTTTGAGAGCTTGCGAAGCGCACGCTTCACGGACGGCTGCGCGCCGCTGTAATAGTTTGCCCTACCGGCTTTCACATAGTTGGGCATTGGGGTAGCCCCGGAAAGCACACGACGAGCCACCTTGAAACTCGAGCCTGCAGCAGAAGCTTCCTCGTGGTCTTTCGCTGCGTCTAAATGGTGTGCACCGCACATACGAGGAAACGGTCCGCCACCATCGCTGCGTGCCGGGCGGACCAGCATGGGACTCCTCTCCCGCCACCCCCAAACCGCGCCTTCAGGCCTGCCCGCCTGCCCATCCCACTATAAGATATGTAATACATCAATTCAGATGAAGCGGGTCGGCGCCGCAGCGCTGATCAGCCCAATCGCGCCCTGCCGCCAGGTGTCGCTTGCGGCGGCGGAGAGGGCGGCAGCCATGCCAAAGCATTTTAGGGATCTGGGAGTCAGAATTAGATGCTGAATGGCTCCGCCCGCCCTTACTATGCCTCCAACGGCTTAATATCGTTTTGGAGACCCACCGAAACTTGCTGTGTGGCGCATCTCCGACTGGGCAGAGGCCAGCGCGCTGCCGCGCGGTGGCAGGGCGGCAGGCCAGTTTGGCTTCAGGCGGCAGCGCAGTACAGGGCAGGCAGCACAAGTGCTGCCCATTGTGCAGGATCGGCACCGCAGCTGGGGCAGCAGCCGTTTGCAGTTTGGGTGGACTTGCATGAAGCCCTTGCCTGCACACCCAGGCAGCTGCTGTGGCCAAACTTGGCAGCCCTCGGCCTCGTTGGCAGCTGGCTGCGGGGCGGGCAAGCGCTGTATGCTGATGTACCCATGTCGGGGTGCACTGCTAATGGTCATTCACTTGCTTCCCAGTCCGCATTGGTCACGAGCAGCTCTTGAGCGGCGAGCGTACGCAGCAGGCGGCTTTGCTAGCACCCGAGAGGGCGCACCTGCAGTTCGGCAGTTCGGCGGCCAGCCACTGCAGGCGGTCAACGCCATCAAGTACCTGGGCTCATGCCTGCCTTGCAGGCTGCAGCACCAGCACGTTCCACAGCAGCCGGTGCATGATCGCGTGCAAACGTGAGGGGGTGAAACTGCAAGGTCGGAACTGTTTGGGCGGTGGGACCCGCCGCCTCATGACATCTGCACCGTTCGCTTTCAGCGCTCATTTTCCAGCCCAGGCCTGTCTCCTGGGATTATGTATCGCAAGTTCCGCCAACACACCCAGGAACATCCTAAACGAGCCGGAGTCCCCCCGTGGGTGCTCCATGTACGCCTCTTCGGGCATGACAACCAGCACCTGCCCCTGCAGC
Organism: Chlorella sp. Dachan; assembly: GCA_006782975.1. Classification (NCBI taxonomy): domain Eukaryota; kingdom Viridiplantae; phylum Chlorophyta; class Trebouxiophyceae; order Chlorellales; family Chlorellaceae; genus Chlorella; species Chlorella sp. Dachan. Next base: position 1,958,308 of record RRZL01000033.1, read on the forward strand.
CGCTGAAGGAGGGTCATCCAGCCTGAGCCAGCCCCCTCCCGGCTCCACTAATGCTGACAGGTCGGCGGCAAGTGTGCGGACCAGTGGGGAGCGGCACATGTGAGGTGCGCTGGAGGCCTGCCTTTGCGCACAAGCGGCATCGATCACCGCTGTCCCTGAACAGACCGCCATCCTGCATTTCAGTCTTGCACCAGGCCTGCAAGTAGCGCCTGGAGCGACTCGTCATCTGCTTGCCAACAAGCTTGCCTCGCATGCATGTGCGGCGGCGGTGGCGGCAGCATGGCGGCGGCGGCGGCAGCGGCGGCAGCATTCAGCCCTCTGAGCGCACACGCACTGATAGGCTGGCGTGCACACGTGCCCGCAATGTGGTGGCCTTCACGCGTACACCGCACAGGCTGCAGCGCCTGCGAGTACAGCACGTAGCGGCTGAGATGCAGCTCGCGTATGCAAGGCTATGCAGCAGGTTCAGTGGAGTATCCTGGCCTTGCTCAGGCGCAGCCGGACCGCCTCCCGGGGCACCGGAGCATGGCCACCAAACCGCTGGCTCTTGCAGGCTGGGAACGGGCGGAGGATGCCAACCAGGGCAGGGAGGTTGAAATCTGATGGGGAATGGATGCACCTAGCGTTCTGGATCCGGCGCCCCGGCCTGCCGAAGCGTGCACGGCACAGCGGCATTGCGCCGGTCATGGGCAAATCTCCTCACTGTGCGGATGAACAGATTAATAGCAAAACATTACATCAAAGGACCCGCGGGCCACCAACACCCATGAGCCGGCCGACAGTGTGGCCCAGCGTGCGCTCGTGTGATGCGCTCTCCTGCCCTGCACTGACTGCTAGCGCCCCACAGGGTTTGGCGAGCGTCAGGAAGTACCTCAGCTGCCACGCCAACTTTGCCACTGCCCAGGCGTTCAGTCATGTCAAGAGAGTGAGAGCAGTGCACCGCAGCCTTTGAATGCTGCTAAGCCTGGGACTGCAGTGTGGCAACCTGCCAAGCGACTCACTCGCCCGTTTGCCGCAGCCTGCCGCCGCTGCTGGCTGGAAGCTTCCCCCACGGCGCCTCGAACTGTTGTATACACATCCACTCCGTCTGTCTATATTCAAATATTCAAGGCACCTCCCCTTTTTCTTCCATCGCTGCTTTTCCCTTGGGGGTTTGCTTGCATGGTTTGCATGATATCCCAGTGACGCCTGTCGTTCCTCCACCAACTCAGGCAGCGACACTGCTTACACCAGGTCAGGAAAGGAGATATAGTTGGCAAGGTGTTGGTGTGAGGCTGCAGCCACATGTGGGGGGGTTGTGGTGAGCGTCCTGGAGAGCTCGGGAATTTAAAGGCAAACCACAGCACCAGTGGGTGGCTAGCATACAAAACGGAATGGCCTGCCCTCCCCTACTCCAGCGCCACTGAAGTGCTGCCAAGCCGCGGCAGCTGGGTTGGCAGCCGACATCAGCTGCATTAGATCCTGGTTGGGGCCTGCTGTTAGGTAGAAGCGCCAGTCGAAGCACTCGGGGCGCATCCAAGGTTGCAGGGCTGGCGGGTTCCAGCTGTTGGCGGCCACTGCGGCAAGCCGTTCTTGACTAATGCTCAAGCCCTGAGCGGCTCGCAGCTCTGTCTCGTCCGCCTGACGCGCCCACTCAGCATACTTGGCAGCAGCAGACGCTGCTGACCAGCCCGCTTTCAAGAACCGGCCCTTGACCTGAATGGATGGACAGCAGGTCCAGTTGGGTGCAGGCCTCCCGGCACACCCATGATGAGGAGCCTTGGGGGGCTTCAAGTTCCACATCAATTAGGCTCACCTTGGTCCAGACCCCCTCTAATGCTTCAATACCCACTCCATCATTGCCTCTGTCTATCAGAGGGTTCCTGCCGCCATTGCAGGCAGTAGCACGTACTTTTGGATCCCTCCAGTCGAGGCCCTGCAAATCGGGCATCAGTTCCAACCAAGCAGTGGTGAATGGCTGTGCTGTTGACATGTCAGCACTCTACAGATGTGCACAGTCAGCAGCTTCACCTGGTAGCGCAGCATCAGGCTGTCGATGCTCCAGCCAGCCGCCATGATGGCCTCGGTAGTGCCCACCTCTCCATACAAAATCACATCTGCCATTTCTTTCCAGCACCGGAACACGGTGCCAGTGCGCCGCAGCACCGCCAGTCCCTCACGATCAGTTGCAACCACATAGGACTGCAAGTGTATCCCATTAGCAGCTGGCCCCTTGCGGGGAGAGCCACACGAGATGGTGGGCCCCACCAGCTTGACGGGCCCGCGCAGCTTGGACAGCAGCGGCTCGGTCCAGTGCATGCTGCCCCGCAGGTAGGCGGGCATGAAGGGGCCGCGCACGCTGGGGTTGAGCCAGATGAAGTAGTCAAACTGCGCCAGCTGATCCGGGGTGAACTGGGTGTCCAGCACCCAGCCCACTGTGCCAATGTCGTAGCATTCATTGGGGTGGGGCAGGTAGCGCGCGTTGGGCGGCAGCGGCGGCAGCCCCACCGGCGCCGCCTGCTCGCCGCCCTGCAGCACGATAACGTAGGTGCAGTTGTCGTCGGCCTGCTGGGAGGGGGTGCGAGCGTGGGCCAAAGTGGCAGGAGGTTCAGTCGGGAGCAGCGGCAGGGCGGCAGAATGGACGTGAAGACGAGTGGCCACCCCGCCCCGCCTCGTACCGCTGCCGCTCCTGCCGCCCTGCCGCCCACCTTGACCGCTTCGTGCAGGAAGAAGCGCAAGCTCTCATCGTACTCGGGATCACTGCCTCCGAAGACGTAAACCACCAGGGTGCGGCCACGCGCCGTCAGCTGGACTGGGCCGGTCGGCAGGCGCACGCCGCCGGCCGCTGCCGCTGCTGATGCGGGGGCTGGGCCGCTGCCTGGGAGACCGCCTGCACGCAGCGCCTGCGCGCTAGAGGTTGCTCCAGAATGCATGCGAGCGTTCCATATCGCAGTATGAAGCAAGAGCAGCATGCATCCTGCGAGCCAGGCGAAGGCGGGGGCATGCTGCGCAAGGCTGCGCCCCGGCTTGCTCCGCCCTTCCGTTCGCCCTGCCATTTTCAAAGGGTGTTGCTCTCTGCTTAAAGAGTCTTTCGGGTGTTTCAGCGCATGTTTTGCGTAGCATTAGTCGCCTGCAGTCCCAGCTGGCGGGGCGGCCCGTCCGAGCGGCGGTCCAATGGTGGCAAAGCCCAGGCTGGCTTGTGATGCGAGCATCAGCATGCTCAGCCGAACTTAACATTGTGGCAGTGGTCTAGTCAAGTGAAGGCAACCATCCTCCTGCTCGGTGGAGCCACCTTGCAGCAGCCCCTGCTGCCGCATTGGCTGCCGCCTCTCTCTAATGGGCGGGCTGCACGCCCGCGCGTTTGGCTGTTAGTCCTGCAATGCCATAGCAGTGATGCTCTTCAAGGCGCAAAAGCATACAAGCAATGTTCCTCAGTCTGAACAGCACGCAAGCATGCCCTAATAATGGACTAACCTCTCTTACTGTATGTCGCTGGACAGACACGCTCGTGCTGTGGGCAGGTACCTTTCGCGGCAGGCCAGTTGGTACATCTGGCTCACTATTCTCAACGTGAATCGATGCCATAGCGGTACCATCCACTGCGAAACGCTGCTCAACCGGCATGGCTGTAGGTGCTTCTCTCCAATGATCCACGCCGAGCCGCCGCCGCTGCTGCTGCCGCTCCGCTCCGCCGCCACCGCAGCCAGGCCTACTTGCGGCGATCATCGCCATCCATTGCACCCACTTTCAAGATCGTTACAACCCCTGCCGCGCCGCGTTCGGCGTCCTCCACAGGCTCCGACCACAAACCCAGCAATCGACCGCTGCTTTCGAGCCTGCGGCGACACTCACAGTTAGAAGCAGGTGTGCGCGGCTCATGGGTGAGCGCGCGAGCGTCGGATCACCGGCTTGGCCACCGCCGCCACCGCCGCTGTCTGCCGCCGCCGCCTGCCGTTGCCTGTTGCCCCTGCTGCTAGCTTGTTGCCGGTCGTTTCTGGGTCGACCCAACCTGTGCATGCTTGCCTGTGCACTCTGCAGCAGCAGCATGGATCGGCCCACGGGCAGCAGCCACGCGGCCTTCACCATGGCCGCGCTGTGCGGCGTGGCGGGTGCTGCCGGCTACGCCACAACCAAGAGCACGGCCTCGCTGGTGGCGGGGCTGGGCATTGCGGCGCTGTACGGCGCGGGCGGCTACCAGATCAACGTGAGGGGGAGGGGGTGGGGGCGGGGCAGGCTGGCGGTGGCGATGCGAAGACGGGAAGAGGTCACGCCCTGCAACAACCTGGGCAGCAGCGTGGGTTTGCTTGGTCTACCGACTGTCCGTTCTGCCTGGCTGCTTTGCCACAGAGTGGGCGGCCAGACATTGGGCACCCGCTGGCCCTGGCAGCCTCCATTGCGCTGGTGGGCGCCATGGCACCCCGCTACCTGAAGACCAAAAAGGTGCGAGCGGGAATGGGTGGGTGTGGTCAGCGTTGCGGCAAGCCGGTTGTGTGGTGGAATCCTCTGTGTGCACACGCGTTCCCCCTCGCCACTCGTCTGCATTGCAGGCGTGGCCTGCGGGTGTGATGGCTGTGGCGGGCGCCTTCAACGTGTTGTACCAGGGCCGCAAAACGCAGGAGTGGCTGAGCTGAGCGGCTAGTATGAGTGGCTTGACACGTTGAGCTGCCGCCGTTCCATGTTGTGCTGTGCAGCACCTTGCACATGGAATGATTCCCAACCCCTAGCTTATGTGATCCACCCTGCACCGCTGGAGCTGCAAATGAGGTCACAGTACTCTAGGGGGCTTCACTTGCGCAGCACAAGTCAAACATGTGCAGGCCGGGCAGGCAGGCGGGCGGGGCAAGGGTGGCAGACCTGCGGGCGAGCGCCACCACCACCCGGCATCCCGCCCTGCCTGTCCGACCTTGCGGCCAAAAGGAAGAAGGGGGAAAAGCGGTATCTGGGGAAAAGCTGGGGTCAGTGCGCTGCTGTGCAGCGGCGCGGGTGGCGGCACTGTTAGGGGCATAGGGGCGCATGTGTTGGTTGGGCAGCGGCGGGGGCGTGGCGGAGGGAGGGAGAGGAGGGGGGAGACAAATGCAAGTGCTAGCGATGAGCGAACAAACGGGTTGGTGGATGAAAGGGAAAACAATCGTGTAAGCACATGGTGCGAGGGGAGGGAGTGTGTGCGGGGCGCCCGCGGCAGGGAGCATGGTGGCGTGTGGTTGGGGGCAGGCCCCGCCCGCAGTGTTGGGTGAGAGGGGTGGTGCGGAGGAGAGTGCGCATGGAAGTGGAGGTGTGCAGGGACGCTCTTAGGGTGGGAACAGGCGGAGCAGTGGGAGCAGGGGGGCACACTGGGAGCGAGAGAACCAATGCTGCCGGCAGGCTGCCAAGCCGCAGGCCGCTAGCTAGAGCTGCCGGCCACCCCAGCCCCACGAGCACCAGTGAGGGTGCCTGGCAGCTGGGCACTGGCCAGGCGGCCCGTCTTCACATGGGCGGGCCGCTTGACATGGGCGGGCCGCTTCACATGGGGTAGTTGTTGGGGTTGTTCTCGTTGTGCCGGTGCATCAGGCGGCCCGCGCTCTTGCCGCCCATGGTGGACTGCGGGGGTGGATGGATGGCGAGCGTGTTTCAAGGTGGGGAAGCGTTTTTCATTGGCGCTACGGCACTGCCGGCGCGCGGCGCACTGCAGCACCATGAGGGGCACCTCACCCTGACTACAGGCTGGCCATTTGTGACAACGATGCGTTTGTGCAGGTGCATATGTGGTAGCAGGTGCCAACTGCATGCGACTGCGGAGTTACAACTAGCGCCTGGTGAGCATTGCAAGCGCACCTGCAGTGCGTTGACGCCGCCGGTAAGCAGCGTGTCGCAGCTCTTCTTGGCATCCACAGCGTTGGACTCGGTGGCCGTCTGGCACAGGCCTGTGCATTGATAAGGGAGCAGGTGGGGCCAGGGGAGGAGGGAGGGGTCAGCGGCGGCGGGGAGACGCACGCGTGCCAAGGTTTGGGCAGCCAACCGAACCGCAGTTGAGACCTGTGGTCAGCAGCCATGGCTCCAGGCAAGCGCATGAACCCTGCTGGCCACCACCTGCAGGCCCATCCCCCCATAAGCCCTCACCCGCAATGAACTTCTCGTTGGCCTCGGGGGTGCCCTCACGCATCACGCGGTGCATGCGCGACCAGGGGCCCTGCAGCGGGGCAGGAGAGGGTGGGGTATGCATCAGCCGCGGGGCACGCAGCATCGGACGAACGACGACCCCACATTGGCTGCGGGCAGTGGAGGCACCGCCCGCGTACAAACCACGGCTGCGATACCACCACAGGGGAGGGCTGAAATGCACACCATCACCACACCATGCTCCCAAGCGGCCTCACCATGGTGGGGTCCACAAGGAAGCGCCACAGCACCCAGCACCACGAGGTGTGCGCGTACAGGCTGTTGTAGTACTCGGGCGCAATCTCACGCAGCTGCACGGGCAGGCAGGGGAGCAGGGGCTGTTTGGCATGCGTGGCGCGGCAGGCAGCGAGCGGCGTGCATGATGACCCACCAGCACAGCAGGCGTGCACGGGTGCATGCGCACCCCTCCTGCAGGGCCTGAGCCCCTGGTGCAGCACCAGCCTTCCCAGGCCCCGCCCCCACCTTGTGCAGCCGGGTCTGGGGGATCTGCGGGAAGTCGTGGTGCTCATTGTGGTAGCCCACCTGCAAGAGGCAGGTGGCAGGTGTTGGGTCAGAAAGGGGGTGGCAGGTGCTGGGGTTACGCCTCGCAATTGTGCAACATCAGCAGCGGCATCTGCCCATGGCCAACTTGCAGGCAAGCAACCTGCCCGGCAGCCAACACGCCCGCCCAGCCTCAGCGCTGCCTCACGTTGTAGGAGAGCATGTTGAGCGGGCCGTAGTAGCTGTATGTCTCCTGGCCGCGGCAGAACATGTAGTGCTCTGCGGTGGTTGGGTGGGCCGGGTGGGCGGGGGCGCATCAGCAGGTGATGTGCTGGCCGGCAAGTGACGCACGCAACGGCAGCAGCTTGCCACCTAAACAGCAGCCGATGGCACAGCACAGCAGGGGCACAGCAGGGGCACAGGTGCAGCCAGCCGTTGTGCAGCCCTTGCGCCCAATCTCCCCACAGGTGGAGCGACAGCACAGACCCCCGGCAATTGGCTCACCAGCGATGAGGTGGCCGGCCATGGGGTGCAGGCCGCCGCCCAGCAGCGAGCCGGCCAGCAGGTACACGAGCGACTTGATGCCCCTGCAGGGCAAGACACAGGAGGCGCAGGGCCAATCAGGTCGCGCACATGGGAGGGGCGTCCGGCGCACGCGCGCCACACCTCTGCTCGACGGCCACAGGGCTGGCCGGCTTGAGACAGCTCAGGCCCACCAGCCACTGCCTGCCCTGCCGCATCATGCTCACGCCCAGCAGCCCCGGCCACCCCTCACCAGAAGTAGAGCACCGCCACGTCCACGCCGATCACCATGCCCCAGTTGACGAAATCGCCGATGGCTGGCCAGGGAAAAGGGGGAGAATGGTCGGTGGGCGTTTGCAACTTGATTGATGGGACCAACAGTCAGGTTGTAGCGAGCAGCCCCAGGTTTTGGTTGCCCGTAACTGCGCCCCCAAACTCACTGACTGCCTTGGGGCGCACGACCAGGGGGCGCACGGCGTAGATGCTGAGGTAGATGAAGGTGAAGAACAGCTGGAGAAGGGGGGACAGGTGGGAGAGGCAGGGGGACAGTGGGTGCGGGAAGGGGGCGGAAGACGGCCATGCCGCAGTGCGCCAAGTTGACAGTCGGCGGCCTGGACTGAAGGAGCATGCTGCCACCTGCAGCCCATCCTCCTTAGGCCCCATCCTTGGACTCCACCTTCGCGAAGATGCCGTGATCCAACCATGACAGCACCCACCAGAACAGCTGTCAACAACAATGAAATCGACAGACAGGCACACACACAGCGCACCTTGGAGAAGAAGCCGGTGATCCAGTTGGACTCGAGCACCGTGGGCAGGTCGACGTCGCCGCCGTCAATGCCCTGCGGCACAGGCAGGCGGGAGTGGCGGGGCGGCTGGTTAGCAGCACTGGCGGCCTCAGCACATGTGAGCGCATGGCGTCCAACCAACCAACCACCGGCGTTTTGCAGTGCCCATGACAGTCAGTTGGACAGTCAGTTGGATCAATCCAAAAGCGCCGACTCCAAGAGGCACTCGCCAGCAAGGTGGTGCTCCCAAAACTTGCAACGGGACCACCGCCAAGCCCTGTACTGTCCTCTCTCAAGCCCTGTAGTGCCGCCCAAAAAACACTCGCCAGGAAGATGTGGTGGTCGTGGTGGTACTCCCGGAACTTCTTGGCCACCGGCACCACCAGCGGCAGGTTGCCAAACAGCGCCAGCAGCTTGTTGTACGACGGCTTCTTGAAGGCCAGGAAGTGGCTGCACATCAGGGTTAAATTAGGGTGAATTAGGGGAGGCGTCGAGCAGAGGGCACGCATTGACGTGCCGCGCGCAGCAGCCCGCTGACTTGCGACGCGCAGCACCCAGCAACAGCAGACACTCCGTGCGCCGCGCCAGCAGCAGAAGCATGCACGCCTGCAAGCCAAACAGCCTCAGCCGCCAACCACCCCTGCTGCGCACCTGATCTCGTGCTGCGCGCAGAACAGGTTCTGGTTGAGGGTGCCGCTGATCACGTAGGCCGCCACCCACACCTGGTGGAGAGGGGAGAAGACAGGAGCAAGCATTACGTCAGTGGTGGGCTGGAGCACCAGCACTTCAACGGCCAGCCAGGTGAGCGACAGCGGGTCTGGCCGGCAACAGAGCAACGGGCGCATCAGCGCTCCTGCATTCCAGCCTTCAGCCAGCGCCGGGGACCCGCCAGCCAGCCCAAGCGGCAGGCACCCAGCAGCAGGCGCACCTTCCACCAGTCCCAGTCCCGCACGGCGTAAGCCAGGATGAACTGGGTGATCACCACAGCGACCACCTGCAGCAGCGGCAGCAGTAGGCAGTGAGCATCAGGTGGGCCAGCGGCAGCGGGCAGGCAAGCAGTCCAGCGCGGCAACGCAAGGCAGCACTCACTGCAACAACTCTTGCAAGTCAAATCAACTGCAAAAAAGGTTTCAGAGTGCATGTGCAGCGCCGCCGGCAGCCAGGCATCCAGTCGCAGCCGGCCGGAAGTTTGAGCCACGCATGACTAACCGTGGAGGCGACCGGCCGCCAGCCGGGCGGTTGTCGTGCGGCGGTGCCAGCTGCTGCGGCCTGCCATCGGGCCCCAGCCGCCTTCCAAGGTACCAGCAGCAGCAGGCGCTGCACGTGCCGTGAGACCGCCCCAGCCTGCTGGCTGTACCCCACAGCTTAAAGAAGCATCAGCAGGTGGGTTTGTGGTGCGCACCTGGTAGGCGGTGGCGTGGTCGTACCCGTACAGCTTGCGGATCTGCTCGCCATACTTGGAGAGCAGCTCGCGCCGCCGGATGGCGTGCGGCTCGCCGCTGGACACCCACAGGAACCGGCTGCGCAGCGGGAGGGCAGGCGGCAAAGGGTTGGAGTGGGGGAGCTGCCACACCGAGGCGCCGCTGGCCGGCGGCAGGCAGCGGCGGGTGGGTGGCGGGGGAGCAGACCCGCGTGCAGCGCCCACCCGCACGCCTGGCGACCTTCGGACAACTCTCGCCCCACTTGCCTGGCGCCCGGCTTGTCTGCCACTGCCACCATGACGTTCCGCTGCTGCTGCACAGAGGCTGCGTGGCCAGCTGTTCAAACAACAGGCGCCGGGAGCCTTAGTAAGTCCTTGCAGGCGCTGCTGGCTGGTGGGTGAGGGCGCCTGGGTTCAAAGTGAGCGCAGGCGTGCAGCGACCGGCGGCGGGTGTGGCAGCAGGGGCGGCCAGGGGGGCGGATGAGGCAAGGGTGGTGCCCTGCGTCAAATGGGTGGGCGGGAAGCCGTGCGGCCAGGCGGAAGACGTGACACCCGCTTTGTGCATGAGCTGAGGCTCAGCAACCTCAAGCCGGCGGCCCATCCGGCACATGGATCGCGTGCATCTGGTCACCACCTTTGATTTGAGCCGCCCCGCAGCCCTGTTGGCGCGCACGGCCACCCACCTCGACCGCCTCGACACGACATGGCAGCCTACTGGCGTGACGCACAGCGTCGCCTGGCGCGCGTCGTGCTGTGGGGAGCCGCCCAGCGAGCGGGTCAGCGCTGCGGGACATGCCAGTGCCCTGCCTGCTGCTCCCTCCCGGCCTCTGACCCGGCTCTCTGGCCGTGCGTGCAGTGGGAAGCGTGGCCGAGACGCTGCCGGTAGCCTGCGGCGCGCGATGGCACTCCAACGTGCCAGAGGCGGCGGTGTACAGGCGCGTCCGGCGCCGCCTACAGACCCGCAATTCTGCCGTTTGTGCTGCGGATGCGTGCTGGTTGTGTGCCACGCTGTGCTGATGGTAACTGCAGAGGCAGGCAGCGCTCATCAGCATGCATGCGGCGCCCATTTGCCATCTGACCAGCCGCCGTGCCCAGCGCTCTCCCCGGCGCCGCCTGCCACCAGCCTCGGCTCACCAATCTGCCAACCCTCATGCTGCCTCCCTGCTGCAGCGGCCCGTCCTCGCCCTCACCGAAGCGTGTGACGCTGCGCACGCTGCGTGAGAAGTACATGCGAGGGGAGCCCATCTCCATGGTCACCGCCTACGACTACCCGTCCGCTGTGCACGTGCGCACTTGCCCGAGCTGTTGCTGCTGCTGCTGTTGCCTGCTGCCGCTGCCACCCTGCTGCCGCTGCAACTGCTGCTGCCACCGCTGCCGCTGCTGCTGTGTTGTCCTCGCATGCTCTGGATGCCTGCTGCAGGCTGGCTTCTGTCTTCTTTATGCAGTGCACCCAACATCATGTGAACTCGGACGACTTGCAGGTGGACGAGGCGGGCATCGACATGCTGCTGGTGGGCGATTCCGTGGCCATGGTGGTGCACGGCCACGACACCACACTGCCGGTGAGGCGCAGGCGCTGATGCAGGTGGCATGCATGCACCCGTACCAGGAGTGGAGTGCAAGGGTGGAGTGATGGCGCATGCGCTGGTGCAGGTGGCACGCGTGCACCCGTACTAGGAGTGGAGGGCAAGGTTGGCCTGCTGCCGCATGCCTGCTGCCGATGCCTGCCGCGGCTGCTGGCATCGTGTCGCATCATTGGAGAGCGGGTCGCCCTGCCCTGATAGCCGCCTCGCTTGCGTGTTCCCGCTGCTGCTGCGCAGGTGACCATGGACGAGATGTTGGTGCACTGCAAGGCGGTGGCGCGGGGGGCACGCCGCGCCTTCCTGGTTGGCGACATGCCCTTTGGCTCAGGTGCGCTCGGCGCCGCCACTCAGGCTGCTGCACGTGTGCTCGGGTGGCAGGCCCACCCTGCATGCCCTCTGCCTGCTCACCGTTGCGCTGCGCAAGCGAGCCCCTTCATCCCCACCCCCACCTCCCCACCTTGCCCGGCCGCCGCAGTGGAGGTCAGCCCGGAGCACGCGGTGCAGAACGCGATCCGCATGATGAAGGAGGGCGGCATGGACGCTGTGAAGATTGAGGGCGGGTTCAGGTGCGTGTAGCCTACAGGTTTGGGCTAGTGGACAGGTTTGGGTACGTGTAGTGGCAAGGTTTGGGTTCGTGGCAAGGTTTGGGTGGGTGTCTGGCTGGCGAGTGGCATGCGCGGCTACTGCAGCTGCCACCCCACCTGCCGCCCTGCCTGCTCCGCCTGCGGGTGTGCTCGCCTGTGCACCGCCCTGTGCAGTCCGCTGCCCCGCCTGCTCTGCCACCCTGCCCACTCCCATCCCACGCTGCCCTGCCCCACTTGCCCGCCGCAGCAACCGCGTCAAGGCGGTGCGGTCGGTTGTGGAGGCGGGTGTGGCAGTGATGGGCCACGTGGGCCTCACCCCTCAGTCCATCTCTGTGCTGGGCGGCTTCCGCCCCGCCGCGCAGTCAGGTGCGGTTTGGTTGTCAGCGGTGGTGTGCAGGCAAGAGTTGGATGGGCGGCTGCTCATGAGCGGGGCGGGATGGGCAGCAGGTTTGCAGCTGACGGTGATGCCTGGCGCCTGAGTGTGGATGGGTGCAGGCCACCACGCCGCAGCGGCGGTTGCTGGGGGCACGCCGGCTCTGACAACCCCTGGCCCCCACTCCACCCTTGTATTGCAGCCAGCGAGGCGCTGCGAGTCATCAAGGAGGCCAAAGCGCTGCAGGCGGCCGGCTGCTTCTCGGTTGTGCTGGAGTGCGTGCCAGCGGTGGTGGCGGCAGCCGTCACGCGCGAGATTGGCATCCCAACCATCGGCATCGGCGCGGGGGGCGGCACCAGCGGGCAGGTGGGCGCAGGGAGGGCGGGCGGGTATGGGGCCGTCACCCGATCTGGCACGGGTGGGGTTACGGCGCTCTTGTGGTCTGCCAGCGCAGGCGCACTGCGCCATGTGGCTACAGCCGCCTCCAGCTGTGGCAGAGCCGCACTCACAGGGTGGCAGATGGGTGGCTCTTGGGTGCATTCTCCCAACTCTGCCTCCACTGCTTTGTGTATCCCTGCTCTACACATCCCCGGGTGCTGGTGTACCTGTTGGCAGCTAGATGTTGCCAACAACAAATGGTTGCTTAAATTAGCAGCCCCCCTCGCCCCCACCCCCCAGGTGCTGGTGTATCACGACCTGCTGGGCATGATGCAGCACCCGCACCACGCCAAGGTCACGCCCAAGTTCTGCAAGCAGTACAGCGCGGTGGGGCGCGTCATACAGGAGGTGCGGCGGAGGGGCAGGAGGGCCAGGAGGGCCAGGAGGGCCTGTGAGTCAGGGAAGGCGCGCAGACGGTGGGTCTGCTCAGGCACGTGCTGCCTCAGGCAGGTGCAGGGGCTGCCAAACTGCCTGCACATGTGCGAGCAGCACGCACTGCCCATGGGCAACGAGCCATTGCCCTCCACAACCCCACAACCCCTCACGTCAACGCCCCACGCCTCCTTCACGTCAACAACCTGACAACCCCTCCCTCGCGGCCACGCCCCCTACACTCCCAGGCGCTGACTGCGTCACGAGGACTTGGTGACCAGCCGCTTCGGTTCACACCAGTTGTATCACACTCCACCTCTCAACTTCACTCTGCAGGCGCTGACCGCGTACCACGAGGACGTGGTGACCAGCCGCTTCCCGTCCGCCGCCTTCTCGCCCTACAAGATTGCGGCCAAGGAAACGGAGCAGCTGCTGCGGGACTTGGAGCGAGAGGGGCTGGATGCGGCGGCAGAGGCCGTGATGCAGCACCACAACAGCACGAGCGGCAGCAGCAACGGGGGCAGTGGTGGCAATTGAGGCAAGCGGCTGAGCGAGCGAGACAGAGAGTAATTGAGTATGCAGCAGTGAGGCGCGCCTGGGGACCAACAGCAGCATGCAGTGCACGCTGCAGGGCGCTGCCGACAATCGTCGCCTTCGATACCAGCTTGGAACTAGATTTGATAAACAACTGACGGGCGTCACTTGCCTTTACGAAGCTTTCACAGCCTCACCTCATTCCAACCCCTGTGACATTTGTGTGAGCTGCACATTTTTGGTCTTCCTTTTTGCTCTTCCCGACCATGGTACCTGCACATTGCTGCCGTTGTCGGGAAGCCCTGCCGGTCTTAGAAAACAATGACAAGCCTGGACTGGCATTGCAGGGCACCATGCCCTGGTGCTGGCGGCGGCTTTCCGCCTCCATGCAGGGCTGAGATGCGGCCTGCGTGCATCATCTGCGTGCTGCCAGCAGGGCTGTTGCCAGGTTGGCATTGTGCTGTGACAGCGTTGTAAGTGATTGCTACGGAATGGCGTGCCTCGAGTGCAGTGGTGTATGCTTCCAGTCTTTCCAATCTTGCGCCCCCCAGGCATGCCGGCGGCGGCGGCATGGGCACCGGTGGCACCGATGGTCGGGATCGCGCATTCACGACGCCACAAAGCAGTTTAGGGGTTGTTCGCGCCGTGCAAACCAGCAAAACTCGCCGAGCATCTTTTTCCCGCTCTCGCCGATCGCCGCCAATTCGGGCACAATGTCGGGAGACAAGCAGCTGGAGCAGACCTGCCTTGAGGGCGTAGTTCTGCTCAAGGAGCTGGAGGCTGCAAGTGCCAAGATCAACCCGCCTCTGCTCGCGCGCTGCGATGCCATTCTCTTCCAGTGGTGAGCCAGGAGGTCCAGTGGAGATCACCTGCAGCCGTAGAGCTAAGGATGCGCCTGTTGGTGGGTTACCGCCGCCGCCGCCGCCGGTTACCGCCGCAGCCGCTGCAGCAGGGCTCCCACCCTCACTCCTTGCCGCGCTGACGCTGCTGCAGGAGCTTCAAGGCGGGGCTGCTGGTAAGCAGTGAGCGGTGTCATGTATCAGCGTGCCTGCTGTCACGCCGCGTGTCCCGCCACGCGTCTCCAGCCGCCCCATCTGCCCATTCTTCTCATGCCTCTTTCCTGCCTGCTGCCCCATCACGCACCCCACAGCTTGGGTTTGAGAGCGGCAGCGGATTTGTGATCCGCCGGCTGGGGGAGGGCCGCTGGTCGGCACCCCTCTTCGTGTCCGCTAAGGCACTGCGGGCAGGAGCCATCGCGGGTGCTGAGAAGGTCGCGACTGTGGCGCTGTCCCTCACTCGGGACCTCACAGAGCACCTGCAGGAGGGCCGCTCGCCGCAGCTGGGTGCCGACATCAGCCTGCGCCTGGGCACTGCCGTGGAAGCGGTGAGTGGGTGGGGACGGGTGGCAGGAGGGCGGTGTTGGAGAGCGGGAGCAGCGCCGAGGAATGGGCATGCACGCAGACTGCTGGATGGCTGCCATCCAGCGGCTGCCGCCCTGCTGAGCAGCACCTGCTGCCGCCCGGTTGCGGCCACCCCGCCAGAAGCACGCAGCAACACTGCGGCCACCTAGTAAGCTCCCCTGCCTGCACCGTCCTCGTGTTTCTCCTGTTTCGCAGGACGGCGAGACGTTCACGCTCCCCATTGACGATGTGGACCTGCTCACCTATTCCGTGGCTGTGGGCAGCATTGTGGACGTCAGCCTGAAGGGTGCGTGCGGTTTTGTTTTTGGCACGGAGCGATGTGGAGTGGGGTGGCCATGCTGGCGCGTGGCCTCAGCTGCTGGAGCAGGCGCAAGGGGCTCCGCCTCTCAATGCCCGCCTGCACACCACAAGCTTGCTGGCTGGGAGTGTCTGCCCATCGTCCTGCCACATACGCGCCTGCCACTCAACTGCATTGCCCACCCCACCCATGCATCCCCCCTCCCGCAGGCGGCGCGCTGTCCGTGGATTCCGGCAAGAACGCAGCCTGCTACGGCGAGGGCGTGAGCAGCAAGGCCATCCTGTCTGGCTCGGTGGCGCCGCCGCCCGAGCTGGAGCCGCTGTACAGCCGCCTCTCTGAGCTGGCCTCCAGCTGAGCCGGCGAGCAGGACTGGGCTGGCGCAATGAGCTGTGGTCTGCTGGGCAGCTGCAGTTGATGGCCTGCTGCCAGCCTGCTCAGGAGAGCTCCCCGCCCTGCTTTGCGACATATCGGCCTGCTCATCCATGCCAACTGCTGCCATTTTGTCCCGGAGCAGCAGCCCCATGTAGCCCTCATGTAGCACTGCATTGCAACGCCCAGCCTGGGTGTCTAGGTGTGAGTTACCAGTGCATGAGTTCAAGCTGCCTGGTTGAGTGCATGTGCACTCCCAGGCATCACGACAGAAAGAATAGGTTGGGGTAGCGAGCTAGCATCAGAGCGGAGCAGGAGAGCTGAGCAGCAGGGGGCGGAGCAAACAAAGCGCCAAAACAGCAGTGCGAAACCAAGGGAGCTCGGAGCAAAGGGGCGCTCCGGCTGGTAGGGTTTGAGAGCGGTGGGGTGGAACCAGGCACAGCAGGGCCAGCTAAATATGGCGCCTCCCTGCCATCTACACGCGCTTGGCGCCCTCGTTGTCCAGGCGCACGACCTTTGCCGAGTTGACCTCCAGCTTGCCGGCGGTGCGGAAGGCGGCCACCATCGCCTCCTTCACGCGCTCGCCCACCTGCACGATTAAATATTGGGGCAGGAAAAGTCAGGGAAGAAGGGTTCAAGCCCCACGGATGTGAGGATCCGGCACTTCACTCAAGGCAGCCAATGGCCATCACCGCAGAAAGGGGATGTGACTGGGCACCAGGGCCGCTACCCCTCGCATGCCAGCAAGCCTGGCCGAGCGGAGAACGAACCACCCAACGCACTCCCACCTCGGGGTCGGACACAACGGCCACAGCGGTGGGGCCCGCGCCGCTGATGGTGCAGCCAAACGCGCCTGCGGGTGGGGCGGGTGGAGANGCTACGTTGGCAGCCCGCAGCCTGCCCTCACTGCTTCCCGAACCAGCACAGCAGCACACACCCAACACCCGACGTGCGCCTGCTCCCATCAGCAGGCGCTACCCAGAGAAGCCCCGACAAGCAGCCGCTGCCTGCGGCGGCGCACCTGCCGCGCGCGCCGCGTCCTTGACCGCCGCGAACCCGGGGATGAGGGGGCCGCGCACCGGCTCCACAATGGCGTCCGAGTCGAGGGCCTGTTGGGGGTGGAGGGGACACAGGTGGAGGAAGCATGAGTGGCGGCGGCACGGGTGGAGGCGGCACGGGTGGAGCAGCAGCAAGGCCTGACCCTCCAATCCTTGCGTGCTGCCACGCCCACCGGCAGGAGTGTTGTTGTTGTTGTGCATCCAGCGTGCGCGGCGTTGGTTTGCCAGCTCCGCCCGCTGGCCGCCCAACCTGCATGTCTGCCTCACCCTCCTGCACCCCTCCCATCTTGCACGCCTGCCTCCCCTGCAGCCCCACCTTGCCAATCAGGGCCGCATCGCCGGTGAGGATGCCAGCCACGAGGGAGCCGCCCATGGCGCAGTTGTTGATGACCTGTGCAGCATTGGAGTGAGGTGGCAACAAAGGTTTGGAGATGAAGCGGGGAGCAGTTGCTGGTGAACCTGCACAAACAGCGGGAAGAGTGGCAGCTGAGCGCTGCTCAGCATGCATGCATCACATGACTGCGCCTGCTCAGTGAACAAGGCATGCAGCTCAGCCCACCTGCTGCATAGGGATCTCCTTGGGCAGCACAGCGGTCTGTGCAAGCACAAGCCACCAGCGCCTGCAAAACAGACAACCCCCACCTGCTTCATGGGGATCTCCTTGGGCAGCACGGCGCGCATCTCGGCGGTGGGCGCCTCAAACCGAGGGTTGACCAGCACAAACCACAGGTCACCCGCAAACGGCAGGCGCTGCAGGTCCAGCGGGTCGCAGCTCCTGCGGGGCGGCAGCGTGGGGGTGGGAGACAGGGTTGCTTGGGAGGCAGGCTTGCTTGGGTGACAGGCAACCTGTGAGCAGGCTGGGGATGGAGCATGGAGTCGCATTCCCACCTGCGCGAGCCACTTCCCGCCCCATCCCATGCAGCCAGTCCCGCCAAGGCCGAGCTGCGCCATCCCAAACGAGGGCACCCCTCCACTTCTGCTCACCGGATGAGGATGAAGCCGCCCATGAGCGCGGGGGCGATGTTGTCTGCGTGGTACCCGCTCACAGCCGCCTCGCTGGCCAGACCCGCGTAGATCAGCCGGTCCTTGCCCACCTGGACCCCAGGAAGCGGGATGGGGTGAAGCGAATTGAGTGTGACGAGGAGGTGTGTGCAACAACAGCTGCGGCGGGAGAGCAGGCTGTCTGTCCGGCTGCATCGGCGACAACCGCCAGCAACAGCCGCCATTAGCAACCACACCCTGAGCGCCCCCCGCGCACCGGGCAGCCAAACAGCGAGTTGACGGCCCAGGCCGCCGCCGCTGCGGATGCCGCGCTGCTGCCCATGCCGCTGCCCAGGGGGAGGCCCTTGTGCAGGCGCAGGCCCACGCCGCACGAGGGGGCCGCGCCCAGCAGCTTGAGCGTCTCTATCGCCGCGATGCCTGCAAGGTGAAGGGATGGATTTCCATCAGCAGGCAGGGTTTGCTTGCAGCAGCAACCACCAGCAGCGGGGCCCACTCGCAACACCAGGCAGACAGGTGAGCTCACGCCCTTGCACTGAAGCGCCGCTTCTTCCCCCAAGCCTTTTCAAGGCGAAGCAGCACGCTCACCCACGCAGTTCTTGGGCGCCTCCAGCGACAGCCGCCCGCCGTCGCCCTCGATGCCCTCAATCACAACCTCGCCCGGCCGATCGGGCAGCACGCGCGCCGTCACGACGTCACCCTCACCCTGCAGCGGGTTGCGGGGCGGGGATGGGCCTTGTGACGGCCGCATGAAGCGTGGGAAGCAGCAGCAGCAGCCCAGAGGCAGCGAACGATGCCGCTCGAGCCTCGAGGTTCTGCCTGGCTCGCGACCAGCAACCATGCTTCCAGCAGCCGGCCCTGTGCTCCGCATCGTGCGCTGCTGCACAGCTTAGTGCACAGTGCAACGCCCCGCACCTCCACGGCGCAGCCCATCCAGTCGAAGCCGGGGCCCAGGTTGGCGACGGTGGCGGGCGCAAACGCTGCCGCCTCCTTCTCCACCGGGTCGATGTACACCTTGCCCTGGCCCGCCACCTGCTGCGCCCGCACCGCCACCTGCCCCCTGGAAGGCCGGGGGCGGCAGGGGGCCTGCCGCGAGCCTGGCGAGGGCGCCTGCACCCGCAGCGCCCGCATGGTCGTGTTGGGCTGTTGGATGTTCTGTCCGGGGAGTGATCTGCAAATCGGGATGCGTTGCCGGGCAGCAGGCAGGGGCCTAGCGCAAGCCAGGTACAAGGACGCGCTCCTAGGGGCTCGTCTCCGGTACCGAAAAGTTGTAGATGCTCACAGCAGCATAAGGGGTGTGCTTGCAAGCTTTGGAGCGCTGGTCGCGCCCATGGCGGCTGCTGCCTGCTGTGTGTGGCGGGCAAGGAACTGGAGCGTGCAGCCTCTCCGCTCGTCTTGTTGAGCTCGCTTCGTCTACCCACATCCAATTCCGGCACGCGCGGGACGCAATGGAGGCTGCAGGGGTCGTAGCCCACGACCATTCGGCACACGCTCCCTCTTTCACCCCGGCCCATGGATCACATGGGGAAGATTGCGAAGGCAGCTTGCTGCCGCCTGGCGGCGGCACTTGGATAGGTAAGGGAAAAAAGGGGGCCGAAGGGAACAGCAGGCGGCCAAGCCTGGTTCCCTGTCAGTCGCGTTGGTCTGGCTGTGCGGAGGCGATCAGCAGCGCGAGAGGCTGCCGAACCAAGCCCTGCAGGCTGCCGTGAGCCCCCTGTCACTTGCTCGTGGGCTGCTTGTATGCGTGCGCACCAGCCCCGGGGCGACTGTCCGCAGTGGCGGGCAGCGCGCCGGCCACCGCGCGCTACTTGGAGCTGCCTGGGTACCGGACCCTTTGGCGGCGGTGCCGCCAGCCGCCTCCGGAGACGCTGCAGTGCACTCACCCGCCACTCCCTTGCCCGCAATCCCTTGCCCGCAGGTCACTTCTACCCGGGTGGGTAGAGGGGAGGCATGGCTGGCGGGCCTAGAGGGCAGGGCAGCATGCTTTGCATCGCCGCTGCGGCGGTGCCGTCGGCAGAAGATGAGGGGCCTGTGCTCGTGCCAGAGCCGCGTTTGCAGCAGCTGGTGCAGCCTGGCAGCGAGTCTTGACTGCACCCATCAAGCACAGACGGTTGGGGGCGGGGGGCAGAAAATTTGGGCGGGCAGAAGCACCGTTGCAGTAGCATCTGGGCGGTCGCCCTTGCGCCCCCTGTTCAAACCGTGTTGTTTGTGCCGCTACATCGGTCCGTAGCCTCATCCCCGTGCCCTCCCCACGTGCCCCCCGCAGGCCTCATCTTCTGCATCTGGGGCAGCTGGTGGGCCTACAACACCGCGGCCTACTACCTGTGGGCCTCCCCCCGGCGGCCCTTCCGCGGCCGCACCTGGTTCCCGCTGGCGGGGCGCTGGGTGCGCCTGCTGGAGCCGTTTCTGAAGCTGCTGGTGCCCGCGGTGGCCATCTCCTTTGAGCTCTTCTTCGACCACAACATGCAGTGGCAGTGAGTGGCAGGGCAGGGGTGCTGCAGGGTGCGTGTGGCATGCAGTCGTTCAAATGGCAGCTGTAGAGGGGCCGATGGCCTCCAATGCGCATGCCGCTGCCGCGGGCAGTGTGCATGCCTACCACACATGGCTGCAGCGTTGCCCTGCTCGCCCGCACTTGCCGCCCGACTTGCAAGCTGTGGTTCGTGTGCGCGTGCTCCCGCACTGCCCCAAGGGTACCAAGCCTGCCGAGTTCTGACCCGCACCTGCTACTGCCTGCCGCCTAACCCGAGCTGTGGTTCATGCGTACGCAGGTACCTGTACTGCCCCAAGGGCACCAAGTTTGAGGGGCGGTTTGCGCTCAGCAACATGAACAACTGGTGAGCGGCGTGCTGCTCATTCATGCGCTGCTGCCGAGGTTGCACGGCAGGCAGCCCCTCCGCGCGCGCTGCGCAGTGCGACAGATGCAGCGGATGGCTGACTCTGGCTGCTCGCTAGCCTCCACCTCGCCGCCGCTGCAAATGCGCCTCAACCCAGTGCAGGCAGCACACGGCGTCCTATCCGGGTGTGGTGCTCAGCGGCTTGGTCGACCTGCTGGCGCTGGTGGTGCCGCTGCCCTCGGGCACCAGCCAGGTGCGGGGAGGTTTTTGTTGGCGCCACTGCGCTGCCTGGATGCATGCTGGCACGGGATGCCAGACACTCCTGCTGGCGCAGCAGGGTGCTAACCTTCTCGCTTGCGTGCATACTTGTATGCTAACGCACCCATTCATCACAAACTTGCTGTGCTGCACTGCCCGGTTGGCAGGCGGTGTTGGGCGTGGGCTGGAGCTGCATGGCCTTCCTCATGGTGCTTCATGAGAAGCACGAGCCGCAGGTGGGTGGCGGCGGCTGGTTTTTGAGGTAGCAGCTCGCTATGTTTGAATGCTTGCATGAGCTTTCGATGGTGATGCACACAGGCGGGTGGCAGCACCAAGCACTCAAGAGAGCCGGGCGGTTGACGCCGTCTTTGCTGCCACCTCTTTGCAGGACAAGATGGTGCACTGGCTGCTGTTTGTGAACATGGCACTGGTGGCGGCAATGCTGTTTGTCGACCTGGCCGTGCGGTGAGCAGGATAACCGTGTGCTGACGAATTAGCCTGCTTTGATGACATGTTACAGTTGGCATGGCAAGGAACAGGGCGCTCTGCTTCCAGCATCACCGCGACTCTTCAGCCTGCCCCCGATGCACTCCCTGATGCGCTCCCCGCCTTTGCAGGCGGCGCAACGTGCTGGTGGGAATGGGCAAGTCGCTGGCCGTCATTTTCCAAGGAGCCTGGCTCATCCAGATCGCGGTCGTGGAGTTTGAGAGTGAGGGTCTGCTGCTGCTGCTGCTGCTGCTGCTGGGTGGTGCACCGCCGCCGCCGCACCCCGTTTTGGGCATGGTATTCTAATGTGCTCGCCCACGCTTTTACCAATCTGCAGGCCGGCCGCAGTGGAGCCCCGAGTACCTGGGCGGTGCCATGATGGCCCCGGTGGCCTTCACATCCATCCTGCTGGCCGCCCTGGCCGCCATGCTGCTTTTCTACTGTGCCATGGTGAGGGGCTGGGCTGCAACGGTTGGTTTGTTGGTAGTGCTGCAGCTGCCTGCCCCGTGGCCTCGATGGCGGCTTTGGTGTGCACCCGTCCCACTCGCGGCTGTTGCTTATTTTCTTGCTTGCACCCTCCCAACCCACCGTCCGCCACCCACCCACTCCCTGCCTCCCTGCCCCCCACAGTACCTGGGCAAGCAGCACGGCCTGCTCACCCCCGCCCGCCTGGGCCTGCCAGTCGACGAAAAGGGAGACCAGGTGCGCCAGTGCAGCTGCATGTTGGCGGTGATAGCCCTTGCTGTGCCTCTTGCCGTGCCAGACACAGAACACTTGCCGTCTCTACCTGCCCCGAGGTCGCGCGCCCTGCATGCACCATCCATTTCTTGCATCCTGCCTCGCATGGCCCTCATCACGCATCGTACCCCTGCACACCCTCTGTCCTGCCCTACGCCATGCCCGGCGGAATGCTGGCCTTAGCTGCCCCCCTCCCAGCATGCTCCGCACATCTCGCACCCCTTCACCCTCCTCTCCCCTCCCCTACATCAGGGTTACGCCGAGCCCGGAGAGATGCTGGCCTCCCCCGGCCTCGACTCTGCCCGCCACTCTGACGGAGACGATGACTGCGACGCCCTGCTGCTGGAGGCGGGCGGACGCATGGCAGCCTTCCAAATCGCGCATGCCCGCAGCAGCACCAAGGACAGTGCATATGCGTGAGGGCGCCG
This sequence comes from Chlorella sp. Dachan, assembly GCA_006782975.1. NCBI lineage: Eukaryota > Viridiplantae > Chlorophyta > Trebouxiophyceae > Chlorellales > Chlorellaceae > Chlorella > Chlorella sp. Dachan. The sequence continues at coordinate 1,980,426 of RRZL01000033.1, forward strand.
CCAGGCCTAGCCTGACGTTTGGCGTGATGGCCTGCCCGTGAGGCGCCCAGCGTGCCGTGCGGCGCGCTTGGGTGCCGGGCGTGCGGCAGGGCCGGATGCGCTGTGCCGGCCTTGGATCAGCCGCCTGTTGCCTGAAACGCACCCACCTTCCGCACCCACATCCATGTATCCACCCACCCACCTTGCCCCCTTGCCCTTCCCTCCACCCACCGCACACCACTGCATTGCTGCCTCGCCCAACCAGGCAGCGCCTCTGACCTTCCTGCACGCTGCCACAGCGCATCCCGACTTCCAGGCTGGCTGCGCCAGCCTGCTTTCCACCAACATGGCATCTCTCTTTGCCACTACTCGAATCCCAAGCCCCCCTTCGCAACGTCGCCCTAGCTGTGCCCCGCCGCCTGAACTGGCGGGGCCGGCGCTGGGCTGCCAAGCCACGCTTATGAAACTCAATTTTATTTGCATTTCATCGTCGTCCCTCCCTTGCATTTGCTCCTCGATTGTCCACCGCACCCTGCCCCGCTTGCATCTTGGGGTGGCAGCTGTGCATGCATTCACAGCACAGTATGATACTGGCCCCTCCATCCCCTCAAGACGCCATGGCCTAAGCCGATTTTCTGCTCTCCCACCCACCCGCGTTGCACCTGCCCACCCGGCCCGCGCGGCAGTCTCTGCTCCTCGTAACACCTCCACACCCATCCCTTGGTATGTTTATTTCCCGGCCGTCATCCATCCACAGATCCGATTACACGTGCACACGGCGCACATGTAACGGCATGCACACAAGGTCAGCAGTACAGGCTCTGAGCCCAGGCTCAGCGATTGCAGGTACCGTGCCCAGCATGCAGCTGCCGGGTGTGGGCAGCCACTAGCAGCGAGGAGCCGCTCCTTGACCGCTGCTGCTGCAGCAGTCACTCCAGGCCGGGCAGCCGGGTGATGATGCCAACAGCCACCGTCCGTCCGCCATCACGCAGCGCCACACGCCCAAGCGCCTGCTCAGAAGAGACCACAGCCAGGGCACAAGTGCATGGGTGGCTGGTGGGTGTAGGGAGCGGCCGCTACACGCCGCGGGGCAGCGCCGCTCAGGGAACAGGAGCGCACACGCCGCACATGCCGCACATCTGCGCAGGGATGGCTGACACAGCTCAACCCGCTCTCGCCCCCCCTCACCCCCTCCCGCCACACCCCACCCCACCACCACGCCTGCTCACCCGGTAGTCGGCATAGTCCTCCACACACAGCGGGCGGGCGGGGGTGACCTCCACCACCGCCGACTGTCCCTTGAGCAGGCAGCGCGGCCGTGCGCGCTGCACCTCCCCCGTCTTGCCGTTGAGCAGGGACACCAGCCCGCTGATGTGGCCCGTCTCGCGCGCTGCAGGCAGGGGAGGGGAGGGCAGGGGGATCTGCATTGCCAGGCGGTGATCTGCATTGCCAGGCAGTGCGAGCAATCAGGTGGCAAGGCAGAAGTGTGCGTCGAATCAGGATGCAGTAGAATGGCACCAGAAGCTCCACTGGCACTGGCACTGCACCACAAGCTCCGCGTCCAGCACCACCCACCCGTGTGTGCGTGGATGGTGACCTGCTGGCCGCGCAGCACAGGGATGGGCACATCCAGCACCACCACGCGCGCCTCAAACCTGCACGGGCAGGGGAGGTGAGTAGGTTGAGGAGCCGATCAGGGTTGCACGACATGGCACCGGCAAGCAGGCAGATCCACAACAGCGTCAGCCGGTTGCATCGCACGCCCCGCTGACCAGCCTGCCGGCCTGCACCGTACGTAACCCGCTCACTTGTCAACCAGCGGTACTGGGAAGTCAGGGTGGCACAGCACGGTGCCGCTGCACACCGCTGTCGCGTCCACGCCAGCCAGCGTGACGTCTGCGCTGTCACCGGCGCGCGCCAGTGTGGTTGGCTTGCCGTCCACCTCAACCGACCTACAAATCGATTTGGAAGCGGGGGCACCATGGGCGTCTGACGGCGAGCACAGGGCTGGTGCTGTGCAGGGCACACAGATCAGGAGACGGGCGGACGGACCCGCACCACTGGAGCCAGCCCACACCTGCCCCTACTCACTTGACAGTGGCGGGCTGGCCCGCAGGCATGAGCAGCACCTTGGAGCCGGGGCAGAGAGCGCCGCCCTCCAGCTTGCCGCCAACTGTCACACCCGCCTTGCCGCTGCAGGGAGGGCGGGCGGGTGGCAGCAGGAGTGTGCATTCACAGGGCGCCATAGCACCGTGTGCAGGCAAGCACTGAGCAGCTTTGCATGCGGGCAGGCGAACTGGCAGACAGCAGTGCACCAACCCCCTGTGTAACGCCCACAACGCCCCCAGCCAACAACCCCTCCCACCTGCGCAGCACATCGGTCAGCGGCATGCGCAGCGGCTTCTCCAGCAGGCGGTGCGTGGGCCGGAAGTTGTCAATCGCCTGCACCAAATGGGTGGCCAGGGGCGCAGCAAACAGTTGACGCCGCGTGGGCCGGGCGCTGCCTGCCGCCTGCAGGAGCACAGCACGAAGCAGCGGCATGCACATCCAGCTGACCAATTGTTCCTACCGACAGCACCCGCACCCGCACCTGCGCCACTGTGCTCCCCTTCCACCAGGCTGCCAGGTTCAGGTCGGCCACAACACAACCCAGTGGCAGCAACCAACAAGACCTTTTCACCACACCTGCGCCAGCGTGGGCCCCTTCCACCAGGCCGCCAGGTTGGGGTCAGCAGCCGGCTTGACCAAGTTCTCCCCGCTGGGCCCCACAGCCGGCAGCCACTGGATGGCAGACTCGCGGAAGCCGCACGTGCGCAGAAACGGCTCCAGCTGCGCTCTGCGGCGCGGCGCAGCGAAATCAGTAGGGTGCTGTGTCAGCGGCGGTCCGGACATGGCGGCAGGCATGACGGCGGCATGGCGGGGCTGTCACAGTCCAGCTGCCTTCCAGCATGGACTGACTGGTTGCAGGCACCATGCAGCACCCACTTGATGCTGTCGAAGCGGGCCTGGTCAAAGTCGCAGGTGTCCAGCTTGGTGACCACCACAGCCACCTGCTCCACGCCCAGCGAGCGCGCCAGCTGCGGTGCACAGGGAGCAGCTGGCGGGCCCGTGAACACGCTGAGCTGGCCGATGCAACAGGGCCTGAGGTGCGGGTGGCAGTCCTTTCATGCGCACAAAGCAAGCTCAGCACCGCATTGCATGTGTTTGGGGGAGGAGGAACGGCCATCCCCTCAATCACGCACCTGGGCATGCTCCCGTGTCTGGCCGCCCCCAGCAGCGCTGCCTGGCGCCGCCGGCTCGAATCCAGCCTCAAAGCCGCCGGGCGAGCCATCCACAATCAGCAGCGCGGCGTCCGCCTGCAGGGGTGGATTTGGGGTTGCGGGAGGGCGGACTGGTGAGTCAGCAGGCCTGCTCTGTGTTTCCAACTGTCACACGCCCACTGAAGCAAAGCGCCGCAGGCTGCAAGCCCACAAGAACTACGACTGCAAGCGCGCCGCCCTTCCCTGTAGATACGCACCTGTGCTGCCCCTGTGATCATGTTTGGCACAAAGTCGCGGTGGCCGGGCGCATCCAGCAGCGTCACGTTGCGGCCCGGCGTCTCAAACCTGCCGGGTGGGCAGGAGAGAGCGGCCAACTGAGGCTGTGGTGAGGCAGCACCCAGGCCGGCGGATGTGCAATGTGCAAGTCCTGTCACGCTGTAGGCCCTACGCCCTGCCGCCCCCAGCCCGTTTGCGACGCGGCGTCCAAAAACCCTCCGCCACTCGCATTGCCAACCCACCACCACAACTGCCATGACCACAACTCGTCTCCCAGGCGCACCGTGTGACCGCCACGTCCACTGTCACGCCGCGCGCACGCTCCTCAGGCCGCTCATCCAGCATCCAGGCCCAGGCAAAGGAGCCCTTGCCGGTGGCAGCCGCCTCGCGCTGCGAGGGGGTGAGGAGGCAGTGGGGCAGGAAGAGGGTGGATCACAAATGTGGGAACAGACCCTGGTTCTTGCCTCGTCTCGAGGGGTAAGGCGCGAGGGTGAGGATGAGGAGCAAGTGAGGCAGGAAGCTGGTGGATCACAAAATGTGGGTGCAGACCCTGGTTCTTGCCATCACCTCGGCCACACTGCCCACCCACCAACCTGCCTCTCTTGCACCACCCCACCAGCTGCAGCTCGCCAGGCATCAACCCAAAAAAACAGCACGCCCCCTCCCACCTGCGTCTTGTGCACCGCCTTGTCGGAGATGAGGCCCAGCTCGTACAGCATGCGCCCCATGAGCGTGCTCTTCCCCGCATCCACGTGCCCCAGCACCACAAGGTGCAGGCGCGGCTTGCCACCCCCGGCCTCCTCGGCGGCAGCAGCCGCTGCGCACGCTGCCGCCAGGTCAGCATCTGGATGGTACTCGCTGAGGGGCCGTCGCTGCTGTGCCTGCTGTGCCTGCTGCGCTGCTGGCGGGGCGGACTCGCCGACTGACAGGCCCTGCAGGCCGGCAGCTGCTGCATCTGCTGCGCCCTGCTGCGCCTGCTGCGGCTCCTTCTCGCCAGCCTGCTGCTGCGCCGCCTGCTGCGCCTGCTGCGCCCGCTGTGCCTGCAGCGGGTTGTAAGGCTTGGGCGCTGCCCCGGGGCCCTTCTGCTGCTGTGCTGCCTGCACTACATCGTCGGGCGAGGGCTTGTCAAATGCAAACCGCTGCACCTCGCCGCTGGCCGCCGCCGTTGACTCGGGCACAAGCGTATGCGGCTGCTGCTTGATGGCCGCTGCCTGCGGGAGCTTCTTGGCTGCGAGGTGGAGCAGGGAGGGAGGGCAGCGTGCATGTGAATGTAGTGTGCACGTGGCAGCGGCGAGGTGGCCTTGGCGATCCAAGCAACGGCTGGCCAAGCACGCGCTCCACGCACCGCCCGACTGCCGCTTGCCGTCTGGCCGGCGTGGCGGCTCATCCACCAGTGCACGCGCAAGCGCAGAGGCACCTGCTGCGGCGGCGGGGGCAGCCGCCGGCTTGGGGGCTGGCTTGGCGGGCGCTGGCTTGGCCGCCGGCTTGGGCTGCAGGCACGGGATGTGGGAGGGGTGGCATCAGCATGTGCGAACGAGCAAGTGGCATCAAAGGGGCTACCGCGAAACCGCCCTGATTGCCATGCCGCTCAATAGCCAAACCGCCAAGCAGCCAATCACTTGCCTTGGGGGCAGGCTCCTCATGGTCTTCATCGTAGTAATCCTCATCATCGCTCCACTCATCCTCCAAATCGTCATCGTCGTAGTACTTGTTCTTTGGCGGCATGGCAGCTGCAGCGGCAGGGGGCAGGCACATGACGACGGTGAGCGGCGGCGGCGGCGGCGGCGGCAGTGCTGGGCTGGGGCGGCGCGACCCAAGCGTCAGCTTGGAATCGCCCAAGACCACCAGCATGCAGAAGCAAGCAGTCGCAAGGCGCCAGACGGCTGCCAGCGCTGCTCGCCACTGACCTGCCACCGCTGGAGCTCCTCAGGCGTGTGTTTTGTGTGCAGCCGTATTGTACAGTTGCAATGAAGCACGGGTTTGCGCTGTGCGGCGCTCCTGCTTGTGCGGCTGTCCAGCCTCTGCTCACTGGGCTGCTCTCCTCTCTAGCGGACAGCAGAGCTTTGCAGCCGCTGCTCGATGCAATCAAATAGCGCGCTGCATGCCGTGCCTGCTAGCGATCGGCCGCGGTGGCAGTGGCGGCAGCGGCAGCGGCCATCACGGGTCTCTGACACGAGTGCATTTGACGCCTTTGTGATTATCGCATCGCCCTCTGGCACAGGCATCCATCTGACCATTGATCGCCTGCAGTGCACTGGTGGGCAGCCTCACGCGCTGTCGCTGCCGTGGGCCGCCGCCACCGTATACTCGGCGACCAGAGCCTCCTCTTGCTCTGACTGGATGCGCTCCAGAGCGGGAGCAGCAGCATACATTGCGACGATGGCCAGCCCTGGATAGAAGGCGGGGAGTCGGGGAGTGTCTGGGCAGGGATACAACTGAGCAGCAGGTGCACCTGTGCCTCCTCACCACTCGGCGTGCCCCCCTTCCACACTGATTCGCAGGTACAGCAGGTACAGCCGTTGCGCACCCTGCTTCCTGGGGCTGTGCTCGATGTCTGCTGCCCAGTGCGCAAACGACTGGTGGTCCAGCTCGTGCTTGGCCTCCCCGCACAGCCGCATGTGGTGCTCCAGCAGCCGGGGGTACTGCCGCACCACCTGCAGGGGGCTCAATGCGGGCTTGTTGCAGGGGCAGCTGGCTCAACTTGGGACCGCTGGGGGCGCAGCAGGCACCCAGACTGGGCGCTGTGTCGCTGGAGAAACCAAAATCAAAAGGAAGGGCAGTGCACCCACCTGCAACGCCTCGGACCGGTCCGTGCGCCACCGGTGCACGCAGCCGCCTACAAAGCCAAAGCTGCTGCCGCACTGCGGCAACGAGGGGTGACATGCTGCTGATTGAAAGGGTGGCATGGATCAATGGAGCTCTCACTGGTGGTCGTGCCCAGGTGCAGCCTGGTGAGCAGCGCCAGTGCAACAGTGCAGCCACACAGCATCGGCGAATGAACGAGCGGAGCCGTTGGTAGGGCAGGGCACACACACAGTCATGGTAGTCCCCTGCCTCGCTCACCAGGAAGCTCAGAGCGGGGCCCAACGCTCCGTGAAACAGCATATAGAAGGCGCTGCCAAACACCTGCAGCATGGCAATGCGCACTTAGATAGCAGCAGTCTGCATCAAGCTCTGCCATCTACATGGCGTGCAACCCCACAAGAGGGTGCTGCGGTTGCACTATAAAGTTCCATCCGTCCACGCTGCGGCCTACCGTCGCAGAGCTGAAGCTGACCAGCATGGCCTTGATCGCAAAGATGGGGAAGCCGCCGGTTGCATGCTTTGACTGGCCGATGAGCGACAGCAGGGACGATGCGCCGCTGTGCGCCTCCCCCTGATCAGCCACATACTTCTCGTGCGCCGGCATGCAGGTTCACTGTCTTCAAAGCTCTGCGAAGATATGATCTGCAGGGGGACGGGCTGGATGGAGCCAGTCGATGGACGGCATGCGCCACCGCTCAGCAGCGGCGGGAATGAACGCCCTTCGAAGGGCAGGGGTGCGAGGCACGCACTGGCGGAAGGCAGCCCGCTCCTGCTGCTAGAGCTGACGTCGCCCGGCAGCTATCTGCTGCGGCACAACCCGAACAAAGCCTGCCTAGCGCTCGAGAGTTGCGAACTTCTCTTGCAAGCACGTGCCGAGGGTAAACGAACCTGCTTGCACTCGCGAAGGTTCGGGTTGATCCTCGGTGTACACAGGTCTTCGGCAGGGCAGGAAGGAGTGTTCAAGCCAAGATGCCGCTGCCCAGGCGGGCAGATCGCCGCACCCGTGATGGCAATGCTACCGCCACCTTCCCAGCTCAATCGTTCCTTTGGCTGCATTACCGACCTTTCGTGCAGCAACTGGTCATTACAGATAAGCCAGGGGCCGAGCCTCCAGCGCACAGCATGAGGGGGCGAGCGACAGCAACCAGGAGTGCGGCCTGCTGAACCACGCCCGCTGCCCACGGCTGGCTGCTCAGGCGCCCGCCCGGCCCACAGCCTGGACGTGCAACTTGGGCTTGAGGGTGCACAGCGCGCGTGGCAGCGCGCACAGTGCAGCGTACAGCTCCCCGCCAGCTGGCACCACCTCGCAGACAAGCACCCAGTCGGGCGCTTTCAGGTCCACTGCTGCCGCCAAGCCGTGGTCCGGCCGCAGCGCGCTCTCAAACCCACCGGCCAGGGCTGTGATGATGGCCCTTCGGTCCAGCGGAGCAGCTGCCGCTGCTGGGCTGGCGCCAGCTGCTCCTGCCGCGCTGCCGTCGCCTGCTGCGGGTGCCGCCACTGCAGCAGGTGGCTTGCCGCTGATCTCTCGCTGCTTCAGGCCAATGCCAAAAGTGAGCGGCCGCGTGCTGGCCGCATCGCCATCAGCCCCTGCTGCCGCTGCTGGTGTGCTGTCTGGCGGAGCCTTCCCTTCCAGCTGGCCTCCCTGCTGCTTGCTGCTGCTGCCCCCTGGCGCCGCTGCTGCCACCAGAGCCGCCAGCTGGGCACCGGCTGCCCGCAGCGCAGCGTCCTCCAGCCTGCAGGTCGTCTGCACCGGAACAATGCGCTGCACATGCTGCAGCCGCGCCTGCTTGCCATCCGCAACGTCGGCCAGCAGGGCGGCGGTCACATCCTGCACTAGGTTGGCGCTGGCTGCGTCAAAGCTGCCTGCCGCACCGTCTGCACCACTGTTGCCGCTTGCTGCGCCAGGTGCAGGGTGGGCCGCTAGCTTGAGAGCCACCAGGCCGCGCACCGGCACCTTCACAGCAGACAATGCCGCAGGCGCACTGCTGCCGCCATCCTTGGGGGCGGAATTCTCAGTGGCTGCGGCCCCCTCCTGCGCTGCTGCGTTTGGTGCAGCAGCGGCCTCCTCGCTGCTGCCTGTCGCTGCATGTTCGTTGCCGCTGCCTGCGGCTGCCGGTTGGCTGCTGCCGCTGCGGCAGCGCTCCAGGTAGCGTGCCAGCAGGGGCCCCGCCTCCTTGCGGGCCGAGTTCTCTCTGCTGGGAAGTCATGAGGAGAACGGTCCGACTAAACAAGCTGCTATTGTGCCGTGCAGGATGGTGCACGCCGCAGCTGTCGGCAGCCTTCACGCTGGGACACCCCCCCACACACCCGCCGCTGGCGCCTCACCGTTGCAGCTGGCATGTGAGCAGGAATCCGGTGAGCCCCGTGGCCAGCTCCTGCACGGCGCCATAATCAAAGCGGCCGCCGGCGTGGCGCTCTGTCTCCTCGCCGCCTGTCTTTTTGCGCCGCTTGGCGGCGCGGCCGCCGCCACCCTCCGTTGGCAGGTGCCGCCGCATCTCGGCCTCTGCTTCGGCGCGGAGGCGCGCCAGCCGCTCGTCGTGCTCCTCGCTTGCCATGGAGCGCAGCGAGGCAAGAGAACGAGTGATGAGAACGCTGGGACGGCAGTGGGCTTTGGCGCTCGGGAGGCCCCGCCGGCTATATCGTGGCAATGTGCAGACTGTGCAGAGTGCAATTCACGGCATGCATGCCGCGATGGCGGCCCCACGAGCAGCCTGCATGGAGTGCCGGCGCGGGCACGCGGGAACTTTGAGCAGGCGTCCTCCCCAGGTGCTCTTTCCAGCATGTCTGCACTCCCATCAGTCTCACACATCTCTCGCCCACTCGGTCAACGCCGGAAATGGGTGACGCAGCCGCAGCGCCGACGTTGGATCAGTTGGCAGCGTCTGTGGCCCAGCTGGAGCTCGAAAACGCGTTTCTGACGCACCTGTTGGGGCGGGTGTCGGGCGCCTCGACCCGCAGCGGCAGCCCCGCCGCCGACGCTGCCGCCACCAACTCCGCGGCCGCCGCAGCAGCAGATGAGATTGGGCGTGAGCCCCTGCTGCTGGCGGAGCGCCAGGAGCTGTGCGCCGTGGAGGCGGGGGCTGTGCGGCGGGAGATAGAGGCCCTGACGGCGGCCGGGGAGCTGGAGCGCGCGTGCGCCATTGCCGCCGCAGCGGACTGCCGCACCCACCAGGCCTCCGAAGTGGGGCGCGCCGTTTCCGCGCTCCTGGGCCTGCTGGGCTTCCCCCAGCCCGACACTGCCACTGCAGCCGCCATGGCGGCAGCCTCGGCTGCTGCTGCAGCGCCCGCTGCTGCTGCCGGTCAGCCCGCCGTCGCCGGGCAAGTGCCGGAGCAGGCGGCCGGCACCAGCAGCGCCTCCTCGCCTCCTTGCGCGCCGGCACCGGCTGCTGCAGCCTGCCTGCCCACCGCCAAGCGGCTGGCCCGGGCCCAGCTGGATGGGCGCCAGATTGAGCGACTGCTGGAGGAGCTGCTGGAGCGGCAGGACGTGGCGGCGGAGCGCCTGCGCACCCGCGCCGCCATGCTGCAGGCACGCTTGATTGGGAGCTGTGGGAGAGATCGCAGGGCCCAAGGGGCGCCGGTGCACTTGCTTGCTGGACCCCATTAACCTGCAAGCTGAACAGTCGGTGCCGCTCTCCCCCCTCGCAGGCCCAGCTGGCGCAGGCGGAGGCGCAGCTGGCGCAGCGTGCGGAGCAGGGCGCCGCCTTCAAGCGCGTTGACTTTGAGCAGCTGCGCATCGAGCACTCGCAGGCGCGTTGCTGGTTAGCTAAGGGTGTGGAGGTTGTCGCTGTTTTAGACTCTAGCTGCCAAGTGCACCGGCTTGGAGTTGCATGTTTGATCCCAAACCCAAGGACTCAGCATCTGGCTGCCCTTACCCCGGGATGCCACCTTTGCAGCGGGCTCTGCTCAACCTGAGCCACCGCTGCTCACACCCAAGGAGCCCTGCTGCCTCCCTCGCAGGCGGAGGCTGCCCTGGCCGATGCCACCGCAGAGGCCATCTCCCTCAAGGCTGCCGTGGCTGCCGCCCAGCAGCACCTGGCGGACCAGCGTGCCTCGCTCAGCAGCGCAGCTGCCGCCAGCGCTGCCCTGCAGAAGGAGGCGGGTGGGCGGCAGGGCCAGCTGGAGGTGCTGCGGGGCGAGGTGGGCAAGGCGGAGCGGGAGCCCAGCCTGCTGGAGCGCGAGTGCGCGCGGCGGCGGCAGCAGCGCGGCGGCGGCGGCAAGGTCGGCTTTACTGGGGCTGCTGAGGCCAGCACCGATGGCGGCGCCGCACTTGCCAGTGGTGCGTCAGACGGCGGGCAAACCATCATGGACTACATGCGGCTGAAGCAGGCAGTGGGCGAGGCGCAGAAGGCGGTGGCAGACTGGCAGCGCAAGCTGGAGGTTGCAGCTGGGGCTGCTGGGGTGCGTTGAATGCGACAGCAGTTGCAGGGGCTTTGTGCTGGGCTGGAGTCCCTGCAGGCTGGGCGCTTCAAGCTGCTTGGAGCAAACTGTGCCTTGCTTGATGTCTGTGCAATATGTACAGTGCGCATGCAATACCCCAGCATGCTCAGAAAGATAGCTGAGGGTTCGACGGTGCAACAGGAGGGATCTGTGAGCTGCGCATGATTCCTGTTCAATGCAAGGTTGGGCAAGGATGGGGCACAGAAGCCGCCCAGAAACAGCGGCAGCAAGGATGCACTCTAATGCCGGAATACCAACCAAACTAACAAAGAAATGAGCACAAGTATGACAAGCATGAAATACACGAACCGCACGTAGAACTGCCTCTGCTGCCGCCGCTGCTCCATGTGCTGTGTATGCCCCTGCGTCGCAAGCAACAGCAGGCGGCGCAGGATGGGGGGAGGCAGCCGCACTGACAGGCTGCGCTCGTAGCGCCCCAGGCTCAGCGCCAGCGTGCACAGCCAGCGGCGGTCCTCTGCTGGCAGGAACGCCACCAGCCGGGCTGCCGCCGCCTCAGACCGTCTCATCATGACTGGCAGCCACCAGCCCAGCTCAGAGCTGACCATCTTGCTGCGGTGGGGGGCGTGCTGCGTAAAGTCACTGGGGGCCAGGTCCAGCCGAGCCACCAGGATGGGCACCAGCTGCAGCAGGCCTTCAAGCCGTGCTCCATTATACTCCTGCCGAATCGCGTCACGCAGCCAGCTCACAAGCTCTGGCACCGGCGGCAGCTGTGCCTCAGCTAGCAGGCACTGAGCTGCTTGCCAATGGCACAAGTGCATGGCAGTCTGCACTGGTGTCCGGCCGTGGGGGCAGCGCATCAGGGCTGCCTGTGGAGCTGCTGCCAGCAGCTGGCGCGCAGTCGCTGCACTCCATGCCACATGGCAGGCGGTTTGGCCTGAGCTGTCTAGCGCCAGAGGGTCGGCGCCGGCTGCGAGCAGCGCTGTCAGGCAGGCCGGGCTGCCCATCCTTGCTGCCACGTGGACGGGCCGCTCAATGACGCTTCCATTCCTTGAATGTGGGCTGTTTGGGTTTGCGCCGGCAGCCAGCAGCAGGCGCACGCAGCCCAGCCTCCGATCATCATACATGCATGCTTCGTGCAGCGCTTGGTCCTTGGCACGGGCAAAGCTGGCGGTGTGAGGGTCTGCAGCCAGCATGGCCGCCAGCCGCGCCACATCGTTGTGCAGAATAGCAGCAAACAGCCGTCGGTCAATATTGGTGTGGTCCATTATGCCTGTGACCGCAAGCAAGCGGGAGCACAAGCGTGAGGTGGCAAGCGGCGGCAGGCAAGACACGGCGGCGGCAGCCGAGTGGCGCTAGCCCAGCGGCCCGGCAGGCTATGGGCCGTCGTAAACAGCATTCGGCGAGCCGCCACTCACCTGCGATTCGCTGCGGGCGGCCTGGAGCTGAGGAGAGAGCCAGCCTGGATCTGAGGAAGCGCGTTGGCGCTGCAGCAGGCGGGCAGGGCGTGTTGGAGGGCCCAGCGGCAACCACCAGGACGTGCGCTATTATCTGAAATTGACGGCAGCGGTCAGGCGTGAGACTGGCCCTGCCGCGGCGGCAGGCACAGCGGCGCCTCACCGCCATCCCAAACCCTTCAGGGCATGCCGGTTGTGCATCGCGCCAGCACCGCATGGTTAATTCTTCTAGGATAGATGGAGCTGTAAGGAGCTTTACCCTGGATGTGCTGCACCCGGTGGTCGACGGTGCAGCAGGGACGCGGGCCCCAGCGGCAGCCGTGACCGTGCGTCCTGGTTGCGGTCCCCACCCCTCACCCGATCACCAACGCCGCTACAGCTCCCACACATTGCATCACTGGTGCGCAAACCGCAGGCAGCGGCAGCTCAGCTGCAACACTCCCCACCACGCGCTTCCACTGTGTTTGTTGCACGCGTGTTGAGGGTAGCAGATGGTGCAATCAATTCAATCGTTTCAGAGGCAGAGCGTCCGCCGCTGCTGCCACCACGAGCCGCAGCAATCAAACGCGGTCCCAGTTGGTGGTGAAGTAGTCGGCGTCAAAGTGGTGCAGCCGCACGTTGCCCTCCTCCGCGCCCGTCACAAAGCTGGTGCCGTCGGGGCTGAAGGCGACTGCGGGGCGAACGAGGGAGGGCAGGGAACAGGGAGCGCAAGCGGGTGAGCATTCGGGGGCGACGGCAAAGGCGCCACGATTGCCACTCGGTTGTGCCCCCGGGGAATGCCCCAAGGAAATGATCAATTTGCTCTGGCATGGCAGCATCAGCATCAGCATGTGCGCCTCACCCGAGTTGATGGGGGAGAAGTGGCCGCGCGCATTGGCAAACTCCTCGCAGAACACCTGGCCGGATGGGGAGGGGTGGGTGCATCAAAACCTGGGTTTGCAGGTGCTTGTAGAGATGAGACGGAGGGTCGCAGGCAGCGCACAGCAGGTTGCAGGCGGAGCAACCGGGGCGTGTCAACGGATGAGTGGCCTGAAGCTGGCAGAATGCAGGGCCCAAGCTGCCAACAACCAACACGTGCGGGGTGCAGGCATGCAGGGTGTGCGAGGGGCGCCTCAGGCTAACGAGATTCCACTGTGGTTTGATCGTCAGTGAGCGTCGGATGGTACGGACAATACACAGGCTCATCAACGGCGCCGCTCATGGCAGGTGTGCAGCCTCGTGCAATGCAGTGTGCAGTGCAGTGTGCAGCGCGGTGCAGCCAGGCTCGCCGCAAGCACACATGGCAGCAACAAAGCACGGCACCGCCAACCAGCCGGCACCACAGCACAAACAGCAGGGGCTGCAAGCCAGGCGCACCTTGTGGAAGAAGCGGGCCTCAAAGTAGCCCGCCTTGGCCGCCGTGGTGGTCACCGCCGCCGCATCCTGCGCATGGTGGGTGCGCAGGAGCGGCCGCCGTCAGCGAGCGCCCCTACATGCAGGGCTGGGCTGACCCTGGGCTGGTGCAGCCTGTTCCGCACTTCGACTTGCCCCCCACCCCTGCCTGACACACGGACACACGAACGCGCCTGGCCGCCGCCGATGAGCACGTGGTCAAAGATGGGGGAGATGGCCGCCGAGTTGATGGGCGCCGCCGACTTGTACTCCTTCAGCACCTCAAACGACTGCGGGGGGCAGAACAGGGCAGGGCAGGACAAGCTGTGATGTCATGCATGCAGCCAACAGAGGGCGCAAGGCATGAAGTCGACAGAGGGCCGCCGGCTTGCGCTCGTTGGGAGCTCCACAACAACACCTCCCAGCTCCACAACAACACCTCGCAGCGGGAAAATAGCCCAGGCCCCACCCTGCCCACCTGCGTGTCCACCAGCTTGGACGTGCGGTCGGGGGAGGCGGTGATGAAGTGGGTGCCGTCCACGCTCATCTGCCGATACGGGCGGGACAGCAGTGCAACCAGGTTGGTGTTCGGACCTCGGGTAAAAACGCCACAGGCAACCTGAATAGGTGCCACGGCAAAAGCCACTCCACCGCACAATGCTGTGAAGCAGGGCACCACAGCCTCGCCAGTAGCACCCCAATACCCCGGCCGCACTTCCCATGCTGCTGCCGCTGCTGCCGCTGCTGCCGCTGCTGCCGCCCCTCCCCCCCGCGGGCGCACCTGCATGTCGCTGATCTGCTTGTCGTGCAGGTGCGCCTCCTGCAGCACCTTGCCCGTCTCGACGTCCCACCGCCGCACCTGCAAGCAGGCACCAGGGAGGGCAGGCGGGCAGGTGTGAGCAGACCCTGACCTCCAGACACAGCAGACCTGGGCAGGCAGCACGGCAGCAGCCAGCTGGCGCATGCGCCGCCCCTCAGGCTCAGCAAGCACGCCGCCATGTCCCCAGCAGTCCAGCCTGACGACCAACCAAAACGGCCGGTAATGCGTGCACGCTGCACGCACCATGCCGTCCTCGGACGAGCTCAGCAGGTGTCGGTTGTTGTCCACCCAGTGCAGCCGCGTGATGCGGCCGCGCGGCCCCGTCAGCGTGATCACCTCATCCGGCCCCGTCTGCGGCAGCAGGAGGGGCGGTTGTGTGAAGAGGGGCGGCGTCGGTGCGGGGCGGCCCACCCGGCGCATGCTGTGTGCGCCGTTCCCACGGCTGCGAGCCATGCAGCACCTCTGTACAGCAAGCAGCCTTGCCCACGGCCACAGCCAGCGTCGTGGCGCACAGCACGCCCTGCGCAGTCCTGTCGCAGCAGGCCAGCGTCGTGGCGCACAGCACGCCGCTGCGCAGTCCAGTCGCAGCAGGCCTCACCTCCAGCATCTCCCGCGGGTCCTCCGCAATGTTGAACACGCGGATCGCGCTTACGCTGTTCATGAAGGGGTCGGTGGAGATGGCCGCCTGCCGCTCGCCCACGCTGAACCTGCGGGCAGGCAAGCGGCGCACCCCCGGCATGTGGGTTTGAGGGGGCACATGACAGCGCGTGCGCAACCACGCACTCCCAACATGCATTCAGGCGGCAGAGCCGTAGCCCGATGCAGTGGCCTGCCGCCCTGCGGGCACCGGCCCCCACAGCAGCCACAGCTGCAGCGAGTGCCCCAGCGGCAGCATCGCAGCAGCGACAGCAGCAGCGCCAACCGCCACCCCCGCCTGCAGTCTCGCTGCGCACGCACTTGCAGGCGCGTGCGGGCTCGTTGAAGCGGAAGCGGAACAGCTCCTCGCCGCTCTCCATGGACCATAGCCGCGCTGACGAGTCGCCGCCCGCCGACAGCAGCATCTTGGAGTCGTCTGCAGGACCGTTGCGCACACAGCTGAGGGCATTCAACACCCAGCTCGGCACATTGCGCACGCAGCAGAGGGCATTCAGCACCCAGCTCAGCCTGGCGGCAAGCCACATGCGCATCGGCAGCATGCGCGCAGCTGGCAACGCAGCAGGGGCGCCAGCGGCTCACATGTGAAGTCGCACGTCCACACCACACCATTGTGCCCGTCAAAGCTGCCTGCCCGCACGCCATTGTCCGTCCACCACAGGTTGATGTTGCTATCCTGCGGCAGCACAGGGGTGCACGTGCAGGAAGGGTGTGCTCCTGCCAGCAGCAGCTGCACTGGCAAGCGATGACCCACAACAAGCAGGAGCACGTCAAGGCAAGCGCACGTGCCGGCACGGCAGGGAGCTGGGCATTCGACGCATGCATCTGACTCGCTGCCAGCTGCGCCACAGTCTGTGCGACCCACGCCGCACCTTGCCGCATGTGACCAGCAGGTCTCCCTCCGCGTTGAACAGCACTTGGTTCAGCGGGCGCGTGTGGCCCTGCAGCACATACGGCCTCATCGTGCCGCTGCCGCCGCTGCTGCTGCCGCTGCTCCTGCTGCGTCCGCCTACCCGCTGCCGCTCCCTGTGCCAGGTGCTGCACTACCTGCAGCATGGCATAACAGGCAGTCAGTAAGCTAGAAGCAGGCGGCACCTCGGCAGGGCCGGCGGCGGCGGCGGGTCGGGCGGCGGCGCCTCTGCTCGCTGCTTGAGCATCGCGCCGGCCCCGCCGCGCTGCTGATTACTGTTGGGCATCTGCCGGTGCGTCCGGGCAGCCGGCTGGGCCCCCAGGAGGCCGCCGCGGGCCATGCTTGGCCGTCATGCGAGCTGCAGCAGCCATTCGACCCGCTGCCGCGCTCCTCATTGCACAATCAGTGTCTGAATTGCGCGGCAGGTCCCATCGGTCGCTGGAGCGCCTCACCCGAGCGGTGATGGGCCGGCTGTGTGCTTGCAGTGATGCTCGTGGCACGGGCTTTGACAGGGGATCCGGGGCGCAGCTGCAGAATGGCTGGCAGCACCCCCAGCCCCCGAGCCATGCCCAGCCCAACAAATGCACATTGCTCTGACTCGTTTCCGCCTGCTGTGCGGCGATCTCCTGTCAGTCTGATCCGAACTCGACATCGAAAGGCCGCCGAGGGCCGCACGCCCTCCCTCGCCGCCAGTCCTCTCGCTCGGTCGCAGCCTGGGCGCCCTGGGCAGGCATCGGTTGGCATCAGGCGCAACACCGTGATCCAGGGGACACGCCGTCAACAGCAAAGGTGCAGCGGGCACCTCCTGAGCGCCGCCGCCGCTGACCGCCACCGCCCGCCGCCGCTCAACCGAGCGTCCGCCCCTCCTCTTGCCCCACAGCACGCCCTGCAGCCATGGCGGCCCTGGGGCCGCAGGACCTGCCGGCGGTCTTTGACTGCCTGCGCTCCGCGCTGAGCCACGACCCCGCCACCCAAAAGGCGGCAGAGGCGGCGCTGCGGGACCTGGAGGCACGCCCCGGCTTCTGCTCCTGCCTCGCGGTGCGTGCTGCTCTGTGAAGTGGGTGCTGTGCTGTGCTGTGAGCTGCAAAGACATGTAGGTTTCCTGATGCAGTGTGTGCGTTTGCGGAACCTGCAAACGCGCGAGCCCCCTGTTTGCCAGGGGGCTCCCTGCACCCACCTGCTGGTGGCGCTCCAAGCCTGCTCGCATGCAAGACCACCGCCATTGCCCACCACTCCGACTCATTGCAGGAAATCCTGGCCAGCAAGGATGCGGACCACTCGGCGCGCTGGCTGGCCGCTGTGCACTTCAAGAACAGCTGCAACAAGTACTGGCGCTCGCGCCTGCCCGGGTGGGTGCTGCCGCTGCCTGCCAACAGTGAGGGCGGCTGCGCGAGCACTGTGGCAGTAACCAAGCGAGCACTCCCCCTAGCACCCGGCCACCTGTCCTGCACTCCTGCTGCCTCCTGCTCCACAGCTCGCTGAGTGAGGAGGAGAAGGCGCACCTGCGGGGGCGGCTGCTGGACCTAGTGGAGCAGCAGGACCAGCAGATTGCGGTGCAGGTGGGTGCAAACGACAGCACAACCAGAGCCGCAGAGGAGGGCCCGCCCAGCAGGCAATGTGCGGTAGGAGTGCAGCAGGGGGGCCCACTGCATTGCTGCGCTACCTACCGCAGTCTTGTTGCTTCCAAGCGTGCAGGTGGCGGTGGTGTTTTCCAAGGTGGCGCGCTTCGACTTCCCCAAGGCCTGGCCCACCCTGTTCAGCGACCTGCTGGCCAAGCTGCAGGTGGGCCTGCGCTGCTTGGTTGCATGAGCAGGCCTGCGCACCATCCTGCAGAGTTCAGCCTCGGTCCCCTGCCCTGTGCAGATCGCTCAGTAGTTCAGCACAGTGCAGTTCCAGCATCAGCACAGCAGAGCTCCGCCGCCACCACCCCGCAGGGCCCCAACCAGCTGGTGCAGCGGCGCGTGTACCTGGTGCTGCACCACATCCTCAAGGAGCTGTCCTCCAAGCGCCTGGCCGCCGACCAGCGCAACTTTGAGCAGGCAGGCAGCTGCGTGGGCCTCTGCATCTGCGTGCACCGGGTCCAAGACTGCTTGCCTCTGCTTCGCTGCATTGCAAATGGCAGTGGCGAGGTTGCTGCGTACATCTGCCAGGGCTGGCAGGCCTGCTGAGCTGGCGTGCACCTGCTGCTCCTCTCGCTGCAGGTCACACAGCTGCTCCTGGAGCCCACGTGGCGGCAGTGGGCAGCCGACACTGCGGCAGTGGCCGCCGAGCTGCCGGCTGCGCTGGAGGCGCCCATGCAGGCGGCGCATGCGCTGCTGGTCACCTTTGAGCGGTGGCTGCTGCAGCTCAAGGCGTTGCGGCGAATGGTCATCTTTGGCTTCCCCTCGGATGCACGCAGCTTGCAGCAGGTGGGCGCTGGGAGTGGACAGGTGTGCCTGTGCCTGGAACGGCTTGTCGTGCAATGGCTCTCTTAGTGTGGTGATTGCTGCCGCTCGGAGCGGCGCTCCGTTAACTGAGCACCCCAACTTGCCCGTTACAGGTGCCGGCGGTGGGGCAGATTGCGCCGCCGCTGCTGCAGACGTTGCAGCAGTTTGCGGCGGCGCGGGCGGGGCGCAGCGCAGGGGCGCAGCGCAACCAGGTGCAGGCCATGCTGGACAGGGCCATCCTCAAGCTGCTCAAGACGCTGCGCCAGATACAGGAGACACACCCCTGGTGCGCGGCGCGCTGCTGGGAGGAATGCCGCCATGCACCAAGCTGCTGTGACTGTGCATGTGCAAGAAGAGCGGCCGGCTCTGTTTATCTGCCACCCACCAGTGAGGCCGCCACATGTTGCTGCACAATGCTGCCCCTGCAGGAGCTTCTTCCACTGCGGCATCCTGGTGCCCTGCCTCGAGTTCTGCTGCAGCCAAGTGCTTGGCTGGCCCGGCAGCAGCAGCAGCAGCGGCGGCAGCGGCGCGGCGCCCCAGCAGTTTGTGGTGCAGAGCCTGCTGCTGATGTACGGCGTGCAAAAGTGCAGCAGCTACAAGGGCAGCGCGTCGTCGCTGTCGCTGCACAGCGGCGCACGCAGCCAGATAGAGCAGCTGAAGAGCCTAGCGGCGGAGGTGGCGCCAGCGCTGGCCGCCTTTTGGTCGCCGGCCCGCCTGCAGGCATTTGTGGTGGCGGCGGTGGAGCGCCTGCTGCCGCTGGCGGACAGGGAGCTGCAAGAGTGGTGAGGGGGGCTGTGGGAAGGTGTGGATCAGGCCTGGGGTGGTGGGGGTCTTTGAGCAGATGGGCAGATCTGGTGTGTAGTGCCAGGCCTTGTCTGTGAGCCGGGGCCTGATGGCTTTGCCATGTTGCCCTGGTTGTTACACCGTCCCATCCTGGCCCCGCAGGGAGGAAGCCCCTGAGTCGTTCCACCACGAGCTGGAGAACGTGGCCTGGGAGGAGAGCCTGCGCGGCTGCGCCGAAAACACATACCTCGCGCTGTTCGAGGTGCGGGCTTGAGGTCTCGCCACGCTCCTCTCAATGTGCTGTGGCACACATGCGCGTTAGCTGTGCTGCACACTGGGGTTTGTCTGCGACCAGGCATGCAAGTGCACTGGTACATTGCGCTGGTTTACGTTGTGCCGCGGCCCACGCTGCAGGGCAACCGCGAGGCTGTGGCCCCAGTCGTGGTGCAGCTGCTGAAGGAGGCCAGCGACGCCTGCCCACCCGGCGCACCGGCCCAGCTGGCGGCGGCGCCAGGGGCGGCGCTGGTGCAGGGCGTGCCGCCTGCGGTGCTGCGCAAGGAGGCCGCCTACCAAGCGGTGGCAACGGGGGCCTATGAGCTGCACGACTATGTGGACTTCACCGGTGAGCGGGGATGGGGGGCAAGGCAGGCGTGCGTGTTACAGGGCCAGTACGCTATGCCTGCTGCCTGAAGAAAAAGCCCCTGCTGCAGCTGCAGCGGACCAGCCCGAAACCCTAACCCGGCCCCCACCGCCTCACCACACAGGCTTTCTGCGCGGCAGCCTGCTGGCTGAGATGGGAGACCGCTCGCCGGCGGCCCGCCCGCTGCGCCGCCGCGCCATCAAGCTGGTCAGCCACTGGACGGCACGGCTCAAGAAGGAGGACCGGCCCGCGGTGCGTTTGGGGCTGGGTGCCGATCAATCTGTTTTAGCCTGAGGCTGTGTGGTGCTCAGCAGTGTTGTGAGAGCCGCTGTGTGTGCTGCAGGTTCTCTTTGCACTGCACTCTGCCAACATGACTGTTGTTTCTGGCATCTCAGCACTGCTTCACTTGCTCCCCCTGTCCGTACCGCCCTGCCGCAGGTGTACCGCTTGCTGGTGGCGGCGCTGGGCGAGGAGGAGGATGCGGCCATGCAGCTAGCGGCGGTGGCATCGCTGCGCGCTCTCATCGACGACTGGTGCGTGCGTGGTGTGATCTGTCAAGCTGGCACTGGCCTGGCATGGTTTGGGTGGCGCCGCATGCGTCGGTGTGGACGCCCTATTCTGCTGATCCTGCCGGTCTTGCTCGCAACCTGTCTGTTCGGTCTTCTTACGTGAATGACGCGTGTTTGCCCGCCCCCACCTGCACCAGGGAGTTTGAGGAGGCGCAGTTCCTGGAGTTTGTGGCGCCCTGCTTCCAGCAGCTGGCCTCCCTGCTGTCCTCGGCCTCCGAGTTCGACTCGCAGGCACGGCCAGCGCACGGGGCAGTCTGCTGGCGCCAGCTTGCTTGCAGCACACTCTCTTGCAGCGAGCGGGAACGGAGGGTGCTACTTTTGAGGCCAACAAGCGTCTTCGACTGCTGCTGCCTGCCTGCAGCTGGCGGCTTTCTCCCTGCTGGACCTCATTGTAGACCGGCTGGCAGACGGCGTGAAGCCGTACGCCCCCGGCCTGCTGGCCCTGCTGCCCAGCGTGTGGCAGCAGGCGGAGGGGCAGAGCCTGCTGCGCATCCAGGCGAGCATTGGGGCGGGGGGGGGATTGGCGGGGCGGGATGTTGCAATGGGGGGTGTCGGCAAGCGCTTGCAATCTCCATCGGCCCCCTCCGTTCCTCCGCTCCTCCCCCTCCGCACAGGTACTGGTGGCGCTGCAGCGGCTGGTGCACGCCCTTGGTGCCGAGTCGCCGGCAGCCTACCCCCTGGTGCTGCCTGTGCTGAAGCTGTGTACGGACCCAAACCAGCCGGACGAGCTCAACCTGCTGGAGGACGGCCTGCAGCTGTGGTGAGCAGGCTTTGGTTAGGAGGGGAGGCATGGCAGCTGGTGGGGGGTTTGCCTATGTCATGCGAATGCAAATGCAAATGCAAATGCGAATCTTCAGCCAGAGATGTGCTCCCCCGACCCCCAGTCTGCCGAACCGCAGCCTTGCTGTCCCGCCTTGCCCCTCAGGCTGGTGGCGCTGCGCAATGCGCCGGCACCGCACCCGGGGCTGCTGGGAGAGCTCTTCCCCCACCTGGTGGCAGCAATGGCCAAGTCCACGGAGCACATTGCGGTGGGTATGGCCGCCATGCGCCATGCAAACCCCTCCGCCTGCTGATTATGCGCTGTGTGCCTGGCCCATGTCCAGCTGTTGCTGACCCGCTGCCTCCCTTCTTGCTCCCCCTGGCCAGGTGGGCATGCGCATTGCGCTGTCCTGCGTGCTGCTGGGCCGAGGGGAGTTCCTGGCGGCACAGGTGGGCAGCTTGGGGAACAGGCTCACTTGGGCGGCCGCTGCCTTGCATGGCTTGTTGTCCTGTCGTGAGGGCATGCCTGGATACGGGCATGGACTTGGCTGCCTCGGCACAACACCGACACGCCTTCTCCCCACCGCCACCTGTGCAGGGCGGCGGCCTGGTGCAGATTCTTTGCGGCTTCATCGGCAACGTCAAGGACCGCGGCATGCTGGCCCTGCTGCCCGTCATGGATGCTGTGGTACAGGTCAGCAGCGAGAGCGGGTGGCCGCCAATCAAGGGGGCGATGCTGTGGCCAGAGCACGAGGCAGGCCGTGGTGTCCTGCTGCTTCTGCAGTAGAGCTCCCTACTGCACTTTGGTCTGCTTCCTTGTTCTCAATGCCTTCCCTCCCCGTCCCTTTCAAAACGTCCGCCCGCAGTGCTTCCCCAGCGAGGGCCCGCAGCTGCTGGCGCCCGCACTGCAGTGCCTACTGGCCGACTTGCTCTCAGGCCGGGAGTCGGGCCTTGTGGTGGCAGCCTCCCTGGGCGTCTTTGCCCGCGTGCTGCTGCACAACCCCTCGGCCTTCCTCTCGCTGTTCCAAGCGGCAGCCGCAGCGGGAGTGGCGCCGCCCGCTGACGCAGCCGCGCCCGCCGGGGCAGACCCGCCCGCCCGCCTGCTGCTGGCACTGGTGGACCTTTGGCTCGACAAATTTGACTGCATCGGGCAGCCGGCGGCGCGCAAGCTGTCAGCGCTGGCACTTGCGGTGCTGCTCACCGCGCCGCTGCCGCCACTGCTGGAGCGCCTGGAGCTGGTGGTCACCCACATCACGTCCGTCTGGTTTGAGGTGGGTGGAAGGGTGGAGCAGGTTCCTGACGCCTCGTGGTTATGTGCTTCCAGAGGTGCTTGGGCCGGCCTGCGCTGGTGCCACACCTGTCCTCAACCACTCCCTTGCAAGCCATTTGTGGCAAAGCTGCCTATGCTTGAGGAGGTGCCGTCCTGCTCCTGCCCACTCGCTGTCTGCCCGCGCAGGTGGAGGGATCTGACCTGGCGGGCAGCGTGCCCATCGCGTATGAGCTGCTCAGCGCCTCCCGGGTGCGTGCGCTGCATGACGCGCGGGTTGGCTAAGTGGCAGGGCTGGCGGCAGCTGTGGCGGCACCAGTGGCTGGAGGCTGCTTTGGCTGGAGGCTGCTTTGTGTTGCCCCGTTTGCTGCCTTGCCGCTCGGTGTGCTGGCCAGCTGTGTCTCCCACGTGCTGCGCATGCCACAGTACGGACACAACCCAACCCAACACACTCGAAGCCCGTAGTCAGACTTGCTCCGTGTACCTCCCATCACATCAAATGGACCTCCGATCACATAAAACCCTGCACCTGCCCGCACGTGCAGGACGGTGACGACCCCAACACAGTGGTGCCCTCTGAGGAGGCGGAGGGGGAGTGCAACCGCAAGCGCTCGCTGGTGGATGCCGACCCGGTGGCCACCCTGACCCTGTCGGCCTTTGCCAAGCAGCAGCTGGAGGCGGCGGGCGGCGTGCACGGGGCGGCGCTCAACGCGGCCCTGAATGCCATGGACCCCACGCTGGGCAGCCAGCTCAAGTTGATGCTGGAGTCCGTAAAGTGAGGGAGGCGCGGTGCTGGTGGCAGAAGACACACCTTACAGGACCGGCCTGAATGCACACGCAGAGCAGCAGCAGCGCAGCAGCAGCAGGCAGGCGCGGCTGTGCCAGGCAGCGCTAGGCAGCACGAGCCCTTGCATTGATCGAAGCAGGCTGAGCAGCGCGACACGAAATTTTGCAGGCAGTGTAATCAGCGGACTGTGGTCGATGAGAAAAAAGTGAAGGGGAGCTAACTGTGATCTGCATGCACCCTTTGCCCCCGGCGGGAAATTGTTTGTACAGGGGGAGGAGGCGGGGGCGCAGCCCCCGCCCAAGCGGAGCGGGGGGAGGGGAGAGGGGAGGGAGGGGAGGAAAATTTGGTGCGCGGAGCGCGCCGCGGCTACCTGGAGGCAAAATCCACTGATGGCTTGTGCAAGGGAAGTACAATTTCCAAGGCGAGAAGGCCACAATGGCTGCGCGGCAGAACATAGACCCAACCTGTACTGCCATGCTCTCCCTGCCGTCCCGCCGGAACATTGGAGGGGCAACCCTTGCTGCAGCACAAATTTCTCAGCACTGCCTGCTCACTCAATCATCAAAATTTCACAACTGATATGAGCAGCAACGTGGGGAAAGATGAAAAGAACGTATCTGTGGACTCATTTGATTCAGTTGTGCCGCGGGAAATTCAGGTTTCTGAAATATGACATGATGCCGCTCCGCTGCTGCGGCGGCGGCTGCTGCGGCGGCGGCTGCGGTGTTGTCTGCTGCTGCTGCGTGCCTGGCTGCTGCTGCTGCGTCCCCAGCAGCGGCAGAGCGCCTGCCTGCTGCTGCTGCCCCTGCCCCTGCCGCCCCGTAACGCCTCGCTTGCTCCACCTGGAGGAGATGGTGCCCCACTCCACATTGGGCTCCGTGTCCTGCTTTTTCTGCTCGGCCAGGGCCTTGTTTGGGCAGGCATGCCCCTTCTTGGGCACCAGGATGCCCAGATATCTGCAGCAAGTCAAGACAAAAGGGGCATGATTTAGAACGCCCCCTTCTTTTCCTACCAGCAGCCGTGCATAGCAAGGGGGACGCATTCACATGCAGCATCCCCAGCAGCATCCCCAACACCCTAGGTTCCCACCTGCAATATCTGCAATAGTGGACGCCGTGCTCCTTGCCGCGCCGCCGCTGCTGCTGCTGCTGCTGCTGCGCCTGTGGCGCTGCACCTGGCTGCTGCGCCTGCGCTGCTGCCGCCGCTGCCGCCGCTGCTGCCGCTGCTGCCGCCTGCTCAGCCGCTGTTGCAGGGTGCAGCGTGTGGTGCTGCGCCCTGCAGCGCTGCAGCTCCTCATGGAACTCCTTGAGAAACTTGCCGCTCGTGTGGCGGCTGGCGGTGGGCTGCGGTGGGCTGGCCAACAGCAAGGCGTCAACCTCGCCGTTCCACTGCTGCGCCAGGGCCTGCCACTGCTGCCAGGTGTGCGGCAGCGGCTGGCCAGCCAGCAGGCGGGTGAGCCGCTCGCGGTCTTCTGCACAGGAGGCCTGCGGCACGTAGGCCTGCGGCTGGACAAGCTGCTGCTGGTGGTGCAGCCGCGGTGCTGCAGGCTCAGGTCGGCTGTTCCTTGGCGAGTAGCCGTGGCCTGCTGCTGCCGCCGCCCTCGGGCTGCGTCCCGCTGCTGCTCCCGCCGCCGCCCTCGGGCTGCGGGCCGCCGCAGTTGGGCTGCGGCCTGCTGCTGCTGCCACTGTCACGGTTGGGCTGCCATGTGCCTTGGGAGCGGTGCCGCCCATTGCGACAGGGCGGGCAGGTGCTGGTGCCGGCTCATCGTCCAGCTCGTACACGTCAAAGCGCTGCGGCCTCTTGTGTGGCCGCTCGCTGTCTGCACACACACACACACACACACACACACACAAAAGCAGAGCTGTGAGAAATTGAGACAACGTTCTTCTGATTGGGCACCTGCAGGCAGCTGAATGATCAACGGCAAGGCAAAACATGGATTCTGGCAATGCGCGGCGCACCTGGTTCGCGAAGGCGCTTGCGCCTCAATGCCGCCTCAGCAACTGCGCCCGCAGCACCGCCCTGCGTGACAAGTGGGCAGGCCGAGCGCATGAGCGCAACAGAGCAGCAACTCTCCCTAGAGCAACCGCTCCCAGCAGGCAGCGCTGATTCTCCCAGATGCAAAAAAAACAACTCCAGCCCCTCCCATCCGTCACACCTGTTGCGTGGACTCAGATGCCTCCGGTGCACCAGCTGCTGCCGCAAGCTGGCTGATGCTGCCCATCTGCCAAAAAAACAAGTGGGCAGCCTGGGAGGTCACGGCACAGTCGAGCCAATCAAGGCAACACCCATCATTGCAACTGGCAGCTCCCTTCTTCCATACGAAAGCAGATGCACACCTGCCCTGCCAGTTGATTGAGTTGCGGCATGGACGAAGGAGCATCGCTGCTGGGCGCTGCTGCCGCTGATCCGCTGCGTTGCGGGGCGGTGACTGTGGTCTGCAGCCGCCCGCCGTCCCCACGCTCCTCCTGCACAGAAAAGCAGGAGCAATGGGGTAGGCAAGCGCAGCATGTGGGCAGGCTGGCAGGCCGGTAGCGGCAACAAGACATGCACGCACGGAACGCCCAATGCCCTCCGTACCATCCCTCGCCTCGCCCCATCCAACACACCTGCGTGGCTGCATACAGCACCTCAAGCTCGGCCTCAATCTGCGCCGCCGCATAGAGATGCTCCCGCGCCGCCTGCTGCCGCCGCTGGCTGGCTGCTTTGATGCTGTCCTGGAGGTGCAAGTCAAGCTGGCAGGTGAGCGAGAAGATGTGCTGCTCAAGGGTCAGCGGGCTTGGCACGATGGCAGCGGGGCGAGCAGGAGCGGGCGCAGCAGGGGCGGGCACCGCACGCAGCCCGCCGATGAAGTCTGCCTCTGTGACGCCGGGCCGTGGCTGGGTCAGGCCAGGATACGGCAGCAGGTCGACCGGGCACTTGGCGGCCTCCGCCGCCTTGCGCGTCTTCAAGACAAGGGAAGTGGGAGGGGCAGCAAACGACCCTTGAGCCCTGATTTCAATTGCATGCCAAACCGCCAGGTACTTCCCCCACTTTCCCAGCATGTCTGAGCGTTGCACCGACCTCCAGCAGCAGCTCAATGTCTTCGCAGTCGTAGGCTGCGAACTCTGAGGGGCGGGTGAGGGGTCGCTGCTGGACCGTGTGCCTGGAATGGGATCCAAACTAGGAGGGCTTGCCGTCAGCGGCAAGTAGCAACTCAGTAGGCAGGTGAGCGCGCTGCCAAGCAGTGGGCATACTGTACATGCTAGCTGCAGGCACGCTAACAAACAGGTTGGTTGGAAAGGCAACAAGCAGGAGCTGCTCGCACCGGAAGCAGAAGTCGATGATGGCCATGTCTGCTCCCTCAATGCCCATGTGGGTGCCGGGCATGCTCTCGTTCAGGAAACGGTGCAGGCTCTCCAGCTGGCTGCTGCTGCGGATGGTGCGCCGCTCGCCGTTGGGCAGATCGTAGTACATCTTCTCGGTGTGCAGCGGGTCTGCAATGCACAAGTGCAAGCTGGAAATGAGGACACACGCACATCATTTGCGCTGCCGCTGGTTGCAAGGGGGGCACAGTCACTTGCATGTGGGCTGCCGCATGCGCATCCCTCACGCACCCTCCAGGTAGCCGTTGACGACCAGGGCGCAGGTGGCCAGGTGCACGCGCTCCAGCTTCTCGTTGATCAGCGGCAGCCCGGTGATGGTGCACTTGGGGTTGCGCACGAGCCAGCCATCCTTGGGGTCGTTCCAGAAGCGGTCCAGCAGCATAGCACCGTACAGCGCACTCGGGTGCTCCCTGCATGAGGGAAGAGCCATTGGCGGTGCAGGTGTGGCATGCAGACTGTGCAGTGTGCGCATTAAGTCGCACATGCACGCACAGCATCATCGAACCACACGCAAGGGTCCAGCTCACCAGCGCCCCCGGTTGTTCTTCCACCACTGGCGGAAAGCCGCGGTGGTGAATTCCACCTCCACATCGTCGGCCAGGCCGTGCTCCGTGCGGTACTTGCCCATGATCTCGGAGTCGCCGCTGTAGGGCTGCTGGAAGCAGCGGCGCAGGGCGGCCATGAAGCAGCCTGCACATGCCAGAGGATGGGGCAGGGAAGACGTGCTTACTGGCGCAGATCAACCTGAGATCAGAGACAAGCTGCTGGGCTTGCGAACAGCCACAACTGTGCTTGTTGCTGCCGACCATGCAACCGTGTGTGGTGCTTGCTGGCCCTGCTTATAACTGACCCTTGGAGCTGTGGCCCTCTGGAATGGCCCGCGAGTAGCGCTGGTAGATGTGGAACAGATCCTGAAAGACGGACAGACACTAAGGATGTTGTCACAGGTTGCAGCATCTCCGTGCTGGCCGCAACAATGCAGCGCAGGGTTGCTGGGCAGGACATGGCACACAGGTTGTGGTCCAGCTGGGCATCTGCTGAACAACACGCCTGTAGGCGTGCACCCTGCGCCTACCCGCTCCTACTGCTGCGCAGCTGGCCTTGCGCACCGCACCTGCTTGACGATGGCATCAGGCCACACCTCCTTGATCACACGCTCCATGCCCTGCGGCCAGTCCACCCAGAAGTACTTGGGCTGCTGCGTTACAGGAAAGGAGAGCCGAGCTGTTTGGGTGGCGGGCGAACTTGGGAGTTTCCTATGCATTGGCAGCCAGCCAGCATTGTGCGCGGCTGCTCTGATATGCTGTTGTCGCTCTCGTCAAGAAGCAAATCCCGAGCACCCCCGCCACCTACCGTGCCGCCCATGCGCGCGATCTGGTCGCGCTTGGCCTCGAGGATGGGCTTGACCTCCTCCATTGAGGTGCTCTCTGTGCCCACCTGCGGGCAGTGGGGCAAACCGGGCCAGTGAGGGAGGAGGGAGGATTGAATGAGTGGCGCACCAAAGCAAGACCAAGCAGAACACGCCGCAGGCAGGCAGGCCACGTGCGCAGACAAGCCACGTGCGCAGGCAGGCCACTTGCACAGGCAGGCAGGCAGGCAGGCAGGCAGGCAGGCAGGCAGGCAGGCAGGCAGGCAGGCAGGCAGGCAGGCAGGCAGGCAGGCAGGCAGGCAGGCAGGCAGGCAGGCAGGCAGGCAGGCAGGCAGGCAGGCAGGCAGGCAGGCAGGCAGGCAGGCAGGCAGGCAGGCAGGCAGGCAGGCAGGCAGGCAGGCAGGCAGGCAGGCAGGCAGGCAGGCAGGCAGGCAGGCAGGCAGGCAGGCAGGCAGGCAGGCAGGCAGGCAGGCAGGCAGGCAGGCAGGCAGGCAGGCAGGCAGGCAGGCAGGCAGGCAGGCAGGGCGCACCACAAGGACTGTCTCGCCCCTCGAGTTCAGCATGGTAAAGGCTGCGCCGAAGGGCTTGCCACCGCCGCTGTTGATCTTGCCGACCTGAACATAGGGAGCAGGTGGGCCCTCGTCAAGCATGGTCGTGCATGCAGCTGGCGCCACAAGCCCCCACCAGCTCGCGTGGCCAGAAGAGCGCACCACGCGAATGGTGAAGTCGCAGCTCGCTGCCTGGTCAGGGCCCGCATCCACGCTCGCCAGGGACGCCCGCTTGAACGGCTGGCGCTTGGCACGTGCCGCTGTGACCACGGTGCGGATGTAGCTGTCACTCAGCAGCTGCAGGGCGCCCATTGGAACAGAGGCAGCTAGGTATGAAGCACGCCCAACAGCGAATGGTGGGTTGCGTGCAATGCAACAGCCGCAATTGCCAAGAAGCCTCCCCTGGAGGCAGGACCAGACTGCGATTGGAGGTGGTGGGCTTTGGTGGCTGCCGTGCCATTCCCTCACCGGGAACTCGGGCTTGAACGTCAGCATCCGCACAGCCTCCTCCATCTGCTCAGCCATCAAGTGTCGCATGACGCCATCCTTCCGGCGCCTTGCCACGTACGTGAAGAACTTGCGCCGCGCCTCCGCCCAGCGGCGGTGTGCAGCGGAGCGGAGCTGCTCCCCAGCGGGCTGCATGGGGAAGGATGGGCTTGAGAGGGATGGTGTTTAAATGCGCAAGGGCTGCAGGCTCATACGCTGCTAGGCGCTGCTGTGCACTGCTCAGAGCCCTCCGGTCGCCCAAAGCCCTTCCCGGCAACCTGCTCACCTGCAGCGCGCCGCCGGCCTCCACATGGCCCAGCACACGCGCCAGCAGCTCGTTGTGGAAGCCACCCTTTCGGGTGAAGGTGAAGGGGATGGCGTCCACGATGTAGCCATACCCCTCCTCGCACAGCACGTCATGCAACTGCGGGCTGATGGTGTAGAAAGCCGTGTTCACAGGCGGCTGCTTCCCGGCTGCGAGGGCCTTGGTGACGCTCTCGCTGCCAGGCAGCGCTGCGCTCGATGGGAGGGCGGGCAGGCATGGGGTCGTGTGAGTGACACTTGCAGTGCTGTCACTTGTGTTGCAGTGCTGGCAACCACCAGCTCAGCAGCCAGCCGGCTGATCGCACGAAGCAAGCCAGCCGCAGCAGCCGCAGCAAGCAGGTCGCAACCGCTTGCTCGCACCGGTGCAGCCGCTGCACTGCATCTTCCAGTACAGCACGTACGACCATCCCTCTGCAGTTAAGATCTTGCGGATGCGGTTCCAGCATGGCCCTTCAGGGGGCAGGGGTTGGCAGCGGAAGGGGCGTTAGGTCAGCTGCAAGGGGGCCAGGGCGGGGCAGGCGGCAGCCTGAAGCATCGCGGCGCCTGCCACTTTCAGCCGCCGCATCTCAATCTGAAACCCCCATACGCACCCTTGGAGATCACGCGGTCGCTCTTCTTGCACAGGGGGCAGGGCAGCTTGCGGCCCGGCAGGAGGGAGCCGTAGGCGTCTTGCAGGTTCAGCAGATGAAAGCTGGACTGCTCCATCATTGCATCCTCGCAGCGCACCACGGCTTTGGAGCCGCTGCTAGCGAGAACGCACTCTGCCCCGTTGAACACGAGGCCCGCGGGCAGCTCCCCGGCCTCCCACCGCTTGAGGAGGTGCCGGAAGGTCTTCTCGGCGTGCTGCCGCTCCTCCACAGGCGGGGCCCTGTCGCCCTCGCCCTCCTCCGGCAGCGCAACCACAAACTCGCTCGCGTCCTCGTCCATGCTGCCCCAAACTGTTTTCCCAACAAGAATAGAGCAGCGGCAAGTGCGGATGCGGCGTGGGGAGGCCAAGGGATCTCGAGGGAAAATGCAAATTTTCCTCCCCCTGCAGGGAAAATCACCCCTCCCAGCGGCGGCAGAGTTATGTGGAAATAGTGGTGGTGAGCTCAGCCAGGCTGGCTGGCTGGTAGGGAGCACGGCTGGCCGGCGGGCACCCTTCAGCTCCTGTGGGCGGGCTCTGCAAACTGAGCAGCTGCTCAAACGTCCTTATTTGGAGCCGGGGTGGTGTCCAG
This sequence comes from Chlorella sp. Dachan, assembly GCA_006782975.1. Taxonomy (NCBI): domain Eukaryota; kingdom Viridiplantae; phylum Chlorophyta; class Trebouxiophyceae; order Chlorellales; family Chlorellaceae; genus Chlorella; species Chlorella sp. Dachan. The sequence continues at coordinate 2,010,893 of RRZL01000033.1, forward strand.
GTGCATGCTGCACTGCTGCCGCCGGCCGCCTACGCGGACACGTTCTTGAAGGCGCTCCATGCAGCGTTGTCGATGCGGCGCACCATGGCCTTGATCTGCTGGCCGGGTCCCAGCTCGTGCAGCTGGTTCTTGCCTGCGGGCAGGGTGCCGGAATGGGCAGCGGTGAGGGTGATGGGGTGGGGTGCGAGTGACGAAGCGTCTCAAGGGCTGAGACTCAGTGCTGCCTTGCCCGTGGAGGACCGCAAAACTAGCTTGCCCACTGTGCACAGGCAGGCGTGCGCACGGCTGCCACGCTGAGGGCGCTGTGGTGGCGCTGTGGTGGCACTGTGGTCTCACCTGCGCCCAGCAGCGCGCGGATGGTGCCCTCCCACTGCACCGCCTCCACCAGCTGGCGCGGCAGCAGGGCCGCGATCTCGGCGGCGTCCTTGAAGGGCTGGGCGGTGACGTTGGAGTAGATGGGGATGCGCGGCTCGCGGATGGTCACGCTGGCCAGGACCTGCGCGGGAGGAGTGGGCGCAAGGTGGGCAACATGGAGTGGGCACAAGGTGGGCAACACGGCAGCTGGGATGGTTGCAGGAACTGAGCTGAACCTGCCATAGCAGGCGACTTCTGCAGCAACCGCCAAGCAGCCGCTGGCCCCAACAGCCAGCCCCCAGCTTGCCTCGGTCAGCGCATCGCGAGCGGGTTGCATCAGCTCGGTGTGGAAGGCACCGGACACAGCCACGGGCACCGCCTTGAGGGCACCCTTGGCGGTGGCCTGCGAAGAATGATTTGAGGGGGGCAGGATGTCAGAGCCAGGGCTGGGTGTCGTGCCGAAACCAAACGTTTGAGGCGAATGGGTCCTCCATGCTCCTCCTCACTCCGAGCCACAGGCTGCAATGCCAAGCACCAAGCACCAAGCACCAAGCACCAAACATCAAGCATCAAGCACCAAGCAACCGGCACAGCGCAGCGTGCTCGGATGCCGCGCACCTGGCGCTGCACCTCCTCCAGTGCATCCTTGTGGCCTGCGGGAGATAGAGAGCGAGGCAGCTGATTCATGCAGGGATGCCAGGGGTGAAACGCACCAGTGCCGGCGGAAGGGCAGCGGGCGTTTGGCATGGATTGTGCATCCCCAGCCGTGCGGCAAAGGCTGGGCCGCACAACAACCACAACAACCAGCCAGCCAGCCGGGCGGGCGGGCACCCAGCAGGCACCCCAGCGGGCACCACGCACCCGACACCACGCGGCCCTGCGGGAACAGGTAGTTGGCCAGCTGGCAGACGGCTCCAGGGGTGGCGGCGCGCACGGAGGCGCAGATGGCCTCCAGGTCGGCGTCGCTCAGGCCCACCACTGCAGCCAGGGAGTGCGGCAAGCGCAAGTAATGCTGCATGCGTGTAGAGAGACCGATCCAAGTACAGTGGGCTCTAGGTGGGCATCGCTCAGGCGGGCAACAGGAGTAGAGCACAGCACAGTGCTTGGCGCAGAAGACCGTACAGCTTGACTGGACGCAGCGCCAAAGAGTCCCAGCGTGCCTCTCTGGCCCACGTACCCACTGCCCAACACCGCACCTGACAGCATGCCGTGCGGCTTGCCCTGCTGCGCGGCTGCTGCCATGCTCTCCGCACGGACCTTGACCACCTGTTGTGCAGGTGAGGGGCGACGCACTGTCAGGCGAGAATATGCACCGCCGCCCCCTGAACCCATGTGCACGCCGCAACACAACACAATCAGCTGGCCACACCCAGCGCCCAGCCGCCAAGCCTGCCACACGGAAGCGGTACGACTGCTTGCCTTCAGGCCGTCCTCAAAGCTCAGGGCGCCGCCAAACACCAGCGCCGAGTACTCGCCCAGAGACAGGCCCGCGCAGGCGGCGCAGCCATCCACGGCGGCGGCGTTCTGGGAGCGCAGGCGCTCCACGGCGGCCAGGCCCGCCACAAACAGTGCAGGCTGCGTGGGTGTGAGTGGGGAGGGAGAGGCGATGGCCGGTTTCGGCAACCGGCTGGCACAGCGCGGGATGCGGCCCGCGCCAGCAGAGTTTAAGGGCGACTTCTGCACCCCCACAGCGTGTACAGATGCGGCCCAGGAGGGCAGGCTCCATACCTATCCCAGCACATTGAACGCTGCTTGACACTGTTTTGAAACTGAAACAGAAGACAGAAAAATTACAGCCCACCTGTGAGTAGACGGTGTTGTCCAGCTTCTCCTTGGGCCCCTGGTTGCACAGCTCCAGCAGGTCGTAGCCAAGCACCTCCTTGGCCGTCTCAAGCATCTTCTTCACAGCCGGCAGGTCGGCAGACTCCTGCGGGTCACGAGTGAGGGTGGGCAGGCGCGAGTATGTGATGCTGTTCCGGCGGCAGCACCATGCGGGCCTGCCTCCAACAGCCTGGTGGGCAGCCTATTCAGGCTGGATTTAGGTTAGACGTTGCAACACCATCGCACAGCGGCAGTGCCGCTCATGAGGAGTCCCCGCCACCCAGCCCAGCCCACCTTGAGCATGCCCACTGCCTGGGAGCCCTGGCCGGGGAACAGGAAGGCGATGGGACCCGAGGGGGCGGCCTTGGGCTTGGCCGGCGCGGAGGCGGCAGCGGCCTGCGGGTGTGGGCAGACAGGTGGACATTCGCCGGTTACGTCACGGCCGAGCTGAGATTGAGCTAGACAGTTAGGGTGCGGCATTGCATGGTTTGGGCGCCAGTTGAGTGAGGGTGGGCCGACCCGTCGGTGCAAGCTGAGCTTGATGTGCCCGTTCAGCCGCCGCCTCCCAAACCCTGCCGCCCTGCCCACCTCTGCCTCGGCCTTGGCCTTGCGCCGCTCCGCCTTGGCCTTCTTCTGGGCGGCGGCATCCCGCTGCCGCTTCAGCACCTCTGCGGCACAAAGCGCCACAAGAGGAGACGATGTGTGAGCGAGGGACCAGAGCTTGCATAGCAGCCGGTGAGGCAGCACCCCATCGGCATGCCCAGCTGTGAGGCTGGCAATGAAGGCGCTCCCGCCTCCCCCACATGCACAACGGCACCGCACCACACAGCACTGCTGGTGCACGGGTCGAGGTCAACCAGACCAAGGCGTCTTTTTCTGTCTTTCTTTTGCTCACCGGGGTACGGGTGCTCGTAGCCGGGCTTCCAGCTCCGCACCGCCTCGAGGCCGTAGTCGTACAGCGCCCACCAGTCGCCAATGTCGGGGTGGGGCTGTGCATTATGGGGGGGCAGCAGTGCAGAGCAGGGGTGACGCGCAGGCTGGCTGAAAAACGGTCGGTTGAAAGATGCTGCTCTTCTGTTGCGGCAGCACGTGGCACTTCAGCAGCAACACAGCGCTTGCCCTCGACACTGTTGCATTTCGAGCGCTACAGCCTCGTCTCAGCCTGCACCGCAGGCAGCACAGCGCACCTGCGGCTTCTTGGGCACGTGGGCGTACTTCTTCTCCAGGGCCAGCAGCTTGGAGCGCACCGCATTGTCCTCCTCCTCAATCGCCACCTGCAGCAGGGCGGGGCAGCCGCGCTGTTGCAATGCAGGCAGCAGACTGCAACCAGCTGGTTGCAGACTGACTGCCCCATATAATTGTGGCTTGCATGGCCGCTGAGCCAGGCAGAGCTGCCCACCTCCACTGCCAACGGCACGGCATCAGTCAGTTCACTGCAACAGGCATGTCCCACAGCCCAGCGCACCTCCACGGGCAGCTTCTTGCCGGGGTTGAGGTACGGGTCGTAGTTCTCGGTGCGGATGGAGGGGTCAGCGCCGCGCGACTGCATGGAGGGGAGAGGGGGGGCCAGCTAGTTTGAAACGCAAGCATGCAACGGTGCCAAGGAGACATGAGGCCGGAGGTTGCATGCACCGGCATGAGGCAGGGCTGGCCGCAAGTCTGTTTGACATGCCATCTCGATCAAGTGCGGGGAACCCAAGGAGAGCACCACCCACCAGCAGGTACTCATAAATTTCCAGGTACCCATCATGGTGCGCCAGGTAGGCGGCGCGGTGCAGCGGCGTGAAGCCCTGCGGCAGGTGGGCAGCGGATGGCCCGCTCACGTTTAGCACACTTGCGGTGTTTGAGGTGCAGAGCAACAGGTGTGAACAGTGGTGCCGTGCAGCTGCGGGAAGCCCGGGGCAGCAGTCATGATGACGGAAGGTCATGCCATGCTGAAATGCCATGCCATGCCACTGAATATGCCATGGCATGCCTTGGCACCCCAAATTATGCCATCCCATGCCATGCCGTGACGATGTGCCACGCAAGCAACCATGCAACCACGCTGCATAGTGTCACACCGGCCAGCAGCATGCTCCAACAGCCACGCCATGCCTCCACATGTGCAATGCCATGCCATGCCATGCCATGCCCGCCATGCCCCGCCATGTCGCAGGCATGGAGCGTCGCGCCCCTGCCTCACCTTCTCATCGCGCTGGTTGATCTCCGCCCCATTGTTCAGCAGGTGGTGCACCTGTCAGGAGGCGAAGAGGGGCAGCCAAAGGTAGCGCAGTTCGTCGGCGAGTGCACGGGGCATGTCATGTCCGCTCGCTCCACATAGCAGGACGCTCATGTCCGGCCTTGCAAAAGCTTACACGACTCCCAGTCACAGCATTGGTCATGTGGCGGGTTCAAACTGGTCAGCACAGCCAACAAACGCCGGTCCATGCCCCTCCAACCCTCCAACCCACCATATCCAGCTGCTTGTAGGTGGTGGCAAAGTGGATGGGGGCGCCCGCACCATTGTCCTGTGAGAGCGATCGGTAGGGGCAGGCAGGCATGTGGGTGGCAGGCCAGCAGCATGGGCAACCGTGTGGCAGGTCTGGCACATGGCAACGTCCCGCGGTGCCGAACAAACGCACAGTGCCGTGAGCCGCTTTCATCCCGCAAGCACAACCAGCACCCTCATGCCCACACCCCTTGCAACCCCATGGCGTCAGTCACAACCAATCAAAACTGACAGGCCGCACCTGGGTGACAAAGTAGGGGTCGGTGTCCATGATCTTGGCCAGCTGCTCGGGGTCGCCCAGCCGCACCTGAACGAGCAGCAAGATGGCAGGAGTGAGCGAGGCAAGTTGAGGACCAGGAACGGGCGGGGCAGTGTGCCAGGCGAACGGCGGGGCAAGACTGCATCTGTGTTGGTCGACGGCACTGTGCCGCAGAATTCCTGCGCAAGTCTCACCGCCGAGTAGAAGGAGATGGGTGGGAAGGCGGGGACGGGCGGGTACCTGCACGGGCCGGCGGCAGGGGAGCGGCAGGGGCGGGCATCGGCGGCGGTGCTGGCGGCGGCCTTGGCACATCGGCGCCGCTTCCAGCTTCGTTTCTCGGCTTCTGCAGCACGCGATCACAGGCAACACCCTGCAGCGGCCGCCGTGGGGCCGGGCCCGACCCCCTGCTCACCGCCCCGTGGCTGTCATATCGCGCGGCATGGCTGATGGTTTCACTCGCGCCGCAGACAATCAGCCGGGGAGGATCAGGGCTCCGGGGCGCCGGTCTGCAGAGTTGGCTGCTGGCCTTCCCCTTGTTGACCCGCTGCACACCCTTGCTCTGCTCGCTGGGCAGATGATTGGCGCGATGTGCGGTCAGCAGAGCAGCGAGCAAGCCTCTTGCGCCGCCCCTGCTGCCAGCAGCATGCTGGCCGCTCCATGCCATGGCAGGCGAGCGGACGCGTCCGGACGCCATCGGCAGTCATGCCAACCCTGGGCCATCGACAAGGAATGCATGAATCTGAAGAACTTACAGTGGAGGAATTTAGTGCAAGGTCGAAGCCCGGCAACCAGCAGCCGCAGACACGGTGAGGGGAAGAGGGGTGGGCACAGCAAGTTGGAATGCATGGGACACAAAGCCGAACAAAGCAGAAATATATCAAAGCAAGCAGGTGCAATCAGGCCAAAAAGTGGAACCACGGATTCGGTTGGACATGTCATCGATATTTGGGGGAGCGGGCGGCGCAGGGAAGGCACCCAAGCGCACTGGTGCCGAGCACTGCAAACTGTGCTGCCGACCAGCCCGCGCGTGTTCTTCCTCTTCCCCTTCCTTCTCTTCCCGTTTTAGATCCGAGGGCAGAAGCCCTGAGGGCCCAGCCGGTGGCTGCGTTGCAGAAAAAACAGGGCGTGGTGTCAGATGTTTGGGGGAAAAGCAGGAGTAAAAACGGCGGCGGCGCCCGCCTGGCGCCGTTGGTCGATGCCTGTTCAAACTTTGACCCCATCTACGTACGGAGCCATATTTCGCAAACCAAAACGGAGAGGGATGTCCGGAAACCGGAATTCTATTTGCATCCGCCTAACAGCAGGCAACTCCCCCAAGGAGCTCGATGCAAACCCGACAACTGAAACCCCCGCGCATCGCAGGCTGGCTCACCCTGGCCTGCAGCCGTTGGGCCGGCACCTGGCCCCGTTGATGCAGCCCTGCCCGCCGGTGCAGGCGTCGCAGAAGGCACTGCGTGGGAAGGCACGAGGACAAGGGCTATTGGGTGGGTTGCCACAGCAGGGCGGTCAAACTACGCTGTGCTGGCGGTGCCGCATCCCAACCTGCAGCCTGGCTCGCTTACCAGTCAGGGATGGCAATGTCGCAGCGTGCGCAGCCGCCAAACTTGAAGTAGTATCCCTCGAGGCAGAAGCGGGTGCCATCAAACGTGGCGCACTGCTGGTTGGACCAGCACCAGCCCAGCTGCATGGGCGGCGACCGGCACCTGCAAGCATGGCGCCAGCAGCCAGTTGGCATTCACAACACGTGGGACGGGCTGCGTGCCGTCCTTTCACGGCGCTGGGAGCGCCAAGCTGCCAGACAAAGGGCTGTTAATCTGCCCGAAGCAAGCGGGGGCGCACCAGGAGCAGTCGGTGCAGCCCTCGCGCGTGCAGCGCAGGCAGTTGACGCTGCCATCAGGGGCATACGGGTTGAAGCCATCAATGTACCAGCCCCTGGGGCACGCCTGCGTCAGGACGCGGGGCGAAGCGGTTGAGAGAGGGAACAGGGAGGCGGGCAGGCGAGCGGGTTGAGGTCCCGCGCACTGGCCCCCAAGCAGGCTGAGACATCCACGCTCGAGTCCCCCGCGGCTGTGCATCCTGGTCGTGAGCTCCGCTCTGCCTCCCTACCCCGGAATCCAAACGCGCGCAGCGCACCTTGTCGCTGGGCGCGGGCAGGCTTGCGCCGGCGCCCACCGCCAGAAAAGTGGAGCCATCCTCAACAGACATGATGCAGGCGCCGGTGTCGTCCAGAGCGTAACCGGGCATGCACGCATCGCACGTGTTGGGGTCGGTGCAGCCCGCGCAGTTGGTCACGTTGCATTCAGTCTGCAGGCAGAGCGGGGCGGGGTGCGTAAGACCGGCGCAGAGTCGTTTGCGGCGCGTGCGTTGGTGCCACAGCCGGGGCAGCGCGCAGCCGCAGCACAGCGACTGGGGCCACGCATGCCAAAGGTCCAGCGGCAGTGCCAACAGCAGCAGGAGCGTCAACCCAGGAGGAGCAGCGGTAGCCCTGCAGCAGCAGCAGGAGCGTCAACCGCAGGAGGAGCAGCGGCAGCCGTGCAGCAGCAGCAGCAGCAGCAGCGCCTCACGTTGCGGGTCAGGGACTCATCCAGGGTGATGGACACGTCAGAGAATGTGGCGCTCTCGCCGTCAGGGCCCAGGGTCACGTTGGCGTCAAAGGAGGCGACGTTGGAGTTGGGCAGGGGCGAGCCCAGCGTGCAGTTCAGGCCCATGCGCAGCTGGTACTGAGCCGTCTCGCCCTCCACCTGGGGTAGGAGATGGCAGAAGGGGCATGGGTGACGATGTGTAGCGGCAAAGTGGCTTGAAAGCAAGCACAGACGATGCGGGACAGGGGGCCAATGTGCCGGCCGGCCAATGTTGGGCTTGCAAGTGGTGGTCTCAGCTGTGGCGATTCGCGTCACACTTCGCAGCACAAAGCGGGTGGCGCCTCCTGCACCACCCCGCCCTCGCTGACGCAGCCACGGCACCGCGCATGCTGCCGCACAGCTCCCACCTGCCCACGTTGCTGCTGTCAGTCCGATGCACCCCACATCACTCTACCAGGGTACCACCAGCCCACCTGCTGGCAGCCAGCAAGGACGTCCACCGCAAGCTCGCCAGAATCGCAAGGCACCCACACGTCCCGCTCCCCATCATCGGGGTTCTCCTCCGAGGGGATGTACTGCTTGTTGAACGCGGTCACGGTCGCATTCAACACCTCCTCCGCAACATCCTGCAGGGAACAAACGGCGGAGCACAACTTGGTGTGAGGTGATGGCGTCCGGGTGGGGTGGCATGTTCCCATGCAAGTGGCACGTTTGCACGAGGCGCAGCAACAGCGTTGCCCGCAGCGGCGTGGCCATGCCTGCTGCCCAGCTGCTGCTTCTGCTGTTGCTGTAAGGCGATACTTGCTCCACTGCAATGCAAGGGCTACGCACCTCAGGCTGCAGGGCCTCCCAGCCCTCGCCCTCGCAGAACTCGGCCTGAGCCACCGCGGCCCCGAGCAGGGTGGCGGCGAGCAGTGCCGCCAGTGCAGCGCGCATGCTGTTCGCGGTGGGCTTTGGCACTGGGCTGCGAAAAGCGGGGGTGCAGGGCCGGCTGCGCTTAGGGGCCTCTCAAAGCGGTGCTCACCACCTGTGCGGGGCCGCGTCTGCCCAAGCCCCATCCGCACGCTCAGAAGCAACCGCTGAGAGGTGATCTGCCCCGGCCGGGTGCCCGAGCGGCCGGCGCAGGCAGCGCGTTTCCCCCGCGGCCTCCCCACCTTGCTCGGCTGTTTGATGCTGGTGCGGCGATTTGCACGTTTCGGCGAGGTATGGACGTTGTTTTGCAGCGCAGAATGGGTGCCGAGCGCGGCAGGCTTCGGATGGGCACAGCACCTCGAGGTCCATGCGCCGCCACATGGCGGCACCGGAGAAGAGCCTGCCAGGGGGCTGCCTGCCTGACAGCCCTTATGTGCTGCTCATTCATGCATCAGTAACACTCGGTATGCAGGTGTTGCAATCAATGAAGAATCGGGTGTGGCCTTGCCCGGCTGCCGGCAAAAGGGTGGCACGCGCGGCTAACGGCAAGTCGGCACGGGTGGGGCAAGAAGCGTGGCGAACAACTGCAAGCATACTGCCACGCAACTGCCCACAAAGGCAGATGGACATGGGTTGAGAGCTCCAGATTCAAGCTTTGGGGCAGTACCCTGCCGGCCCTAGCTTTGCCCCTGGCGAGCACTGCACGCACTGCGCGCCGTTGATGCACTTGGGCGTGCCGGGCTTGCAAGCATTGCAAAAGGCGCTGCAGGGCGGGAGGGCAAGGCCGCGTGGCGTCAGAAAGGTATCAGGACAACTGGTGCCCTTGGAGCTTCTGCGCTTGCCCACGTTGCACAGGCCGGTGCAGGCATGAGCGTCAAGTGTGAGAAACAGTGGAAGGACCCAGGAGGTCAGGCTGTGTCACCCGCAGCGGCTTGCGCCCGGTGCGCCTTGCCTCCCTGCCAGCCACCCGCACACACGCCCACCAGTTCGGAATGGTAACGCGGCAGAGCGCGCAGCCGCCATTGCTGAAGTAGTAGCCGTCCAGGCAGGGCCGGCCGCCGTTGGGTGGCGGGACGCAGTACTGCGGCAGGGCAGAGGAACAAGAGCCGCCAAAGTTGCACCTGTGCACATCGCATTGTCACAACATATATCAACAGTGTAACATCAAAGAACTCAGCGACATCAAAAGGGCCGGCTCGCAACGTCCCACCCCTGTTCCTTGCCTGGTTGTTCCAGCAGAAGGAGGGTCCGTACACAAATGGGTCGCATGCTGCGCAGTCGTTGCAGCCGGGACGATAGCCTGCGCATGTGGGGTGAGTGGGGGCATGGCAGCCAGCATTGCCACTTTGGAGGTGTGTAGGATGGCACCCAGGGTTCCATGCCCACACCAGCTTTGCACCGACACCACAAGGCGGCACATTTTTCTGCCCAGGAATGAGCCCAAAGGTTGTGCCTATGACGACGGCCGCCCTGCTCACAGTCAGCGCACAGAGGCTTGCCATCATTCTGCCAGCCAAGCCAGTACTGTCCCTGCACGGCAAGACGAGCCAACCAGGCGGCAGGTGGTCAGGCAGAGAGCCACCCCTGCAGACTAGCTTGCTCGGGCTGGCCAAGACAGCAGACAGCTGTGCACCGCCAACGAGTACCCAGACCCAGCATGCAAGATTGGGATCCTCTGCAGACACACGGCATCCAGCCTACCCGTGGGCAGCTCTTGATGGTGCCCCTGGCCGGGCCAGTAGATGAGCCCACGGCCACTGGAGCCGGCTCTGCCGCAGCAGGCGTCGAGGCGCAGGTGTTGGTGTCGGGGTCAAGGCTGTACTCTGGCTGGCACACGTCGCACGTGTTGGGGTCGGTGGTGCACATCGCGCATAGCGTGTCGTTGCAGAGCTGCAGAGGGAACAAGGGGTGCAGAGGGGAGGGCGTTGGAGGGTCAAGGCTCAGCGGGGAGTGTTGTTGAGCTGACGGCTGATAGATGGAGTCGTTTTGCTGCAAGCCATGCAGCGCACCAGGGGTGTGTGGCTGGGGTCGAGGTCGATGAACACGTCCAAGAAGATCTGCGCAGCGTGCGTGGAGCGAAACAGCGCTACTCAGCAGGCATAGTGTGCATCCTGCGGTGCGCTTGGTGGCCGCTACATGCCAGCTCCCATAGGCAACAACGTTATTGCCGGCGTGGGCTGGCTCCACCCACCACCCACCACCTACCACTTCCTCGCTGTCCGCCGCCAGCGTCGCATTTGCGATGAAAGAGGCGACGTCCGAGTGCGGCACGGGCGCGTCGTGCGTGCAGTTCAGGACCACACGCAGCTGGTACGCCATCACCTCGCCCTCCACCTGGGCCAGGGGAGAGTTGCAAATAGGCAAATAGGAAGAGGAATGAAAGCCAGACGCACATGCATCTCGGTGCAAAGCAGCCGCAAACATGGATTTGTCGTTGAGGGTGGTGGGCGCTGTCATGGATGGCATGGCATGAGAAGCCGCATCGGGACACGCTTCCTGCTGCACACACCTTTTCACGTCACCGGCGGCAGCACCCACCTGCTGGCAAGCGGCTTCCACCTCCACATCTAGCTGATCGCAAGGCACCCAGACAGCCCGTTCTCCGTCATCTGGGTTCGCCTCAGAGGGAATATACTGCTGGTCAAACTCTGCCAGGGTGAGGTTGAGCACCTCTGGGGGCAGGTCCTGTTGGAGGGGCGAGGGTGGGATGGGACAGTGAAATGAACATGAATGGCAGGACACGGGGAACACAGAACGCGTCCTGCATATGCGTCTCAGCTCGCAATGTTACGTCTATCATGGCTGCTGCTGATGCACGCACGGCAGTGCCCACCTCTGGAGCCAGGATGTCCCAGCCTGCAGCGCAAAGCTGAGCACTATCCGGCGGAGCGGCGGCGGCCGCTACCCCCAGCAGGGCCGCTGCAAGGGCGGCCAAAAGCACGCTGCCCTTCATTCGAGTACACACGTCCTGCGCAGTCGGAGGGTACTGAGGCCTTCAGGTGCTCGCCCGAGCGCCGTTCAACCAGGTGCCCGAGAATGGGTCACCGCAGGCCCCGACGCATGAACAACCGGCATTACGGAAGCCTCATGTGCCACCGATGCTGAACTGGGTCGGGCGCGGGGTGCGCCAGGAGGTCACGGAGCCTCTACGAACAGCTTGCCCGCCTCACCTTTCCCCGCTCGCTGTGCTGCTGCAAGAGAACAGATGCGTGAGGCTGAGCAGCAGCAGTACTCTTGCGGGCTGAGCCACGCACTTGCCAGCCGGCTGCTGCCGCCTTAGCACAGTGTCGACGTGGGCGATGCCGATGCAGCCAGCACTGGCCCCAAACCTTGGTTGGGCTTGTCAGCTGTTACACGCTGCTGAGGATGTACAAATGACAGGGATGCGAGGTACCATCGACTGCGTAAGCATGCAGGGTTGGGCAATGGCAGGCGCAACAGGAGCGCCAGCTTCCTCGGCTGCTGCAGGCAGCACGAGCTAACACGGTGCCGCTCATCGGATGCCCGCTGCCGCCGCCTCCTCCTCTTCAGCAGCAAACATGGCCTGCGCCGCCGCGATGGCCGCGGCATCATCTGGGTTGACATTCCAGCCTGCAGTGGGCGACAGGGAGGGGCCAGGGCGACCGGTGGGTTAGAACATAACCCTGGTTCGTTCAACCCGGCATGCCTGCAAAGCCCACCCAACATTGCACAGCAGTAACTCGCCAGGGGCATGCCTTGCAAAGCCTGCCCAACACTGCAAAACCAACAGCAGCAACTCACCCGGGATGAGGGAAGTGAAGAAGCCCACCACCAGCGCCTGCAGCTCGCGCAGCAGCCCGCCACGGTGCGGGTGCTCCGCCTGCTGAGCCTGGCGCGCCGCCTGCTGCCCCTGCCCCTGCGCCGCTGGCTGCTGCCTGGCCTGCCCCTCCGGCTCGCCTGCAGCGGGGGCGGC
>RRZL01000033.1:2040374-2058755 GCA_006782975.1 Chlorella sp. Dachan
GTGCGGGCGCTGTTTGCCTCGCCCGCTGCGGCGGCGGCGTTTGGCGACGGAGCTGGCAGCGCGGCTGGCGGCAGCGGCGGCAGCTGGGAAGTGGGGCCCACCACCATTTCCCCCACCGGCCAGTGCGGCACGTGTGGCGGCCAGCTCGCTGCGTCCGACCTGTCGGACGACGAGTTTGCCACGTTTGCGAAGGGCGTGGCAGCCATTGCTGAGAAGCAGGAGCGCCGGCCAAACGACTTCCAACAGGTGCGGCGGGGTTGCGGCGTGTGGCTGAGCGTGCAGGCCGGTGGGAGCGTGGCGGGTGGTGCAGATCGAGATTGCGGGGCTGCCTGATGTCGGCAACCGCCGCCGCACGCCGTCTGCTGCCGGCCCTACCCCTGCCCACCTCGCCTCGTCCCCACCGCGGCCCACCCAGCGCCAGTGCCCCGCCCCGCCCTCATCCCTGCTGCAGTTCAAGGCGTGGCTGGAGCGGCACGGCCCCTTTGGCGCGGTGGTGGACGGCGCCAACGTGGCGCTGTACGGCCAGAACTTTGAGAAGGGCGGCTTCAACTTTGGGCAGATCAGGTGGGGGCAGGGGACGGAACGTGGCAGCGCTGGAAATGCAGGTACCATCACAGAAAACAACATCAGACCTGCGTCCGGCGTCTCGGCAGCCTGCCGCGGGAGCCCAGGGCCGGGGTGGCCGCAGCTGTGCAGCTGTTGCCTAGCTGCATTGCCCAGTCAGCCCGGCCTGCCCAGCACCGCCTGCGCACGCAGTCCAGTCCGGTTTTTCACCGCGCTGCGCAGGGCGGTGACCAACCACCTGGCCAGCCGGCACCCGGACCTCAAGCCCCTGCTGCTGTTGCACGTTGGGCGCACCAAGTCGCCGCAGGTACAGGAGCTGCCGCTGTGTGTTGTGGTGCAGCGTGGTTTGCCAGCGGAGCAGCACTGCAAGGACGGCACATGCCGCCCTGGCCTGGTGTTGTGCCCCCAGGTGGCAGGCCATGTGATCGATACTGCCGGTCCTGCTCAAGCGCAGCTGGCATCCAAAGTTGTCATGCCAACCTGGCGCTGCTGTCATGCGAACATGGTGCTGCTGTGCCCTGCCACAGGCGCGGCAGCCCGAGGCCGCGGCCCTGCTCAAGCAGCTGGGCGACGCCAAGAGCTTTTACGTCACACCCGCCGGCTCCAACGACGACTGGTGAGCCACTGGTACATTATAGGCGGCCGGCGCGGCCTCGAAAGCATGGCGCATGTGTCTGCGAGGTCCACCCTAGTCCCCTCCTCGCAATCCCTTTGCATCTCCCACCCATGGCCTGCCTCCTGCCCTGGTGACACGCTGACACGGGCATTGGATCACGCTGCCGTGGCTGCTCCATTACCTGCCCCATCACCCAACCTACTGCATGCGTGTTCCTTCCGCCCGTCCTCCCGGCAGGTACTGGATTTACGCAGCGGTGACAGCGGGGCGGCAGGGCCTGCTGGTCAGCAACGACGAGATGCGGGACCACATCTTCCAGGTGCAGGCTCGTGGGCTGTGATGTGCCCCACCTGTGGGTGACGGATGTGCAAACATGTGGGGCGATGTATGTGAAGGTGCATCATCACCCCATGACATTTGTTTTCCTTCCCTGCCCCTCCCCCCCTCCACCCCGCAGCTGCTGGCCCCCAAGTACTTCCTCAAGTGGAAGCAGCGGCACCAGCTCAAGTACCACTTTGGTCCCACGGGCCTGCAGGTGGGGCCTGACCTGTGTTTGGGTGCCGCCGCTGGTGCATTAGGTGCTGCCGCTGGTGGATCACGGGGGCGGGGAGCGTGAAAGCAGCAGCGGCAACTCACCACCCACCAGGACAACGCGTCAGCATCAACGTTAATCAGCATCCTCGCCCGCGCCCCTCCCCAACAGCTGGACTACCCGCCGCCCTACACCACGTGCGTGCAAGAGCTCGAGTGCGGCTCCTGGGTGTTCCCGGGGGCAGACGGCTCCTGGCTGTGCGCCAAGCGTGTGGGCGGCCAGGCGGCGGCAGCTGTGGCTGAGGGGGCGGCGGCAGGGGGTGCAGATGCGGCTGGCAGTGCAGAAAACTGAATGAGGATGCTTATGCCCGAGAGCTGGTGTAAGTTCAGTGTTTGATTCGAAACCAAGCAGAACACTCCCGACTCGGGAGTGAGGGTGGACTGCCTTGCCTCACCGCCGTCACCACTGAAGAGGTGCCGTGGCGCGCACCATTGCAGTGACAGTTCATAACGCACCGCACTTCATTAAAACACGTTTGCGAGGTGTTTGGCGTGCAAAGCATTCCGCGAACCGGCGCCCCGGTTGTCGGCTTGGCTGCGTAGCGCCATTGGCGGCTTGCCTGCCCCTCAGGTTGGATGAAAAAGGCAAAGAGAGCTGGGCGAGCTTTTCAGTCCTCGTTCCGCGCTGCGTGCGTGCTGAGCCCGCTGGCGCCGGCGCATGCGGCCATGCGACAGGCCTCAGCAGCCCCTGGCGTGTTGTCTAAAGCGCGTCAGTTCGCTGTTTTGCCACCATTCTTTCGGAGCATTCTACAACCCCCGCATTCGCAAACCCCCCGCATTCGCCTCCACTCGTGCCTACACCATGGCTATCCCTCTCTACCAAATGAACTCCCGCGGCGCCTGGTGCGCCTTCTGCCAAAGCGGCGGGCCTCAAAGCTGCCGCTACTAGCCTCACGCGGAGAGACGGGTCCAGTATTTCCAAATCCAGCCTTCCGGCCCTGTGACGCCCGGTGTGGGCTCGGTACAGGCCCCGCAGTCCCCAGTTTCGGATTGCAACTATCCGGACGACTACGGTGCGTGCGCTCCTGCGGCCGGCGCTGGACCGTGTGCACTCCAACATCTCTGGCATGCATGCTGCATTCAGGCCAGCAGCCACCACTGCGCAACCGCGTCTGCAACCACGTCGCGCCTCTTGCGTACCCTTCTGCAGAAGACTTAAGTAAGCAATTGCAGGAGCAGCTGGAGGACGCCAACAATCAAGCTGCAGCTCAGAACCAGCAAATCCGGGAGCTGTCAGACAAGTTGGGCAGGGCCACCAGCCAGGCTTCGGCACAAGGCCGTCACGTCGAGGAGCTCACCCAGCAGTTGCAATCTGCCAAGAGAGAGGCGCAGACCGCCAGAAGTGAGCAGCGCCCATGCCGTGACTCCTGCTGTGCTGTGCGGCAGAGCCTGGCAGCCGTCTTGCGGCCTGCACTACTCCCTGCCTTGTGGCCCCCTTCAGTGGACTAACTCTTGTCTCCCTTGCCTCCTTACAGGCGCTGCATCTGACAAGGCGGCTGCTGCTGAGACCCTGCGTGCCCAGCTGGGTGAGGCTGTGCTGCAACTCGGCGCACATTGCAACTGCCTCATGAGGCGGCATAGCGGCGCTGCTCCCCTGCTCATGTTCTCACCTTTCTACCACCCGCACACTCCAATTTCAGACACCACGCGCCGTGAGCTGACCCAGGCGATGGAGAGTTGCAGGCGCGAGGAGACCACAGCCCAGCAGCTGCGCACCTTGCTTGCCGAGGAGGGGGAGCGCCGCAAGCGGGCCGAGGCATCGCTTGGTGAGGGATGACTGGTTGCATGGCAGCGGTTATTGAACTGAGCGGCAACAACGGCTGTGACAATGGCTGGTGTTGTAAGTGTGGTTCTGCCTCTGTCTCCCCATCTCCCGCAAGCAGAGTCAGCAAGCAGGGAGCGTGCTGAGCAGGCCAAGTGCATGTCTACATTGGAGCGCGAGCTCGCCGCGGCTGAGCAGCGCTGCAAACAAGAGACAGCAGCTGCTCAGAAGCTTCGGGCTGCCATTTCCAAGGAAGAGGAGCACCGGAAGGCGGAAGCGCTGCCCTGCCAGGAGTTTGAGGCGGCTCTGGGTGAGAGTGTGAACGGGTCAATGGTTTGGTGTGCAGCTGGGCCCCCATGCTTTGCTTGACAGACCTCCATCCGCTCCTCTCCTGCCTGCAGACAAAGCACGCAGCGAGCGTGCAGACCAACGCAAGCGCATTGCGGCGCTCGAGGAGGAGGCGGCAAGCCTGAGGGCACAGCTGGGTGAGCGTGCACGCTTTTGCTTGCCTGTCCCGGGCTGAGCCACAACGTATGCCTCACATCCACGTGCAAAGCAGCGCCACTCACTGTCAACTCACGGTCCCATTACTGCCATCCGGATGGCGGATCCGCACCCCACTAGTGCAGGCAAGTCGACCATTGCTGCCACCCAGGCGGGGCTAAGCCGCCGTTTCTGCGCACCAGGCCGAGCTAAGCCGCCTCGAGTCGCAGCACCGTCAGGCCCTTGCAGCCCTGCGGCAGCAAATGGAGGCGGCGGCTGCCTCTCATGTGGCCGAGATAACGGCCGCTGCTGCACAGACCCGGGAGGCCCTGGAGCAGCAGCAGCAGCAGCAGCAGTCAGAGATGGAGCAGGTGCGGCAGCATCACCAGGAAGAGCTGGAGGCAGCTGCCACCAGTGTGCGCAGCACCGCCGACGTGGCTGCCCTGGAGGCCAAGCTTGGTGAGTGGCAGTCTGTGAATGGTGGCTAGTAGCAACTTGGCTGCGTTCAAGAAGCTGCTCCTCTTACTCGTGCTCGCTTTTGGTGCAGTGCCATGTCGCCCTTGCCCCCTGCACCCACCTCTCCTGTTGCCGGCCGTCACCTGCAGCCGCTGCTGACGCCGCTGCTCTGGCCGCCAAGTCCATTGCAGGGCGCCACCGCATCGGCATTCGACCAGCTGAACGCCGCCCTGGTGGTGCCCCTGCGGCGGCAGCTTGAGGAAGCTCAACAGGCCCTGGCTGCCCAGCAGGCTAGCAGTGCCGACCTGCAGGCTGCGGTGACAGAGGCGCAGGCCGCCAAAGCAGAGGCAGAACAGCAGACGAGGCAGATGCAGCTGGACTTGGCGGCTGCTCAAGGGCGGCTGGAGACCACTCAGGAGCAGGTGCAGCTACTGCAGCTGCGCCGCCGCGGCTGCCTGGCGGGACTGCTGCCCTGCTTGCGCTGATGGCTGTGAGTATAAACTCGGTGGGCATCGCTGAAACATGCTGCCTTTGCTTTATGTGAAACATGCTGCCTTTGCTTTATGTGATAGTTTCGTTATTTAATAACGTCAAATGTCTCAATTGACTGCGTGAAGATTGCCACAACTGGGCAGGGGCACAAAGATGCGGCGGGTATGTGGTTGTGACGCATGCAGGATGAACTCACGTGACGAAAGCGGGTCGGCAGCAAAAAAAGCTGCTGGCGTGACAGCCGTGTGCCCGGTGCCACATCAACAACGCCTGGGCCCGCCCGCCGTTAGCCACGGAGCGGACCAGTAGCGCTCCACTTCAACATCCACAGGCTCCGCCTCGGCGGCACTGCCACTAGCTGGCACAAAAAAGGTGGGGCGCATCTCAGCGCCCTCAAAGTCACTGGCGCAGCAGGGATCCGAGCCGTACTTGTCGAAGCAACCTATTCCGACAAGCAGCTGCACCACGGTGCCCAGCTCTGCGCCCTCCTCGCTGCGTGCAGTCTGCAGGCAGCAGTGGCAGCAGGGAGGGTGGGAGTTGTGAGGGGGATCCCAGTGCCATCTCTGCGCCTCTTGCTCTGCATGCACTCTGCGGGCGTAGCAGTGGTGTGGATGGTATCACAGTTGCGGGAAGCCGACACACCACCCATGCAGACTGCTGCACCGTAGCCCGGGGCGCGGCTTGCACCAGGCTAGAGCGGGGCTGCAAAGGCATGCGGGTTAAGCCGTGAAGGCTGCACGCACCTGCGCACACGCCAACTCCAGGCCCAGTATTGTCACGCCGGCACATGCGGGAGAGTTGGTCTTGTTGTCCGCGAAGAGCAGCTCTCTTGCCACGTCCAGTGTAGCATTCAGCAGGTCGTAGGCAGGCGGCTGGGTGCCGGAGCAGGCGGGGGCCCAGGGGTCCAGGCTGGCGGCCGCAGCAGGCAGCATGGACAGGTCAGGAATGTCGACACACTCGGAAGGGCTGGGCAGAGCCGTGTCATTGGAAAGGTACGGCTGGACCTCAACCTGAGGAGAGGGGGCAGGGGCAGGATGCTGCTGCTGTTCATCACGCGGTGCAACAGCGGGGCCAGCGTGCGGCAAGGCCCTTGAAATCTAGCCTCGTGCTGCAGTATTCACTGCAGTGACTCGCCTCGTGTTTCGGCCAGCCACAGAAGTATGGCTCCAGCACCCACTGGAAGCTGGCCACCAGCAGCTGGGCATTGGTGTCGGCGCCAGCCTCATCCGCGCCGCCGCTGCTGGCCGCTGTCACGGCTGCTGGGGGGCAGGAGGCTTCCAGCAGGACCCAGTAGTCGCGACCACAGTTCTTGACGCCAGTGAACTGCCACGCAATAGGGAAGGGGGATGGCGACGCAGCGGCCCCGTGAGCAGGTCGAGCTTGAGCAAGCTTGTACAGGCTGCCCTGCTGTTCACACGGTGCAGCATGCCATGCCCAGCTGCGGCACTTGCCTGAAAGCTAGCTGCCAGGTGTGTGACTTGTGGGTCGTCGCACGGCAGCAGTGTGCTGTTGCGCACGCCGGCAAGGATCAGCTCCCCCGCCATTTCAGGTAGGTCGCACGTGCGGCAGGCAAATTCGCGCCAATCTGGACGCGGCGCAGCAGCAGCGCCGTGGCACACGCCCGCCAGTGCTAGAGCGAACTAGCAGGGTTGTTGCTGTGAATTGATACATGTTTCGTCCCGAGCTGCTGCTGTCTGCGGGCAGAAATGCCGAAAGGCCGCAGGCTGAGGTTGAGCAGGCAGTGGCAGGCGGCGGCGGTGGCGGCGGCGGCGGCAGCCGGCGGCGGTGGTCCAAAGCTCCCTGCTTTGTCCGTATCACCTCCGCACCCAGTCGCGCGACCAAGGGCTGGCTAAGCAAGCGCGCTGCGGTGCTCAAAGGCTGCCTTGCGGCAACGGTCTCGGAGGCGCCAAGTTCCGCTCGTTTGCTTGCAGCACTTGCACAATCACAGTGGTGCTGTTAGCATCATCACGGTTTGCTTTGATTTAGAGGTCAAGCAAGCTTGGCTGGCAGCTCCGGCGCCAGCGCCGGGACCTCATGCGCACTCAGTTCACGGCCGACACAGTTGATTTGTTAGCCGACACTGCCAAGCAGGCCAGGCCCACAAGCAGTGGCAGGACGGATTGGCTGTTCTTCCCCAGGGCTGCGCGCCCCTCTATTGCCGCCGCTGGCCCGTCGAAGAGCGACGGACACTGCGGCATGCCTGCCATGCATGGAGCCGAACGGGCCTGTGTCCCAATCAAGCTGACACCACTCCGTTCCACTCAGTGCTGCTGCCTCAATGCCCATCCCACTGGAGCTGCCTGCGGTGCACCGCCTCATGCACAGACGCCGCTGCTGGGCGCCAGCTCACCGCCACAGCACAATGTTGGCACGAAGGATTGGCAGCCACTCCGCCGCACTGATGAGCTTGTGAGTAACTTGCCATGCTTGATTACGGCTCGTTGGCCATGTC
This sequence comes from Chlorella sp. Dachan, assembly GCA_006782975.1. Taxonomy (NCBI): domain Eukaryota; kingdom Viridiplantae; phylum Chlorophyta; class Trebouxiophyceae; order Chlorellales; family Chlorellaceae; genus Chlorella; species Chlorella sp. Dachan. Next base: position 2,047,791 of record RRZL01000033.1, read on the forward strand.
CCGCAGGGTTTGGGCGCTGGCAGGAGCCGTTCTGCTCCTCGCAGCTGCGGTGGCGGGCCAGGGCGCCAACTCCACATCCGAGGAGATGCAGGAGATGCAAGAGGCCTACGCACAGGCCGTCGCTGCAGCTGGAAAGCCGCACCTTTCTTACGACGTCCTCCCGACAGAGCGGCCGCTCCTGGACTCGATGGCGCAGCAAGGCAGGTGGGTACATAAAGATGCTGGCCAACCCCGCCTCGCTAGCCTACTTTGAACCCGGCGTACTGGTGCCGCCTTCCCGCTGCTGCAGCGCCGGCGGCCGCCCTCCTTCAATGCACGCCACGCCCGCTGCTGCCCATCCCCCCTGTTTCAGGAACTGGTGGAGCGCCAACTTCTCAACGGCGCTGGACTACCTGAGCCTGCAGACGGCGGACGGCGGGCTGGAGGTCGGCCTTGCCAACCTCACCCTTGTGTACAAGCCCCTGGATCTCACATCGGAGCAGGTGAGCAGCGGTTTGGCAATTTTGTTGCGTGGTGGGTAGCTTTTCTAGTGGCTGGCGAGAAGCAGAAGGGCTGCAGGCGCAGCTGATGACGGCATCGCTGCAGCTTTTGGTTGGCAAGACGAGAACAGGCCATGCTGGAACCCCCATCCCTCCTGAACAGATGGTGTGGTTGTTCAACCACCTGGCCGACGATAACGTCACACTTCCCTTTGACGGGGAGAGCTATGCCACGTACACCATCCTGCACCCGGTGAGCAACTAACTCATTGGGGTGCATCAGACTGGTCATGGACACACATGTGCCGGGGCTGCCGGGGACAGCCCCATATAGTCAGGGCAGATGCATGCCAGTCATGGCATTATCGCCGCTCAACTGCCGCAGGTGGACCACATCCGCTTCCTGGCCAGCCCTGTGCCGCTGGAGCCGGGCAGCAAGATCGTTTTCCAGGAGACACCCAACACGGGTGCGTCAGCCCCTCGTTGCAATTTCAGCAGCAAGGCGGCACCATGCTTGCAGCGGTAAACCGAAGTTGCCACACAGGTTGCTGCTTTCTGCCATCCATCATGCAGGCTGCACGTGGGACATTGAGAGCGCCGACCAGCCGTGGGTGTGCCCGCCCGACCGGCAGGGCTACACCCGCCCCGCCACCCCGCCGGAGGTCTTCAATGCCCATCAGCAGGTACGCCACTGGCCCAATTAAGAAGCATTTCAGTGAAACTCAGTGCAGAGGGTGGAGTGGGACAGGTGTGGCTTCGTGTTGGTTAGCATGCTGCTGCGGCGGCTAGACATTCGGTGGACAGCGGAGGGCTCGGGATGGTCCACACACTCAACTCCCCCCCCCCTTCATAAGTGCCTCGGCACCCTGCCCACTGCGCGCAGTACAATAGCACGCTCATCGTCGATGAGTTTGGGGCGGGGGAGATATACTGGTCCTCGGGCCGCCTGTTCCCCGAGCCTTTTGGCCAGCGCAATACCACCACCACCAAGCTGAGCTGGCGCGAAACTGAGGACGGGCTGGTGCTGCGGGCGGAGCGCCTGCTGGGCATGATGCAGGTGCGCTGCGCATGCTGCAGTTGCATGCAACAGGACAAAGGGGTGTGCACGACCTGACACTGCTGCTTGCCGCCGATGTGACCAGCCTGCTGCCCATGCTCACACCTCCTGCAGCCGGGTGAGATCGACCAGTTTGAGACATACCCAGAAGACCCCGAGCTGTTCAAGGAGGCCAATGAAATCGTACGGGTGGCCGCACTTGATGGGTGAGTCCGGCTGCCGTGGCACTGACTGCAGCCCCTTTGTGGGCGCCTGGGGCTGAGGGCCATGCGTCGGTTTCAGTGCGACGGTTCCGCCGACATTCCGCCTGCCCATCCAGCCTGCTGGCCAGCTGAACCTTCCGGTCTTGCTGCCGCAGGCTGTTTGAAGGCAACTTCACGGCGATGATGTATGCGTTTGCAAACCACTGGGCCCAGGTGAGTGATCAAACGGACAGTCGCATCTGACTTGCACCTGGCAGCCCACGTGGCATGTGACTTCCCTTGTTGACAGACATGAGCAGGTTCACATGCCGCCCCTGCCCGCCTGCCATCTGCAGGAGTGGTCTGGCATGGGAGAATGGCTGGGGCCCGTGTACGAAGCCAACGCGCTTGGGGAGCCTTCCACTCCCACACCAACACCCGTGGCAGCGCCGTCGGGCGCTTGGAAGCCAGCCGTGACCGGCCCCTGGACTGCGGTGGCTGCCGTGGTGGCTGCCGTCGTGTGCGCTGCACTGTAGGCTGATGCCATGCAACCTGTGACGCCCTGCATTGCTTCTTGGTTGTCTCTGAGTTGTGCATGTCACGCCCACCACCTCTGAATTGGAAAGAGCTGGAAGCGACACAAACGCTATGGGACACAGATGCGCTGCTGCCGCTGCCGCAGCTGCCGCCTCGATCACTTCAGGCAAGAGGCCATCGGCTTTCCAAACGCCCGATCTGCGCCCGCAGTCGACTTCAGACATGGAATCGCCGCTGCAGGCGCTCTTGCGGGAGGTGGAGGCGCAGCTCGCTCGCGAGCCGGTCGCAGCCCAGCCCGGGGAGCTTGCTGACGCAGCCTGTCGTGCATTACATACCGCGCCCAGCGCCTCTGGTGTGCTGGAGATCCTCCTGCAGCCCGGCGTGCAGGTGCGCCGCCGCCGCCGCCGCCGCTGCCGCTGCCGGCGCACAGCCCGCCGGTCTGTGGCACCCACATCCCAGCCCTCTGGTCCTTCCGCATTGCAGGGCTGTGTGCCTGATGCAGAGCACGTGGCCTCCTGCAAGGAGCGGGGCGCTGCAGCCTTCCGCCGCGGCCAGTTCCGCCAAGCGGTGGGTGGGCCGTGTTGGCAGCGTTGGCCATCCTGGGCAGCAGAGCTCAGAAGCCCAGTGTTCATGCCCGCCTCCTGTCTGATTTGCCTTGCCGTCACACAATTGACCGCACGCCTGGGCACAGTATGAATTTCAAGAACCGCAGCTGCCCTCCCCCTGAATCATGTAGGCGCGGCTGTTCAGCGAGGCGCTCCGCTACTGCGATGAAGCCTCGGCTGAGGGCGCCCCGCTGGCAGCCCGCCTGTACTGCAACCGCGCCCTGGCCCTGACCAAGCTGCATGCCGAGGGCGGACGCACCAGCGCCGGCCGCAGTAGCAGCACGAGCAGCGCTGCAAGTCCACTGCTTGAGGGGGCGCTTCAGGACAGCAGCGCCGCCATTGCCTGCGACCCGTCCTTTGCCAAAGCACACTACCGGCGTGCCTGGGTGCTGCGCGCGCTGGGGCGGGGCGCAGCGGCGCTGCCAGATGCGCAGCGTGCGGTGGAGCTGCTACAGGAGCAGCAGGCGGACGGTGGCGGCGAGGCAGCGGAGGCTGCTACCCTCGTTTCGGAGCTGGAGGCAGCTGCGGCTGCGACCGAAGGCAGCGGGGACGCGTCCGCCGCGGCAGGCAGCCATGCCAACGGCTTGGCGGCTGCACCAAGAGCAGCAGCGGGCGCACACGACCTCGACAGCCTGGTGTGCCTGGCCGGGCCGCAGCTGGCCGTGCAGCAGACAGAGGATGCAGGGCGCTGCCTCGTGGCCGCGGCGGCGCTGCCGGCAGCAACCGATGTGCTGCTGGAGGCGCCGTTTGCCCACGCCCTCACCAAGGCTGGCCGCCGCTCCGTGAGTGGCGCGGATGCCTGGAATCTCAGAGGAGCAGTAGTTGGTGGCGTGCAATGCGTGCAGCTGTGCAAAGCACCGCATGCTGGCTTGCCCATCAAGAAGAGGAGCCCCAGGTGGTGTGCTCATTTGGGCCCTCCTCCCCCATCCCCACGCTTACAGGTGTGCGCCACCTGCATGCAGCCGCTGGCAGAGGCGGCAGCCCCGTGCTACTGCCCCCGCTGCCCGCTGCCTGCCTACTGCTCGGCCGCCTGCCGAGAGGCGGACAGGTTCCACCGCCCCGGTGGGCCAGAGTGTGGCCGCCCCTGGACCGTGCTGCTGCCTGCCGAGGCGCTGGCCGCGCTGCGCCTGGCGTGGCGGCTGCGGCAGGAGCATGGTGGTACCGAGCAGCCGGCGCAGGGGGGCCCACGGCAGCGTGGCAGCCAGGGCGAGCAGTCGGCTGCCGCTTCGCAGGTGGCAGCGCTGGGCACCCACCTGCAAGAGATGGAGGCAGGCGAGGCAGCTCAGTTGGCAGCCCTGGCAGCGGTGGCTCATGCCACGCTGCAGCAGGCGGCGGCTGAAGCGGCTCTGGCTTCAGGCAGCGGCAGAAGCAGCAGCAGCGGCTCGTCGTCCCCCAGCATCAGCGGTGGTGATGCAGGCGGTGACGGCATCAGTGCAGCAGAGGTGTTGGAAGCGCTGTGCCGCCTGCAGATCAACGGCCTGGCGGTGGTGCCACCTGAGCGGCACGGCGCCGGCGACCGCCTAGCACTGGCGTTGTACCCGGTGGGTTGGTGGGTCGTGGTTCTGGGTTGGTTGGGTGTGCTGTGTTCTGTCGCTGGATTGCCCACGTGTCACCGGCCGGAGCGCTGTACACCTGCCAATGTGTGCATGCCCAACCTGCCTGTGGCTGCTTGCCCTTGCTGCAGGTGGGCAGCCTCATGAACCACAGCTGCCAGCCCAATGTGGCTGTGCGCTTCGAGGCGAGTGTTAGGAGCGTGCATGTGGGTGGCTGTGGGTCTGTGCTGCCTCAGCAGCTGTGTCAAGCTTCAGTCGGCCATGCTCCTAGCGGCGGCTCGTAGACCCTGGCTTGGCTGCAACGCGTGTGCTTGTGTGCCGCAACCGTTGTGCAGGGTTCCACGCTTGTGGTGCGCACCCTGGAGCCCCTAGCTGCTGGACAGCCATTGCTGCACTGCTACGGTGGGTGTGCCAGCTGGGTGGGTGGGTGGGTGGGTGGGCCCGTGCGACGACAGAACACAACCCAAGCAGCGGTTGCAGCATGTGCAAGGGAGCACAGGCCTGCGCCAATGCAATTTTGCTGCGTGCCGCACAACCAGCGAGTGACGCCGAGGTCTCACACTTGGCTAGTGCACGTGTGGCCCTTCGACAGGGCCCCAAGTGGGCGAGATGACCACAGCGCAGCGCCAGGCACTGCTGCAGCAGCAGTACCACTTTCTGTGCCGCTGCCGCGCCTGCGGCGCCAGGGAGGGCAGCCTCTCAGACACGGCGCCAGCTGGTCTCAAGTGCCCGGGCAGCGGCGGCGGCGGCCGGTGCGAGGGCGCCCTGCTGCCGCCCGGTCCCGTGCCAGCTGGCGTGCTCCACAGCTACCCGCTGCCGGCAGGCAGCGGCGCTTGCTGCGCCTGTGGTGCCAGTCTCAGCCGCCAGCAGTGGGAGGAGCAGGCGTCTCCTGAGCTGCATGCTGCAGCGGAGGCGCATGCGGCAGCCGTGGCTCTGTTGGAGCAGCAGGAGCGAGGCGCGCAGCGAATGCAGCAGGCGGGGCAGGTTGGCATGCCCTCTGCACCGCCCTCAACGGCTGCCACGGCGCAGCAGGCGGTGCGCAGCCTACGGCAGGTGCTACGGCAGCGGCAGGCGCACTTGCACCCCCACAACTTGCTGCTGGGTGCGACGCATGATGCCCTGGCACACGCGTGGCACATGGCTGGCGGGGATGAGGCGGCAACACAGCATCTGAGGCACAGCCTGGCCATTCTGTGCCACGCCTACCCTGCCGGCAGCACGGCCATTGCGTTCCAGCAGCGGCAGCTGGCTCAGATGCTGCGGCAGGCGGCAGCGGCGGCGGCTGCCGGCGGCAGCGGCGGGGCAGCGGCAGCAGAGCAGCACTTGGAGGAGGCGCGGCGGGCAGAAGAGGAGGCGGAGGCGGTGCTGCAGCTGCACTTTGGGCCCGCGCTGGCATGAGCGGCTGTGGACCTGTGCGTTGTGTTGGCAGGGGGCCAGCTGCCCATCTGTCTCAGCCTATCAATTGTTCGCCCCATGCTCTGACTTGTGATATGTTACAAGTGTGGACAGGCGATTAAACATGCAAGCACATGCACACCCAGGCGGTCACACATGGCAGTACAGCAGTGGGGCAGGCCCACACTCACCGCCGGTAACTGCGGTGGGGGCTTGGGCTGCGCCTGCAAGGTGGGGAGGCCACATGTCAGCAGCAGCCAGCACAGGACAAGCAGGCGGGGCAACTGGCAGTTGTGCAGCATGGGTGAGTGCTCACCATGCAGTGTGCAGGCGGCAGCGCGCAAGGCACAGCGGACCAGCCCGGCAGCAGCTGTGCAGGCATGCTGGCAAGCGAACTGGAGGGCCAGCAGCAGCAGCAGCCAAGCGCGTCCACTGCCTCCTCCCCGCAACCACATACGCCGGTGGCGCCCCATCCGGAGCACAGACCCCTGGCCATGCGGCGCAGCCCGAGCAGGCAAGCAAGCTAATACCTGCTGCTGCGGTGCTGCCGATCCCTGCTGCGCGACCTGCTGCGCCTGCTGTGCCTGTCGCGGGCGCGCTCCCGGCTGCGGCTGCGCTCGCTGCGCCCCCGCCCGCGGTCAGGGNCTGCGGCTGCGGCTGCGCCGCCGCACTGCCGCGCGATCCCGGCCTCGCCGCTCCGCCTCTTGCGCAGCGGCCTCGTTGGCCATACGTGCCCGCCGCTCAGCATCCTCCTGCTGCTTCTTCTGCAGCGCGCACACAGGGGGCGGAGGTGCCGCCGCATCAGCACCAGGTGGCACGCAACGTTGCGCTTCCAGCCGCCGGGTCAAAGAGCCGCCGCGCCTGCTTCCCCGCCCCTCCCAACCCAGCCCGCCCCTACTCGCCTGGGCGGCGGTGATGGTGTCGGACTGGATCTTCTTGTTGAGCTGGGCCGCCATCAGGCGCTTCAGGCGCTCCTGCCAGGGGTGGGCAGGGGCGGCACCGTAAACGAGGTGACCGCACAATCCCAGGCACAGGAAAGATCCCAGGCACAGCAGCTTTCACTGCCCGGGAATCCCTTGGCCGGTCCGCAATGGAGCGCTGCGTCCGGTCCCAAGTCTCCGAACGCCGCTATCCCAGGCGGTGCATGCCTAGCCCACCTGCGGCGTCTCCTTGCTCTTGTCCACCGCCTTGACGACCTTGGGAGCGGCCGCCGCCGACTTGGCTTTGCTGTAGTCCTGCGCAGCATGACGGCCAGCGGTCATGTTCGAGACCATGTGGCAGCTGCAACTATGCTAGTCACGGCGCTGGCACATTGCGCACACGCAGACCTCCCAGCGCCTTGCCGCCCCTTCCCCCGCCTTGCACACATTGCCCATCCACCTCCTTACCGCCCCACCCTGCAGCTCCACCTCACCCTGCCGCTGATGCTGCTGTACCGGTCCCGCCCACGCTCCTCTGGCCGCACGCCGTGCAGCTTGATGGCGGCGGCCGGCAGCATGTGCGGCCCTTCAAGGGCGGGGTCTGCTGCGCCTGGCAGCGCATCCCGCACGCCTGGACCCTCCTCCTGCCGCTGCTGCTGCCGCGGGCCCTGGCCCTGCCCTGGTGCCTGGTCGCCGCCGCTGCCAAAGCTGGTGATGTATTCGGCCTGGGGGCGGCGGCTGCCTGGGGAGCGCGAGCGGCGGCGGCCACCCTCGCCATCATACTCGGGACTGCCCCGCCGGTCAAACCTGCGCCAGGGAGCAGGGCAAGCCGGGGGGTGGGTGGTGGACGTGGAGAAGAGACTTGTGCAGCAAATCTGTGCAGCAAGCATGACAGTCGCGGTGACTGTCATGCTTGCGGTGCACATGACCAGACCACATGACTGTACCACGGCCCATCAAAGCACTATCACAAGCAGGTGCGGCCACCCACATCTGTGCAAGGTCCTCCGGCCTGCGCTCCGGGATCCACGAAATGTCGTTGGGCTGCAGCGCCGCCGCGCCCCCGTAGTGCGCGGGCGGCCGCTTTGCAAACTCCGTTGGGTTCAGGCCCTGGCCCACCAGCCGCTTGGCGCTGCATGATGGGGTGGGCGAGAGCACTCCCAATCACGCTCCAGTGTGGGCCTGCTGTGCAAGTTGGCAGCATGCGTGCAGCAAGTGCCAGACCCAGCCTCGCCACCTCCCGCCAACCACTGCATTGCCAGAGCAGCAAGACGCAGTGCCCCGCCCCCCGCACCGGATGCTGGCCTTCTTGCGGCCCCAGCCCGTGTAGCGCTTGCGCCGCCGCACCGCCGCCGCCTCGTCCGCCTCTTCCTTCATCGCCCAGCGCAGCATGGACGAAAAGTCCTCCAGCCCAAACTCCGCAAGCGCTGACCGGTCCATGTCAGCGTCCTCTGCGCAGGGCAAGCAAGCAGTGGAGGTTGAGCTGTGGAAGGCAGTGCAGGGCAAAGCAAGCTGGGGAGGTTGAGCAGCAAGACGGAACACCGTCTTGCATGGGCCTCCAGCCGCCTTGACTCAAGTGCTGCCCATCACCGTCTCTTGGCAGGTAAGCCGACACAATCAACAATCAATCAAGCGTCCTCTCAAGGCAACCCACCAGCGGTGGCGGGCACCTCATCATCATCCGACTCCTCCTCCTCCTCGTCCTCCTCCTCCTCATCGCCGCCGCCGCCCTCGCCGCCGCCGTAGCTGAACCCCACCGCCGCAAACTGCCCCGTGCCAGCGGGCGTGGTGTTGGCGCCCGACCCCGCAAACAGCGCGTGCTGGGACGGCAGCGACTTGGGGCCTTTGGCGGCCTCCAGGGCGGCCACGGCTGCGGCGCGGGAGGCGGCGCGGATGGCAACATTCTCCCGCTCCGCGTGCGCGATGCCCTGGCGCTCTGCAGCAGCGGGGGCCAGGGTGGGGTGGCAGAGGGGGAGAGCAAAGTTAGCGAGGTGGTCGCAGTGCAGTGCAGATCAGCTTGCACCAACTGCCGGCGTCCAAAACATTCCCGGAGCAAAGCCCTCAATGCACCTGATAGGCCCAGGCACTTGAGACGGACCAAGTCTCTGCAGCAGCAGGGGCAGAGGAAGCATTAAAGCAAGCAAATTTTGCTGCGCCAGTGCTGCTCAGGCATGCTCTCAATCCGCAGAGCGCCCAGCACCAGGAGGCGCGCCGGTCAGCCGCCCACCAGTTTACACTGCACAGGTAGATACATCCACATACATCCGCACAGCCGGGCGCACCGGTAGGCCTCAAAGCGCAGCTGCTCCTCCAGCTCCAGCTCCTTGGTGCTGCGCTGCCGGCTGGCCAGCACCCTGCATAAGATGCACGACATGCACAGCTTGAAACACGACGGCACCTCAAGCAGGCCGCCCATGCACTCCGTTTGGGTGCAGTGCGGCAGGGCGTGCAGGGCGCCGCTCTCAAACAGCCAAGGTAGCTAGGCCCAAACCCGGCAGGAGTGTGCGTGGTCACCCACCGCTGGTCGGGCGGCACATAGATGTCTAGCAGGCTGCGCACGTCGTATCGATCTATGAGCACATCCGGCTGCGCGCCCCAGGGCACCAGGCCCTCATTCTGCAACAGGCAGGGCAGCAGGGTGAGCCGCGTGCACACAAGCGTCAGTGGACAGAGGCTGTGCTGGGCAGAGGGCTCCACAAGAATCCAATGCCGAGCTGCCTCGCTGTGCAGCACGCTTGTGCAGCAACCACTCTCCGGCCATCCGCCTCCCCTCCGCCCACTCTGCCGCGCACCTGCTGCTGCGCATAGGACTGTGCATCGTTCTTCACGAGCCGGGCGGCGCGGCCATCGATGCGTAGGTAGTGCACCGGCTGGTCGCTCTGTGGAGAGCACAAGGTGGACTCGATTCGGCAGAAGGTCGAGCGTAGGTGCAGGGCGTACTCGCCATCGCTGGACAGCAGCTCAACCCCGCAGCGAGGCAACCAGCAGCCATGCCCTGCCGAGCCAGCTGCCGGTCCACTTCAACAGGCGCAGCGCCTCAACACCTGCTGCAGATTGCAAAAAGTTTAAACGGCAAGGTCAAGGGGTCAAGGGCGCACCTGCGCCTCCTCCAGCTCCCGCTTAGCCTCGTTCTTGGCCTTGTTCACCAGCGACCGCGACTTGATGCCCTTCACCTGCGCACGCTGCTCATCTGCGGGTGGAGAGGAACAACGAGTGCAGGTCTTCCAGCGTCGGGCGCACGATGGGCGCAGGGCAGGCCAGGCAGAGGCAGAGTTGCAGGCTAGCCAGGGCGGCGAGAGCGGCACGGCCGGCACGGTGGGGAAGTATGGGCAGGACCCTAGGGGAGGATACAGCTGTCCCAAGCACGCCTCCACGCACCGTAGAGCTGCGACAGCGCGCCCTTGAAAGACTTGAGGCCCGCCATGACGCCTGAAGACACTCGGCGAGGCGGCACGAGCGCTGGCGGACGGTGCGGCGGCGGCGGCAGCGGCAGTGCCGGGCCGCCCTACAGCTTTTGTAGCTGATTGGCGCGACCTCAAGTCAGGCTGTGGGCAGGCTCACCGCCCTGCCAGGGCGTGCAGACGCGCAAGGAGGGGCGGCTCAGCGTCGGGGCAGCCTCCGGCGGGTTGCCGGCCGGTTTCAGTAACTGGCGCGCCGATGCCGATCAAGCAGGCGATGCAAGGAGCGCCCTGTGTCTAGCTGGCCCTGCTGAGGACTCGCAGCACTCGATGCTCTAATGGAAACCTGAGCGATCAGGCGGCGGCAGAGCACACCCCGGGCTTCGCACCCTTCCCAGCTGCCTGCAGCAGGGATAGACTTGCGCTGCGCTTGAACTGCAGCTGCCCCTCTTGCTGCCCAGGCTCGGACGGACCCCTGGATCGCGCCAGCAAGCTCAGGGTTTCATTTCCGAACTCCACCCGCAGCCAACGCGCATGGCGGCGTTGATGGCGGCGGCGCACCCGCCGCCGCTCCTGCCTGCACGGGCGCAGGGCGGCGCCAGCACTAGCTACTCCTTGGCGCCCGGCGCACCGGCAGCGTCCGCAGCAGCAGCCAGGATGCGGCAGCAACCAGGATGGGCAGCGGCGGGCAGGCCCAGCTGGCGGCAGCCGGCAGTGGCCGCCGCTAGCTTGCGCCACGCCGGCGCGGCTTCAGCGCAACAACCCCGGCCAGCCGGCGGCCTGCACCCCCGGCAGCAGTCTCTCCTACCACGCAGCAGCAGCACCGCGAGCAGCAACAA
>RRZL01000033.1:2058786-2086136 GCA_006782975.1 Chlorella sp. Dachan
CCGCCGCGGCGGCAGCGGCAGCGCGCCGCAGACCTCGCCCGTGGCCTGGCTGCTGACGATGACGAGGGCGGTGACACTGTGGCTGACGTGGCACATGCCGCCTCCTCCTGGTGGCACTCCCTGGCCAGCCCGTACGACAAGGAGATCTTCATGCTGGCCATCCCAGCCCTCTTCTCCGTGCTCCTGGGTGCGCATGTGACCTTTCGTCTGCGGTTGGCGGGCCTTGGCCGCGGCGGCAGCCACACGCCCATGTGGGGTGCCGCCTGCCGCGCAAGCTTGCTCAGCAGCTATCTGCATGTGACACATCATCGTCGCGCTGCATGGCTGCGTGCTTGAACTGCCCAGCTTGCCACACACCGTGCCCTTCTGCCTTCCAACCGGCCCTCTTCCCCCCGCAAACGTCCTGCAGACCCAATCATGGGCATGGTCAGCACAGCCATCATCGGATCCCGGCTGGGCACTGCGCCGCTGGGCGCTGTGGGCCTCTGCACGGTGGGTCTGCAGGGGGATGGAGGGCAGGCCATCGCCATGCTGTCTGATGCACCGGGGAGGCGCATGATTCAATGGGCGGTGCGCATGCCGCGAGCGCTGCAGAGCAGTACGCGATGTTGCAAGTTTGAGGGGCGACCATCCCCGCCCCTCACCTGCCCCTCACCTGCCCGCAGATTGTGTTCAACTTCAGCAACTTCATTTGGAACTTCCTGCTGTACACTACCACCCCGCGCATCGCTTCGGCCGCCGCCAAGGGCGACACCGACGGCGCCTCGCGCATCACCAGCCAGGCAGGGCTGGGCTGGGTTGTGCCTGGGGGACTCGTAGTCGTTTCAGCATAGGCAGCCAACTCAAGCTGCGCTTGGTTAGACGCATCAATTGCTGAGCATGCCGGAGGTCCCGCTCGCTGCTGCCGGCCTGCTCACTGCCACTGCCCGCCTGCCGACGCCGCAGGGGCTGTGGCTGGCCGGCATGATTGGGCTGTGTATGTTTGGCCTGCTGTACAACTTCTGCCCCATCATCTTCAAAGCCATGGGCGCCAAGCCGGAGGTGAGCTTTGGGTCCCGAGGGCGTGCCTGGGTTGGGCCGTACGAGGCGGGGGCTTGGTGCGGCTCCTCATCTTCTGACGTGCGTTGCAGAGTGCCGCTTAGGGTGACAGCAGCAGCCGTGGCAGGAGCATGGCTGGGGAGCACGAGTCTGCCCGCGACACTGACCCGTGCCCTGCACGCCGCAACCTGCGTCCCTGTGCAGGTTGTGGTGCACGCGGTGGCGTACATGCGCATGCGCTGCCTGGCCAGCCCGGCAATCCTGGCCTACTATGTGCTGTCGGGCACCTTCCGTGGCTTCAAGGACACCAAGTGAGCATGGATGCCAAAATGCATTGTTTGGCAGGATGAGAGTGGGTGTGCCACAGCAGGGTGTCGGCAGCGAAGTGTGGTCTGCGATCGGCTGCAAGCTGCCACAGGCCGCCGCCCTGCCTTGCACGGTCCTCCAGCCTGACCCTGGGATCGCCTCACCCGCCCTGCAGGACGCCCCTGGCGGCCGGCATGTTCTCAAACGTGCTGCACCTGGGCCTGCTGGTGACCTTTGTGTTTGGCGCGGGCTGGGGCGTGGCGGGCGCGGGCCTGGCCACCTCCCTCTCCCACTGGGTCGCCCTCGCCTTCCTGCTGGCCAACGTGCTGGGACGGGGATACATGAAGTGAGCGGCAGGCGGGGGTGTATGGCATGCGAGGCAGGTGGCTTGGCTGCAGCTGCGTGAGGGGGGCTGGCAGGCAGCCGCCGGGGCGAGCATTCTGCCGGCGGTTCTGCAGTGGCACCAGCTGGCCCCTGCCCCGCCATCTGCCCTGCAGGCTTGCCGACCTGCTGCGGCCGCCCGCCTGGCGCGATGTGGCGCCCATGCTGCGCTCTGGAGCCTTCCTCTCCACCCGCTCCATCCTGGCCATGGGTGGGTGCATCGCATTAACAGCTTCTGATCCCTGCTTGGCGCATGGCTCCACGCTTGCCACGTGCATGCCCACGCTGCATGCCCCCTGGCTTGCTGTCAACATCACATCCCGCTTTGGCGGCTCCCTGTGCTGCTGCAGGCATGCTGATGTGGGCCACCCGCCTCATCGCCGGCTTTGGCGCTGTGGGTCTGGCAGGTGGGAGGACCAACTTGCCAGCGATTAGCTGTGCCGTTCCGCAGCAGGGTGGCTGGCACCTGCCCTCCTGCTTCATTGCAAGTGCAGACAGGCTTGTCTTGCCATCGTCCCTCTGCTCGCCCTTGCCCGCCGCTCTCCACCGCCTGTGCCGCAGCCCATGAGGTGCTGCGCCAGATCTGGGTGTTCAGCAACCAGTTCTTCACCAGCATGGACATCGCCACGCAGGTGAGCATGCTTTGCAACCCAGCAAGTCCTGGAGTGGCGGCGCCTGCCTGCTAGTGGCAGTGGTGGCGGCTGCCTGCTACCGGCACACGCTGCTGCATCATACTCTTCCCGCTTGCAGAGCCCTCCCTGCTGCATGCCGTTTGTTGACAAGTCGCTGCTCATGCGTGCTCGTTACCTTGCAGTCGCTGGTGGCAAGCAACCTGGGCAAGGACGACCGGCGCTCGGCGGCGGATGTGTTCCGCCGCACCCTGACCCTGGCCGTCTCTGCAGGCGTGGTGAGGCCTTGTCAGGGAGTGGCCGTGGGGTGGATTCACAGGAGCGCGCAATTTGCTGGGCATCGCGTGTGTCTTGTGAAGTCCGGTGTCCTATGGGCCCGTAAGGCACATCCTCCCCTTCTGCCCTGCCCCTGCAGGTCATCTGCTGCCTGCTGCTGGCGGCCCGTACCAGCCTGCCCGCGGTGTTCACGCCTGATGCCGCCGTCATCCGGGAAGTCAGCACGGTGAGTGTAGCACAGCGGTAGATGGTGGAGAGCAGCCGGCAGCCGGCCTGCGGGCCACTGGTGGTGGGGGTTGGTGGGCGTGCCGCGGGCTCCATGCAGACCCAGCATGCGGGCGGCACTGCTGGGTCACCACCGGCCCCACCGCTGTCACAAACTACAGGCAGCTACCACGGGCGTGGGCGCCTTTACCTTCCTGATCTCCTGCCTTGCTTGCCCCTCGCTTGCCCTGCAGGTGCTGCCGCTCATCGCGCTGTTCATGCCGCTGGATGCCGCCGCCTCGGTCATGGATGGTGTGCTGCTGGGCTCCCAGGAGGCCGGCTGGCTGGGCAAGACGGTGAGGGAGCGGATCGGTGCCGGGCAGCTGCCATGGCATTGTGCTGACCAGTGTGCATATGCAAGGCCGGCTGGGCAAGACAGAGAGGGCCCACTGGCAAGCAGCGGGCATGTGTTTGCGCGGCACGGGTGCTGGGTGTCGATGCGCTTGCGCTTGCAGGGGGCCGGCCCTGGGCCTCTGAGCTGTGGTGCTGGCACCGTCGTTTGCGCAGAGGCTCTGATCCCAGCTTGGGAATGGCCGCCCCTGGCCCATCCGCGCCTGCCCCTGCCTGTCTCCCCTCACAGATGGTTGCCACGTCGGCTTGCTGCGCTGTGGGCCTGACGCTCAGCCAGCGCTTTGGCTGGCCCATCCTCCTCATCTGGTTTGTGATCAAGGCAAGTCCTGCCCGCGTGCTCGCAAGCAGTTGTCGGCGTGTGCTTGCTGGCCGCGGCTGCTCTTGACAGCCAGTCTGGTGGTGCTCAGCGGTGTGCGGCAGTGCAGCCCTTGCTTCTGCACCCGCCCACACTCCGACTGCTGGTTCAAACACAACACCCCCTCCGTTGCAGTTCCTGACCGTTGGGCGCCTGATCGGCAACGCCTACCGCCTCTGGTCGCGCAACGGCCCGCTGGCTGGAGAGCTGCGCGCTGCTGCGGCCTGAGGCAGGTGCTGTGCTTGGCAGCACGTTTGCGCGAACGTCTCCTGAGCGTCCGCCGCTGCGGCTGGGCACACACCCGCGCCGCCCACACCCAACGATTGCGACCTTTGGCTGCCACGCTTGTTGCTGCACTAGCCATACCATTGTACGAATGCTCGCTTCTGAAGTCCATCGGTTGAATTCCATCCATTTGCCCTCCCCCCGACTGAATCTTTCCGCTTTGCCGCAGCACCCATTGCACGCTGCCCTCCGGCCCTTTGCTGCGCCGCTCCATCCTTTGCCTCCCTTTCAGCTTTTTGCCCGTAACATCTGCTAGAGGGGCAGCCAGGCCTGGCAAGAGAGGGGAGTGCAAGGCCAGGCGAGGCAGCGTGAGGTTGCAAGGAGGGGGCGGGGCTTGCGTTGGTGTGCCTGGCCCTGACGGCCGGGCGGCTTCCGCTGGGTCGATGGCGCCAATTGCGAGTACATTATGTGACAGCAGACCGCTGAAGGGTGCCAAGAGCGCTGAGCACGAGCACGCGCATGGGCGGCAGTCGCTGCCCATGCAGCCAGCCTTGAAGCTGGTGGCCGCGTCCTGGGCTCTTGGCTGGTGTTCCGGAGGTTGATCAACACTGCTTCCGACATGCTGAAGCTTGCAGCTGCCCTGCTACTCGCCTGTGCGGCCGCGGCGCGGGCCCAGACCGCCGCGCAGGCCCCGCCAGCGCTGGAGAGCCAGAGGGTGAGCAGGCACTGTTCTGGTAATGTTCTGGGGAGAATAATGCAGCATGATGGGAGGTTGCCAACCTGCCATCCATCAGGCGCATGCGACTTGAGACCCCCAAGAAACAAGCTGCCCACCTGCCCACCTGCCAGGCCAGGCTCAGGGACTGCAGTTGTATGCTCAGTCAGGCCAGACTCAAGCTCCCGTAGCATGGCTGCCACAGTTGGCCGCTGCGCCGCAGCGGCGCACTCAGCAGGGGTGCGGCCATAGTTGTTGACTGGCCGCGGGTTGGCGCCTGCCCGCAGCACAAGCTGCGCCAATTCTGTCGCTACGTAGGGGTGGGCCCCAAACGCCACACAGTGCAGCGGTGTGCAGCCAGCGGCATCTGGCAGCAAGCACATGCGCGGAGCGAGCCCGGCTAGCAGCTGGACGCAGGGCAGGTCGGGCATCGCCAGGTGGAGCAGGGTGGCCCCCTCAGCGTCCACCACATTGCGATCAGCGACGCCCAGCTCCAGCAGCGCGCCCAGCATGCCGGCCGAGCCGGCAAGCGCTGCCTGCTGGACCGGCAGATCCCCCATGACTGGGTCAGGAGTGTCCGCCAGCTGCTGCAAGACACCCTCTTCCACAAGCAGCGGCAGCAGCGGGGCCGCAGCCCAAAACTGCTGGGGCCCAAGCCGGGCGATGCTGTGCAACACGCTGCGCCCGGTTCCCGCCTGCCGCAGGTGCCCAACCCGGAGGCCAAGGGCGGCCAGAGCCTCCATCAGGGATGGCATGAGATCCCTCATGTGCGCCCCAGGGGCTGCGCATGCGTCCAGGATGGCAAAGAGCCGCTCCACGGGTGCGAGGGCGGGCACCGCGCCAGCGGAGCCGGCGGGAGCCTCGCCGCTCTCACTGCCGCGATCGCTGCTGCCAGCAGTGCTGCTGCTGCTGCCGCCAGTGCCATAGCTGCTGCTGCCGCCAGCCATCGCGCCCTCACGGCGCTACAGGAGGGTGCGACAGGCCTCGAGCGATCGTCGGCGTCCTCGCAGTGCCCAGCTATAACACTCCGTAAATTGACAGCGCCCAGCGGGATTCACACAGGGGCAGACGGGGGCTCGGCTGAGCTCGCCCCTGCCTGCTGCCGCTGCTGCTGCCGCTGCCGCTGCTGCTGCTAAATGCTGCTGCTAAATGCTGCTGCCAAAACAAAACATGTGTTTGCATGGGAGGCTCTGTGGGCACATGGCTTCCGCGTGCCCTCGCACAGCAGTTTGCGCACATTTCAACGCATGGTCATCCAAAAACGCACGCCTCAAACCAGGACAGAGGTGGGTGGCTGCCTCTCAGGGCTCTGCTGCTGGTGGGCGGCTTCTGTTGGCCCGCTCAGGCCGATCACGGACGCTCACCGTCCCTGTGAACACCTGCAGGTCGTTTGCCAGCCCGCCAGCGAGCAGCCCAGTGGCGGCACCAGTGTCGGCTCGCCCAGCCCCCGTCCCGGCCCACCCGTAGGGAGCGGCAGCCCTGCCGCCTTCAGCGCCGTCTCCAGCGTCGCTTGGCAGGTGAAGCCGCGCCTGGCACGCCGCAGCGACCGCGTTTCGCGTCCCGGCGCGCCCCCGCGCTGCCCTGGGCGCCTACAAACAACGATCAACTGTTGGGTGGTGCCTTGCAAACGGGGCTGGCTGCCTCCAGGTGCTGGCAGCCCGCCGCCGCTCACCGCCCGCCGCTCGCCGCTGCCGCAGGCCCTGCTGTTCGCCGACGGCCGCGCAGCTGGGCGCCTGACCCAACCCCTGGTGACGATCGACAGCGAGGGAGGCGCGGCGCAAGTCTCGCTGCACTTCCGGACGCTCGCGTCGGCGCGCGGCGGCGGGGAGCAGCCCCTGCAGCTTCCGGCCGACGAGCTCAGCTCCCGCTCGCTGCGCGTGCAAGTGTTCGGGCGCCAGGGCGACAGCACATTCGCGGCGCCACAAAGCTTTCAGGCGGAGGGCAGGGAGCTGGTGGCAGCCCTGGACGTGCAGCGCCAGTGGCAGGAGTACCAGCGGCGGCACCAGGCGGCCCGGCAGTCGGCGGGGCAGCCCACCAGTGCCGCCAACTTTGCTCATAGCAGCACCCTGGCAGTGCAAAGCGGTGCGCAGGCTGGCCATGGCCTCGGGACGTGCAGCCATGCATGGCCTTGCCTGCCCTGTGACGTGGGTGCTGCCGTGGGCGCTGGCACACAGACTGTACTGGACCTGTAGGGGCGGATTGGCTGCCGGGCTCGCTTTTGCGGCCGGCTCCGCATTCGCCCATGTTCTTGCACCCAGGCTAAGCTGATCCTCCCGCGCCCTGCAGGTGACGGTCTGGAGCGGCTGCAGGCCATTTTCGACGTCGCCTCGCGGCCGGCGTGGCTCAAGGTGCGCAGGGAAGATGCCGGCAGCTGCAAAATTCCCCTCGCGCATGCTGTGCTCCTGGCAGCCTGTCATGCTGCAGATTCATGCTGCTCGTCTGGCCCCCCCGCACCGTGCAGGGCATAGTGTGCCGGTTCTTGGTCAGCGAGGCTTTGCAGCCCAACGCCACAGAGCCAGTGGATGGCGGCTGTGGCAGCCGCAAGGGGGGAGCTGGAGAGCAGGGTGCAGCAGCAGTAGCACGCAGCGGCATGGCGGCGCAGCCTGAGGGGCCGCAGGACCGCCCCGAGGGGCAGCCTGGCAGCTGGGCGGCAGGTGCGGCGCAGAAGCAACCAGCGCCGGCACCTGTTGCAGCAGGTGCAGCGCCGCAGCAGTCGGTGGCGAGCGCAGCTGTGGCACAGCAGCAGGCGTGGCTGGGCGGCAAGGGCAGGAAAGGCAGGGGCCACCATGGCCGGCAGCAGCGCGAGGCACGGCTGTCACGTGGCACCTCGCCGGCGCCGTCACAAGAGGAGCTGCTGCTGCCGCCACCTGGGCTGTCGCCGCGGGCCGGCAGCCGCGCCAGCAGCTGCAGCTTTGCCAGCTGCAGCAGCATCACGCCACCGCTGAGCCCCAGGGCTGCTGTCACCACTGGCAGCAAGCTGGGGCCGGCTGGCAAGCAGCACCAGGCGCAGGAGAAGACTGGCATGCCGGCAGCGGTGGCNGCCCAGCCGGCGCAACCGCAGCCGCAGCCGCAGCCGGCATGGGCAACGAGCGGGCCAGGACGCGGGCGGAGTGCGGCGCATGCCCAAGCTGTTTCCTGCTGCAAACGCAGGGCGCAGTGATGAACAGGCAGAGGCAGAAGCCGGCAAAGCTGCTGCAGATGTGCCGGCAGTGCGCGGCGGCAGCACAGCGAGCAGTGCTGTGCCCATCGCTGCACCTGGCACTGGCCGGGGTCGCGGCCGGGCGGGGCAGCGGGCGGACCGGCGCGGAGGGCGCAGCAACAGCGGCACCCCCCAGAGTGGCAGCAGCCCCGCGCCTGCTGGGCTGCTGCGTGCCAGCCGCAGCAGCAGTGCTACCCCTACGGGTGTGAGCCCTGCTGCTGCGGGCCTGGCAGTGGCTGCAGCAGATGAGCAGCCGCTGCCACTCGCGGAGCAGGCCATTCTGCAGCAGCTGCAGGGTGCAGGGGCCACCGCAGCGCAGCTGGAACGGTTGCAGGAGGCCAGCAGGCTGGCAGCAGACCTGCTGGGCGACAGTGAGCCACAGGGGCCTGTCCCCCAGTGCATGCCGTTCGAGGCTGCTCCGCAGCAGCCGGCATTGCAGCGGCGGCCAGCAGGGCCCCAGCAGCAGCAAGCAGCGCAGGCACAGCCGCGGCGGCCACCGGCGGTGCAGCCGGGCCCACCCGCGATGGAAGGGCCACTGGTGCCACAGCCGCCGCTGCAGCCAGCCGCAGCACAGCCACAGCAGCCGGCAGCAGTGCTGCCGCCGCAGGTTCCATCCCAGCTGCGGCAGCCAGCACAGGCGCAGCGGCAATCAGCACCGCCAGCAAGGCCTCAGGCTCCAGTGCCACAAGGCGCCGCCGCAGCCGTGCAGCTGCAGCAGCAGACATCGGCTGCTCCCAAGCCCGCGTCGCCAGTTCCAGCTAGCCGGCATGCCTCGCTTGCTGTGCCCGTGGAGCCGCTGGCAGGCCAGGCTGTGGCCCTTGTTCGGCCAGCGCCATCAGTTGATGACGCCAGCCAGCAGGTCATTGCGGCTGTGTGGCAGGGCGCCGCAGATGCAGCCGACCTGGCGGCCGCGCTGGCTGCCTCCTCTCCTGAGCACTCGCCTGTGCAACGGCGCTGCGGCAGCAGCGGCAGCCCGCCCCCCTCGCCGCTGTGTGTGGAGCGCAGCGGCGGCAGCAGCAGCAGCATGCGCAGCGAGTGCAGCGGTGGGCTGAGCGCCAGCAGCTCGCTGTCGCTGTCTCCTGACTGCTGCTTCCAGCGGCTGGCCGGCAACCCTTCGGAGTTTGGCCTGTCCTACCAGTTTGGCTACGGCCGGCCTGCGCCACCGCACCACATCGCTGGTGGGTTCTAAGGCGGCTTGTTTGACTGCGGGGTGGGGTGGTGGGGCCAGAAGATATGCTTGTATTTTGGAAGTAAAGCCTCAGCCTGCGCTAGTGGTGCCCGTGCAAACTAGATGCTGATGTCACACGTGCCAATCCTTGATTGTGCTGCAGGAGCAGCGGCCAGTGGGCAGCACGCCATGCCGCCTGCCACCATGCAGGGGCATGACGGTGCAGCGGGTTTTGTGCCTCGGCTCGGCTCCTTTGGCTCCGGGTCAGGGCGGGCCGGCGGCAGCGGCTTTGGCGGCGGCGGCCCCAACGGATCAGGCTCGTCGCTGCCGCTGCCACCCGGCCGCTCCGGCTCATTTCACCGGCGCAGCGCCAGCACCAGCAGCTCCGGCCGCAACGGCTATGTGGCGTCACCTAGGCCAGCAGGCAGCGAGGCTGCTGCCTACCAGGCGGCCGCCGCGGTGGCACCGCAGTGGCATGGCGGCCAGCCCAGCAGCTGCAGCAGCCTGAACTGGTGCGCAGAGCCGTATATGGTGCCCTGCCAGCCACCCTACCCGGCAGCCCAGCAGCCGTACATGCCAGTGCAGCTGGGGACGCAGCCAGGCCAGTTTGTGCCGCGCTCGCAGTCGGTCGGCGCGCGGCCGCAGCACTGGGGGCGGCAGCTGCCACCGGAGGCAGCCTGTGACGCGCTGGCCTGGCAGCCGCAGCTGCCGCAGCACATGCGACGCAACAGCGGCAGCTGGCCGATGGAGGGCTTGGCGCCCTACCAGGCGGTGCCCATGTCTGCCTCTGCACCGGCACCATACATGCAGCACAGCGGTAATGGCGGCAGTGGTGGGCGGAGCGGCGGCAGCCGGTTTGCCAATTCGTCTGCCAGCGGAGGCGGCGGCTACGGCCCCAGCAGCGCACCACCCAGCGCGATGCAGAGCCCAGTCATGGACCGGAGGAGGCAGCAGGGCCCGCCCGCCAGCGCGCCGCCGCCACCGCCCCTGCTGCTGCCTGTACTGGACTTGCAGGTGCGAGGGGGGTAGGGCTCGCTCAGCGGGGCTGGGCTGCTTTGCAAACGCTGCAGCAAGCCGCCTTCCGGTTGCATGGGAAGTTACCCCTGCCTTGGTTCATGCCTCTGCGCTGCCGAGCGGGCGCCGTCTTTACTCTCGGCTCAGTTTTGTTTACCTGCTTGCCTGCCGCTGCAGGTGCCGGAGTCTGCGGAGGATGCTCCCGATCTGGAGCGCTTCCTGCAGGCCGCCACGCCGCAGGTGTTGCCGCCGCCCACAGGCCTGCAAGACCTCACGCTGGTCAGCTCACAGGGGCGCTGCTTGGTGCCTGCAGGGCCACCGATGGAATCAATCAGGCTCGCTCGGCTCTGCTGGCACCAACTCAAGGCAGAACGAAACGTGTTGGGGGGATGGCTGGCACGCGGAGGGCAATCTGCCGCTCCGATCGTTTGACCTGCCGCTCCACCCATGTGCTCCTTGCGCTGCAGGCGGATGTGTGGCGCTGGTACGAAGGCCCGTCCACGGTTGGCTGCGAGGTGGCCACCATGGGCGGCCCGCGCGGGCCAGCCACCTCCTACTACCTGCCATACCTGTCGGCGGTGCAGGTGAGCAGGGCCAGTCAAGTTGCGTGTTGTGAAGGGGGTGTGCCACAGTGCCGGCTTTGAGCACTTGATTGTTGGCTTGCGCTTCAGCTCCTGCTCTCTGACTGGCCCACCTCCCCACCCAACCGTCCACCCACCTACCCACTTGCCGCAGCTGTTTGTGCCAGCCAGCAGCGACGACGAGGTGGCTGTGGTGGGCGCTGCCTGCGCGGGTGCCCGCGGCCCCGCCGCCCAGCTGCTGTCCTACCCCAACGGCCTGGACAGCTGGCCCGAGCGCATGCGGCCGGTGGTGCAGTGGGGCGAGGGCGCCAACATGAAGGACCGCGTGCCGCTGCACAGCAGGCTGGGGGAGCTGGCGGGGCCGGCCAGCGGCGCCCACCCGCTCACCGCCACCCGAGTCGCAGACCTGCACCCCTTCTCCTGGTGAGGTCGGATGGCGCTGTTTGGGTGCATGAGGGGCGGTCGACCCACTGCATCCCTGCATGAGGGGCTGCGGACCCACTGTGGGCTCTTCAGTGCGGTGGCTGCACTGTTGGGCAGCATGCGCTGGTGCTGCAGACCACGCTGCGACAGCGCTCACACACACCGGTGCCTCCTGTGGGCCCCTGCCCTTCATCTGCAGGTTTGCGGTCGCCTGGTACCCGCTGTATCGCGTGCCCGAGGCCCCGCTCACGGCCCGCTTCCTCACCTTCCACACCCTGGCATCCCTGTGAGTGCGGCTGCCTACTGTAGCGAGGCTCGCTGCTGCCCTCAATTGGGAAGTATTGCCTGCGACATGGGCAGGTGCACTACGCATGTATGGCGTCAGGGCCGACATTTTTGCTACCCGCACTCACTGACATTTGCCCTCCACTGCGTGCAAATCCGGTCAGGTGGGAGGCGGCGTCCGAAGCGGCGGAGGCGCACCGGCGGCAGCAGGCCGAGCTTGCAGCAGCGGCAGCCGCCGAGGCGCAGCGCCAGCGTGCTCAGGCCGAGGAGCAGGCCGAGGCAGGGGAGGAGGTGCAGCCTCGCGCGCAGCAGGCGGCAGCGGCTGCCAGCAGCCGGCGGGGGCTGCCCTCACGGCCCAGCTACAAGTCCATGCTTGAAGCGGGGCTGGCGGCACCAGAAGCCGGCCTGCCGGCGGCGCAGACGGCCACCCCCACCGCAGTCTGCTCCTTCCCGGGCTCACCCACCTGCTCCGACGCCGGCACGCGCACCACCCAGGCCAGCAGCCGGCCGCACTCTGTTGACGGCGCCAGCCTCGGCCGCAGCCGCCTGGCGTGCAGCAGCAGCGGTCCCGCCAGCAGCGCCGGTGGCAGCAGCGAGCGCGGCTGCGAGGGAGGCTCCCACGCCGCCTCCTCTGGCCCCGCCTCTGCATCCTGCACGCCCGCCTCGCCAGCGGCGTCCGAGGTGGCGGATGGAGCAGAGCCGCTGCCGGTGCCGGTGGCTGGCCTGGTGTGGTATGCCACGGGCCGGGACGAGAACTGGCAGGAGACGCTGGTGGCAGCACACCTGCCACCAGGTGGGCTAGGGCACGGTTTGGGCAGTGCAGGGGGCGCGCTGACCGCGTGGAATCATCCCTGCCTGCTGCCAAACAGGGAAGGTGCGATTGGGACGCGGCCTGCTACCTCTTGTTAGCCTTGCCGCAACCTGCTTACGCCTGCCCCCACCCTTGAAGGCCTGTGCCCGGCTCCTGGCACCCCGCTGGCTGACGGCGCGCGAGTGGTGGGCTCCTGGCGTGGCGTGGCCGTGCTGGCGCGGCCCTACCCAGTCGCCAAGGGCGGCCCACTGGGCTGGGAGGTGAGCAGCCGGTGGTGGGGGGAAGGTCGAAAACCAGGCCTTGCTCGTTCTACAGATGGCCACCACCATCGGTGTTCAGCCGTGCTGCGTGTTGTTGCCTGCTAGATTTGCAAAGGGGCAGATGCTTGTGCGCAGATGCTGCTGCCTCGCTGTACCGAGCGGCCTCTCCTGCTGATCACCCACACACCTCCTGCCCCCCTCCCCCCTTCCTCCCCGCAGATCCAGCAGGAGGAGATGGCCCAGTGCGCCGAGCGGCTGGCCTGCGGCGCCGGCCTGCTGGCGCTGCGGCCGCTGCCCGGCTTTGCAGACTGGGACGCCTTTGCCGGCCTGCCGGCTGGGGAGCTCGGGGTGAGCTGCTGGCACGAGTGGCGGGTGGCAGGCGGGGGTGGTGGCGCAAGGCTGCCGGCTATTGCGCGTGCCGGTGTGTTGCCAGCTGCAAGGCTCAGCGTGTTGGTCGGGAGGCTGGCTGCGGGCCGGCTGCCCTGCCGCAGCTGCCCAGCCCCATTCACCAGCCTCCTGCCTGTGGCTGGGCTTTGCACTCCTGACCACTGTGCCCTGTTCCTGGCCCCGCAGGTGAGCTGCCCCGACTGGGAGTTCTTCATGAGCCGCATGGAGCGGTGGTCGGGTGCCTGAGCCGCTGAACCCTCAACAGCAACTGGCCGGATGCCACCTTACGCACCCGACCCAGCCAGGCAGCCCTGCGCTGAGCCGCGCTCGTCTGCAAGCCATGGTTGGGCGCATGATGATCCGCCACCGCATTTGATGGCGCCGCCATTTGATGCCGTCGCCATGCTCGCACGGGGCGCCTCACCTTGCCCGCAATAAATGTCACGTACCCACGCAACGAACATGGCTCCTTCCAACCAGCAACCGACTCGCGGTTGCCCGAAACTTTCGTCTTCTTTGTTTTGCACCTGCATTAATCGGCCCCCGATGCCAGGCCACCTGATTCGAGCGAGCGCAGGGGATGCCCCGCCCGCCCTCGGCGTGTGCCCGCCCGCGCCCACCTTGCTTTTTTAATCACCGCCTTTTCCCTCCGCCTGATTCCCGCATCTGTCGCACCTGTATCGGCGGCGCGCTGCCCGCCTTGTAGCATCGTGAGTGCTCTTGTTTATCACCCGCGCAATACGCAGCACCCAGCTCGGGTGCCGTACTCTTCACAGCCCTCCTGCCAGCCCTTCCATCCCTTGGTTTTGCTCTTTCATTTCTGCGTTGCTTGCTCGCCAACCGATTGGTTGGCACACACGCATGGGAACCAGCGGCTTTTGCACTGTAACTGGGAAAACGACTAGGTGCGGAAAGCAAGCAAGAGGCAATGAGTCGGTGCGCCCAGCGGCAGTGGACTGGCTAGGCTCACGACCCAGCGACCTTGTTGAAGCGCCAGCAATCCCAGCTGCCCGGCCAGTGCTCAGGCGGAGGGGTTCAAGTCGGCGCCTACCCGCTGGTCCCCGTCTTGCTGCCCCCCAGCGGCTTGGCGCCGGTGCCGGTGCCGGAGCCTGCAGGTACAGTGTGGAGTGCGAGCAGGGGCTGACTGGGCATGGCGCCTTCCAGGGCGCATTCATGGCATGGTGCATTGGGTCCAAGGCAGTTTGCGGGGCAGAGCAGACAAAGCCAGGCAAGCGATAGCGCTGGTCAGCAGGGCCCATGGGCAGCAGCTGAGACGAGGCCCTGGGGTGCATGCGCCCTGAGCTGCCCTGCGTCGCCCTCCCGACTCGCCTGCAATGCTGCCCTTGGTTGTGGAGGCGTAGCCCGAGGACAGGATAGAGGTGCCGGGCGGACCCACGTTTGGGCCGGTGCTGCTGCCCCCGCCTGTACAGGGGAGGCGGGCAGGCAGGTGGGGCGGGCAAAGCTTAGAATAGTTGTAGCACGGCTGGACATGACATGCACACGGTGTATGAGACTGATGAGCGCCATGCCCTGCCTTCCGTCGAGCCCAGCGGCTGACCATGCTCAGCCCAGGCCCTGCCATGCAGCTGCACCCTGACAGGGCAGCCCCGCAGCAGACCCCACTCACCCTTGGGCAGGCTGGGGTCGGGCTCGTGCAGGTCTGCAATTGCAGCGCGCTGCTCCGGTGTGGGTGCAGCGCCGGCAGCTGCGCCTTCGAGTGCACCCGCGCCCCGCTGGCCCTCGGGGGACAGCTTGCTAGAAACCGGCTCCCCTGGTTGTGGGAGGGTGTAGAATCGAGGCACTGGGGTGTTGGGAGTGGCAGGCAACCAAGCCGCAGCCGGCGTGGCGGCGGCTGCGGCGGCGGAGGAAGCCAGCTCTGAAGCCTGCAGCTGGGTGTGGCAGCCCAGTGCAGGGCTTCCTGTCGCTGCCCACCTGAGGGCAGCATGGGTGGAGGGACTTTGGGTTGGGGTCGGGGCTCCAGCCGTGGAGCGTCCAAGGGACGCTGCAGCAACACCTGCGCCTTGTCCAAGTCAGTGCATAGACCACCTGCCAAGAAGGCGCCTAACCAGATCTCTGGAGTAAGCAGGGGCGGCATGGGCAGCCCAGCGGCAGCAGCGCCGCTGCTTGTCTCGAGCTGAGGCGGGCCCCCCACCCCATAGTACGCTCTCAATCACTGCACCTTTGATTTGCAACCCCGACTCGCACCGCCGGAACCACTGAGACAGAAGCCCTGCGAACACCCGATATGGAGCCTGCCGGCTTCCACAGCAAGCAGGTGACAGCTCGCAGCGACATGCCGGCGCGATCAAAGCTGATGGGAGTCGGGCCGAGACGCTGTGGCCGCACTTGCGGGTGTCGGAAGAGGGTTTTGGCCCCGCCTGAGCTCTCACGCCCATCCCCTCGCTTCCTAATCAGACGCCACTGGACGCTAGGAGCGGCGCAACCGACAAGCTGCCCGCAGGCGCTCTTGCCGGCGCTGCCCGGTGCGTGCCGCTCGCCTTGCCCGCCACGTTGCAATGCCGCAACACCACGCATGAGCGTGCATTGCGTGCATCGAGCTCGGCATGAGATCAGATGGACCGGTGCAGGCGGCTGCATTACACACGTTGCTGGCCACCAACAGACCCTAGCGTCTGCGCACCGGCACGAGCCTTCCGCTTATGCTGTGCTGCCGCCACCTCTCTGCAGGGAGCAAGTTCGCGAGCTCCAGCCCGAGGGCGAGGGCCCAGAAGTGATGATGGAGCCGTTGCGCCAGCACGACCCAGGTGGGCACCCAGGCCTTGGAGGCCAGGTGGCAGAGCAGCGCTTCAGGGCCCCTCTTGCAACTCGTCGCACCTGTTGCATCCCACCTCGCGTCCCTCTGCACTTGCCACTGGGCCTCATGAAATGTGAGCGCCCTGCCGCCCCTGCAGAGGAGCGGCTGCGCTCGATCGCGGATGCGCAGATGGAGACCGAAATTGCCGCGGCGCGGGCGCACGCAGAGGCTGTGAAGAACCACGGTCACAGCGGCTAGGGCTGCGGACAAGCGTGGTGCTTGCAGCACAAGCACACCCTTGGCGGTTGGGCTGCCAAAGAGCCGGTGCCGGGCCAGCTGATGCAGGAACTGGCCCGGATTCCTGTCAGGCAGCACGCTGCGCCAGCGCAGTTTGAATAGGCAGGCGTGTCGAGCCACACGGTTCCAATGCGTTGCTGCTATCTGTGTTTGCCCATGCTCCCTGTTGCTGCCCCCTGTATTGCAATGCTCCCATCATATGCTCCATGTGCCATTTGTTTGTGCGGCCTCCATCCATCACTCTTTGTAAGCCCAGGCAGCAGCTGCACCTCGAGTCGCCAAAGAAAGCGTCGGCCGTGCTGCCGCAGCGCCGCTGCCCTGCCGGCGGATGCAGCTGGCTGCGTGCACAAGGCGGGCCGGCTGTGACCCGTTACTCTTTGCTGGTGTTTCTCTGCTGGTCAGTCCACCGCTGGACGGGCGGGAGTCCCTCTCCGCGCCGCACCACTTCGTTCCGCGCAACCTGGTGAGCGCCGGGCCGCCCCGAGCTTATGATCATGCATGCGGTTTCACCACAAAGCGATCCAACCTGCTTGCCGGCCGGCCGCCGCCACCGCCTGCCACCGCTCGTGCCGCCCGACCAGCCTTCCATCTTCCGCGTACTCGCCCCAGTGCAGGCCTTGCTTTCAGGCAGCCTCCCAACCAGCACGCATGAAGGCGCCGCTGGCCCTCCTGCTAGCGGCGCTGCTGCTGCTGGGCGCCGCCAGTGGGGCAGCGGGCGACCGTGGCGATGCCTTCCCAGGGTACAGCTCCTCCCCCTGGGTGCCTGCCTGAGGCCTGCCTGCTGCTCCGCACTCGGCATCCCCTGTTGCGGCGGGTGTTTTGTTGCTGTGTGTGGGAGGGCATGCTGCCGATGCGGCGTCACCTGTTGTGCCCCCTCCTGCAGGTACAAGGAAGAGGAGGCGCCCGCCTGCTCCGATCAGCTGGGCGCAGCAATTTGCGAGGACTACAAAGTAACGCAAGGCTGCTCAAGGGGTGAGCTACATGGTGGGGTGTCTATACACAGGGGCGTTAAGGGACTCAATCATGCGCCCACATGTCTCCCGCGCATTGACGGGCGGGAGCTGGCCACGTGGCGGTCCCGAGCCCAGGCTGTGCGGCGGTGCCGACGCTCGTAACGATGCAAGTACGCCCCCTTACGTCCTGCTGAAGAGTATGTGAAGAAGGCTTGTCAAAAAACGTGTGGCGCATGTTGAAGCGGCTCGCCGCTGCAGCAGACTCGAGCGGCTGTGAACAGCAGGTTGGATCCTTCCCGCCCCGCTCGCTGTGCCCATCTTCTGTACCTCCTGAAGTGAATTTTGATGTCAGTCCCTGCTTCCCTTCAGTTCCTGCCTCTGCTCTACATCGTCCTGTGCTGCCTGCCTGCATGTAATGCAGTGCTGTTCGTTGTGGCATCAGACACCGCATCACCGCACACCGCCCGAAACTTAACGCCGCTTAGCAGGTGCCGGCCGCCGCATCGGCCACCTCGCTCTTTGGCAGGCAGCGCCAGGCTGAGGCTCACATGTTGTTGTGCGCGACGTGTGTTGCGTGATCAGCAGTGTCACGCGTGGAGCGGGGCTGCATCGGGCACTACGTGGGAGCGCGGCGGGCTTGCAGTGTCAGCAGCGGCGGCAGCCTTACCCTTGATGTAACCCAAGCTCCCGCGTGATTGTTTGCTTGGAAACAGCCGACAGCCTGTTGATCGCGAGTCGAGAGGCCTCTGAGAGCTGAACTCGAGGGGCGCGCGCGCAGATGGAGGCGGCGTCCGTCTCACGCGCGATGGACGCGCTGTTCCAGCTCAGCTGGGGCGGCAGGTGAGCTGTGTGCCGCCAGGGAGTTGCGTACGGTACAGGCAGGCCGCCGCCGTTGCCGCCGCCGCTGCCGCCTGCCAACCTGCTCGCCGCCGGCTGTCCTCCTGCCTTGCTTTGCAGGGTCCTAGTTTACATCGCCTGGTCAGCCGTGATAGGTACGCCAAAACTAGCCCAGCTGTTCACACATGCCCAATGCAGCAGCAGCCTGCCTGCATCTCCCGAAGCTCACGGCAAACGCTGCCGCTCTCCCGCTGCCGTGCAGGCCCGCTTTTGCTGGCCACTCAGCGGCGCCGGGGTCCGGGGCTCGAGCGCCTGCTGGCTGCGGCACCCCTCATGGCCGCAAACTTTACAATGTGGGTGCTTGCAATGTTGTAGGCTGCTCAGGGCTGCCACGGGAAGCCCTCACACAGCTGCTCAAGCCGAGTGCTGACCAGCTCAGCCGCTCCTGTGCCCGCTGCACATCGACCCCTCCTAGCTTGCCTGCCTGCAGCCCCTTCATTTTCTGGAGGCGGGAGGAGGTGCTGTCGTCATTCACTGCTGCGATAGCCACGGCCATGATCACAAACCTCAAGGCGAGACGGATGCCTGGTGTGGGAGGGCTGGCCTCTGTGCGGCTGGCTGGAGGCTGCTGGGGTGGGGTGGACACCCCAGGGCATGGTGCACGCATCCTGTGGCCGCGGTGGCAGCAGCCTGAGTGATGGCTGCAGGTACCTGTGCCAGTGAGTTCACACGCGACGGCAACGACGGCTGCTACAGGCGGGTTGATGGAGCTCTGACAATCCTGTTGCTGTGCTGCCGCCACAGTGCCGGCAAAACCTGCCCCGTCTCCTGTCCACTCCTGTCCTGCACAGGTGCTGGGCTGGGTGATGAACCGCGGCAGCCTGCTGCACCCCCTCACCCTGCCACAGTTTGTTATGGTCGTCAGCATGCCATTCATTCCCGCCGAGGGTGCGCTGTGCACAGACGGGGCTGCAGGGGTGTGCCTGCTGGTATGGTGCATGCCCGCTTGCCGTCAGGGCCAGGGCGCCCTGCATGCCACAGACTGGCACAATCAGGGAGGTGTTGTGATGCCGGAGGAGAGCTCGCACCTGGACGCCTGCCTCTCAGCGCATGCTTACACGCATGCCTGCAGCGTACCGGCGCACCGCTTACAGTCAGCCCCACATCCCTCCCCGNTGCCGCCTGAAAAACCAGCCGAGAGCAGCACCAACGGCTCATCTGTGGCTGCTCCGGTTGGGGCAGAGGAAGCCGAGGAGCCGGAAGATACGCAGGCCAAGCGGCGTCCCAAGGGTCGCGTGCACGAAACCGAGTCGGGTGCGAGGCCATGTTTAGGCTGGCGTTGTTTTGGATTGGCAGCAGCAAGTCCTCCACTGCTTGCGAGCGGCGCTTTGGAGGCTGGGTACCTTGGCATGCGCGCTACACAGACACGTTTACCAGCCCTGCCATCCATCCAGCTTCCCCTCCAACCTCCCCACCCTCTGCAGTGCCCCACATGCTGCTGCGCTTTGCGCGCAAGACGGTAGGTTTGGCGGCCGTGGTGTATGCGCTCACCTCCCTCACCCTGCCACCCATCCCGCACCTGATGGTCCAAAGTAAGCTAGGAGGGGAGGGGAGGGGGGGGAGGAGAACGGAGGGAAGCAGACCACGGATGCCGAGCGGAACTGCAGAGCAAAGCTTGAAAGCCGGGCGCAGCAACCGCTTGCATTCCCCTGCAATTGCAATCTCAGCATCCCCCGCCTACCGACCTTGCCCCGCTCCACCCTCACAGCCTACTCAATGTACATGATCCTGTCGATCTTCTGCGATGCTGCGGGCGCGGTGATTTCGTTCGTCTTCAACCTCCCCGTCGCGCCGCACTTTGGCAACCCCTGTGAGTCGTGAGGGCTTGGGCTGACCAGCCAGGTGGAGATGCTGCGGGTGTGTGCAGAGTAGGGGATGGGGGCTGCAGCAAGGTGCCACATCAGACATGCGCAAGGTGCCCTTTCGCAGCCCGATACACATGCGCTGCTCGTGTCCTGCTGTCCAACTGAGCGCAGATGGAGCAACCAGCGTTGCCGACTTCTGGAACAGGTGAGGTGCTCAGGGGGGCGGTGGGGCTGCCGCCCCGCGACCTCGCGCGGCAGGCGCTGGCCAAAGTGGCCTTGCTCTGAGGTAATGGATCGCTTCAATAGCACAAAGCGTAGACGGTCACCTGCCCATGCTTCCCACCCCCGCCCTGCAGGCGGTGGAACCAGGTTGGGTGGCCTTGAGGAGCACCGCAGGAGCAGCCCGCCCTGCTGCCTGCTGTGCCTGGTGGCTGGCGTGCTTGCCCCTGGGGTGCATGGCGCCGTGCCAACTGCGCGTGGCATTGTGGGGCAACGAATCTGCAGGTTCACCTGCCGCCCCTCCACTGCACGCCCGCTCCCTTTGACCCAGATCGTCAGCTACCTGCTGCGCACCTGTGTTTACGACCCTCTGATGGAGGGCCGGCTGGTGCACCGCCCCGGCGCGCCCGTCGCCGCGTTCTCACGCACCCGCCGCATGCTGGGAGTGCTGGCGTCCTTCGCCGCATCCGGCCTGCTGCACGAGATGCTGTACTGGTGAGCTGGGACGGCAGGCAGACGGGCAGGCGGGCGGGCAGGCAGGCAGGCGGGCCGGACAGCCCAGCCGTTGCGGAGGGGCAGATGTTTCTGGCAGGTCAGAAACGGTTCTCGGCGCTCCTAGTGCAGCACCGCTTTCACGCACTGGCCCTCAACTGCTCTCCGGTCCATGCCCCTCCTGCACCGACACCACCCGCAGGTACCCCACCCGGCGCTTCACACCCCACCTGCTGTGGACCTGGCACTTTGTGGGGTGGGGCGTCATCATCGTTGCTGAGAATGTTGTCAGGAAGGCGGCCAAGTGAGTGGGCTCCCCTGCCCCGACTCTGCTTAGCGAGTGTCCCTGTGACATTGTGTTTCTTTGTGGGCAGCTCCCCGATTGCAAGAGGTTGGCTGCCTGAACCGGACATTAGACAACTGCTTCCGCTCCTGTGCCCGTGCGTGTTTCGCCGTGCAGGCGCAAGGGCATCGTGGTGCCGGATTGGCTGGCCATCCTGCTGGTGCAGATTGTCCGTAAGCTGGGGCATGATGGCAGCTGCTGCCTCTGCAATTTTGTCATTCTTCCAATGCGGCGCGCCTGCTGCCGCTTGTGGGCGTGTGAAGCTTGCGCGCCTAGTCCAACAGCCAAGGCACAGCCGTAGACGCAACCCCTTCCTTTCATGCACCTGAACACTGTTCTGGCAGTGTCCCGCAGCCCACCCGCCCTGCCGCCACATGGCTCCTGCCATGCCACCACCCGCCCCCTGCTGTGCAGTGCACATCATGCTGGCGCTCTTCTGGTTCCCGCCCCTCAACACCAAGGGTATCCCGCTGCCTGGGCGGACCATCATGGACCTGGGTGCGCGGCCCTGCTGGCATGTGGCCCTGACGCAGCACACGTGTGCCATTCGCTGCCTGGTGGGCGGCCTGCCGCTCTCAGTCGCTCTCAGCTGTGACGACCAGTTGCCTGGGCATACACAGCCTGCCATTTCCCTCCGCCCCCGCAGGTGCTCGCAACATTGCTGCCACCTGGCGCGACATTGGGGTGATGCTGCTGGGCAAAGCAGCCAAGGTTGGGGTGGCCTGAGCGCAGCCGCGCGGCCCAGGCCCAATCAACGATTGACAAGTGGGGATAAGTTTGCGCTTGGCCTGTTTGACTTGTGTGCGCCGCTCGGGCTTCCTATCAGCCTGCCTTCCTTGCACAATGCCATTTCACTTTACAGTTGTGTGTCTGTCTGGCTGTAATGCAATGCACAGCCGCATTTACATGGTGGTCTCTCAGTTAAACAGTGCCACGTGTGTTGAAATTCCCTCTCAGCATGCCACAAATCGGCAGCCCAGGAAAGAATGGCAAGTGTGGGCTTATTTGCAGCTCTGGACTCAGTCGGAGATGCGCCGCTCCATGATGCATGCAAACAGCTTGGCCAGCAAGGTGCCGATGGCCATGCCGCGCAGGCCATCACAGCTGTCGGGAGCTGCCCTTGGTTTGGGGATGGCGGTGATCAGGCTGAGCGCGTCCGCAGCTGAGAGCTGCCCCACTCGCACCCATGCGTTGAACAGCACCGCTAGTGCTGGTGCCAGCTGCGCTGTGGCTGCCTTGAGGAACGTTCCTGGTTAACCAGGGCGGCAAGCTGCCGGCCACGGCCTTGCGGTTTTTCAGCTGCTTGCATTGGGCTGCCACCTCTGCCAGCGTGAAGGGCGCATGCATGCGTGCCTTCAGGCTAGCCAGTTGCTCTGGTGCCTGGCTGTTTGGTGGGCTGCCCCCATGGCTGCTGCTGCGGGCGCTGGTCGCTGCCTCTGCCGCTGCTGCCTGCTGTGTGCTGCCCTCGGCTGTGGCTGCGCGGCTGCCGCTGCTGCTGGCACACAAATCCGAAGGGCGTGCTGAAGGGCACGGGGGGCGTGCCGACGGGCACGGGTTAGGGGTGGGTTGCGGTTGGGCTGCAGACGCATGCGCCTGCCTGCCCTGCTGCTGGGCCTGCTGCGCCACCTCAGCCGCAGGCGGCGGCTCAGGCGGCGGCTCCGGAGGCGGCGGCTCCTCTGCGGGCTGGTCACCTCCCAACAGGCCGCAGAAGTAGCGCACCATCGTGTCGCTTGGGATGGTGCTCATCGCTTTGGCGGCCTTGTTGAAGGGGCGGAAGAAGGCAGTGGGGTCACCTGCGCATCAGCTCCTCGTGAGCCCATCACTGCGCCACTGCAGCCCGCTGCTTGCAATGGAGACCCCCCTCTCTCCTGTTACATACCCTGCTTAGAGGGCCCTATCGGACCAGGGCAGGGGGGGCTTCAGGGGCCCCAAGCCTGCCGGCGTGCACGCGGAGGGCCAGTTTGGCTTCAGGCGGGCCCGCAGCACAGAGCAGGCCATCCTGGCCTTGCGCACGGTGGTTGAGGCGTACCGGCTGGAACGCAGGCGGGAGCGGCAGAGCCGCAACAGCCGCGGCCGGCTGCCGCCGCAGCGGGTCAGCCGGCACCGGCCAGCAACCAGCGGCAGCCAGCAGCAGCCAGCTGTCAGCCACAGCAGCGGCGGCAGCAGCAGCCCACTCCGCGCAGCCACTGGCGGCAGCAGCAACGGCAGCGGCGGCAGCAGCAGCAGTGGCAGCAGATGCGCCGGCTCCGCAGCCCCAGAGCTGTGGGCAGCCTTTTATAAACTTTAAGGCAGCCTACGATCGCGTGCCCCGCGACCGCCTGTGGGATGTGCTCACTCAGCTCGGCTATGGCGGCCCGTGGCTGCGAGCAGTGCAGGCCACGGCAACGTGCCCATGTCCATCAGGGCCCCAGGCCTGGAGGGCAGAGTGTTCCAGGCCACGCTTGGCCTGAAACAGGGTTGTCCGCTCAGCCCCACGCTGTTCAGCCTGTACATAGCTGACTTTGAGCGGCGGATGCTTGCCGCAGCGGCAGCAGCAGCGACAGCCGGCCTGCCCCAGCTTGACCTGCCTGAGCTGGCGGGCCGCCTGATCCCGCCGCTCTTCTACGCTGACGACTGCGCCCTGCTCGCCACCTCAGCCCAGGGCCTGCAGGCGCAGCTGCGGCAGCTAGAGGCGTACTGCGCCGAGCGCGGCCTCACCGTCAACCTGACCAAGACGAAGGTTGTGCTGCTGGCCGGCGCCGACACCGAGCAGGACGCGCTGCGGCGCGTGCAGGACGCTCGCCTCACCTACGGCTGCGGCATGCTGGAGGCGGCAACCGAGTTTAAATACTTGGGTGTCGTTTTCCACTGCTGCCGCCCAATAGGGGAGTCTGCTGCCCCCGCTCGGGCTAGCGTGGCACGCTTCGCAGCCGCCATGTTTGAGGGCCGCTGCGCTGAGCTGGGGCTGGAGGCCACCCGCTTGCTGCTGATTCTTTACAGCACGTTTGTGGACTCCACCCTGTCCTACGCCGCCGCAGTGTGGGCCCCCGGCCTGCCGCTGGCGGCAGCTCGGCGGCCGGTAGTCGGCGCCAGCGGCCTGTCAGCATCGGAGCTGCAGCACCATCGGTGCCTTCGATGACTGCTGGGCCTGCCGTCGCGCACGCCCACGGCCACAGTCCTAGCCGAGGCCGGGCAGCCACCGCTGCACATCACCTGGCTGGTGCGTGCAGCGCGCTTTTGGAGCAGTTTGGTGGCGGCCCCAGCAGGCAGCCTGCTCCACACTGTGCTAGAGGGCGGCATGCAGCTAGCAGCGGCACACAGCGACGCCCCCCTGCGGCAGCTCCCTTGGGTGGCGCAGCTGCAGCGTGCGATGGCAGCGGCAGGGGTCCAGTTTGACCCAGCCGACCGTGCCCCCTTGCAGCCTGAGGCAGTACAGCGGGCAGCCATGCAGCACTACCTGCTGCGGGTGGCGGAGGCGGCACAGCGCCCCGGCGCCAGCCGCCTGCGGCACTACTTCTGCAGCGTGCGGCCCAGCTGCCTCAGCGTAGACGGCTACAGCATGCCAGCCTACCTCACTGAGGTGCGGGAGCGCTGGCGGCGGCAGGGCTTAGCGGAGCTGCGCACCGGCGTCCACTGGGGCGCTGAGGAGCGCGACCGCCTACGCGGTGCGGCTTGCCGCCCACGCGACCAGCGTGAGTGTACCCACTGCGCAGCAGCCGGCCAGCCAGGCAGGGTGGAGGACGCCAGCCATATCCTGTTTGAGTGCGTGTTGTACTCCAGCCTGCGGCAGCGCTACCATGAGCTGTTCCCCGAGGCTGAGTGCGCCCCGCACACTCCCCCCTCCCTTGCCGCTTTCCTCGAGCGGCCCCCACGCACCCTCGCCAGCTTCGCGGGCGCATGTCGGCGCGTGGGCCGCCGGGCAGCTGGGCTGCCCCCCTAGCGGCGGCAGCTTAGCGATAGCGGCAGCGGGGCTGACGGGAGGCAGCAGCCAGACGGCAGCAGCCTTAGCAGCCCCCACCCCACCACCCCACTCCCACCCCTACTTTGCTCACCATTCCCCCAGCTCTCTCGCGGTCTAGCACAGCCACCAGCGGTCACCTGTCACCTGCCATTGCTCGAGAAACGTTGCTTACCCTTGCGACTATCTGCCAGTGACCCGTGCCAGCTGTTCGCCACCGGCCGTTCTAGCCCGCTTGCCCTGCTCCCCTGTTTGCCCCTGTTGCAGCCACCCAGCCCGCCAGCGGTACCAGGTTGTTTTGTCTGCTCATTTTGCGCGTTTATTTGCCTGTTAGTTTGCGGTGCCGGGCGCGCGCTTCTGATATGCATGGGGTTGTCCCTACCCATGCCAGTCGGACCGACTAGTCTCGAGTGCACCGGTTTGCATCCCCCTCCTCCCCCATCTGTCTGTTTAGTGGCCCAGATCCCCTTTTTTCCCCCGGCCGTGTGGGCCACCCGGGGGCCTGTCATCGTACTGTTCGATTCAGACAGGTGTAAAGCCAGCCAGCCAGCCAGCCAGCTTGTGTCTGCTAGCCCCAGCGCTCAGGCGCCGGCCGGCATGCCGGCATGCGGCTGTGCAGCGGCTGCCCAGCAGCCGGCGGCGGCCTGCCGGCGCCCCCTGAGCACTTTTATGATTCCCAAGTGCATTGGTTATGTGTGCTGGCCTGGCCGGTGAGCCGTGGCTGCCCGGGCGACCCGGGCCGCCCCGAGCAACTGGAACTCGAGCTTCCGTCTTCCGGTTTTGAAGTCAACAATGCGCCAATGAACCAACAGAGCAGGACGTCCAAGCAAGACCCACGAGCCGGAGTGCCTTTTTGTGCGGGGGGTGTCGTCGTCGCCGCCCACCTGGCTCCCTGCGGAGTTGTCACAGCAGCCTCTGCATGGATCGTTTCCCTTCCAGTGATCTTAAGAGCAGCAACAGGGACTCCCAGCGAAGGGAGGCTGTAGCCTGTTCACAAAAGCCGCGCGGGCGCGCGACGGGCCGCCCTTGGGCGAGCCCCGCAAAATGGCACCCGCTAGCCGCGCCATTGAAGTGTTGGCCCCGGCGCTAGCGGCGCTTCTTGTCCTGGCCGTAGCATTTCCCCTTGCCCTGGCTCAGCCCGCGGTCGAGTGCGATGGAGCCGAGTTCTCCACGTAAGTGCGCGCGGCAATGCGGAGCGGCCGGAGCAAATGGCGGCCGACACGAGGTGCCTGCTGCTGCAGGGCCGCCGCGCGCGCGTGCGCGCCGACCTGTAGCGAGCTGCCTCCCCTGGCCAGAAAACCGTTCAGCTGCCAATTGTGGGCTCGTGACCAGGTCCTGCACTCCTCCCTCCCATCATCGTCACCGCCACCACAACTGCACGTGTGCGCCATCACCCTCACCCCAGCCTGAGCGCCGCGTGCGGCACGCGTTAAACCCCGCTTGCTTGCCACCCGACACACATGCAGCGGGAGTGCCGATGTTGATATGATCAATCCCACGCCCGACGGTGAGGGGAGGCGCAGACGTTGCGAAGAGCACTCAAGCTGTTGAACAACAGGAGCCGCATCTGCCGTACACCAGTTGCAAGCGCTGCCTGGTCGCCTGCTCTGCTCGCCCTGCTGCACGGTGCTGGCCGCATGTCAATCACGTGTTGCAAACATTCTGTGGCACTACGCTCTGGTCGATGCAGGTCTGTTCCACGTCACTCAGGAAAATACGATTTATGTGAGTGATTGAGTGCGTTGTCAGGGCTGCCTTGCGTTGTTTTTGGCATAGGGTGTGTCTTTACATAGGGCACTAAGGAAGATCATTTGCACCCAAACAATATAGGCCCGCACCCCCCACCCCCACCCACAGCTACGTACCCTGTGCACCTTACAAGGGCCGGGCGCAAACGCAAGCATAGACCCGCGCTTCTGGGCAGTTCAAGTTTACAACTGCGGCAATGTTTCTTGCGAGAAGTTGGACCTGACGGACAGTAAGCCTGCGGGACGCCAAACTGGCAGACTCCAGGGGACCCTCAGAGCCCCATGTGCTTTCCTGCAACACAGCATGTTTGACTGCATCAGGAGTGGATTGTCCCCCCCCCCCCTCCAGGCTCAAAAAAATACACCCTCACCTGTCGTGGCTTGACGCCATGCTGTCCCTCATGTTTCTCCCACTGTGCAGGCTGGAACAACACGCTGCCGGAATGTGTGAACGCAACGGAGCCGGGGACTCAGGCACCGTCCTGCATCCTGAGACCGCTGGGCCCTGCCACTGCTTTCGGGACTGCCACCAAGCGTTTTGTGACAGAGGTGGGCTGATGTTAGCTGGCCGGACACACGCTGGTGGGCAGGATGGCTGGCTGGCTGAGCAGGAAGGTACGCAACAAATGGGAGACACGGCGGCTCTCCAACCAGGCAAGCCCAAGCTATTAAAAACAGATCACCAGGGCGCTTCCAGGCACCGTGAACAGTTTGTCTACTTGCAAGTAGAGCTAGTTGCTTGAAGAACACCCCTGGTTCACTGTTGTTGTTGTTTGCTTTGATGCACAACGCCTAGCGAGTGGCGCTTGCCGACAGCACTGGCACCGAGTCCTCGCTGCTGGTCCACCGCCCTCCTGCAGTATCGTTACGATATTCCAAACGCCTGGGTGAGCAAACTTGGCTACTATTTGTACAGGTAGGAGGGGGCAACGGCGGGGATGGGTGGGGGGAACAGGCCTGTCGCCTAGCCCAGGCGGGCTGGCTAATAGTGTGGAGCGGTCAGTGCATTCCACAGGCCATGCATTGCCAAAGCCCACAAGACTTGGTGCGCCTGCAGCCCATGCCTGCATTTACTGGGGAAACGAGAACAGCATAAGCCCACTGCAACTGCCCATTTACCATCAGGTGCTTCTACTTGTGTGACCCAAGCCAACCCACCACCATGGACAACGTGCAAACGTTCGTCCAACAAAAAGTAATCGTGCTGCCCGCGATTCCGCCGCCCCCGCCGCCGTC
>RRZL01000033.1:2088533-2153223 GCA_006782975.1 Chlorella sp. Dachan
CCCCGCCCCCCCCCGATGCATGCTGCTACAGACTTCATGTGCTTCTACAGCAACGACGGGACGCTTCGCCTGATGTCCGTGAAACGCATACTGGTGCAGCCGGCAACAAGGGTGGGCTGCTGCAGCTTGCTTGGCTCAAGTGCCTCCTTTGGATGGCATACTAGCTGAGGGGCTGTTGGTCGGGCAGTGGCGACAGCAGCTGCTGAGTGCTGCAACTGTCCTGCCTGTTCTGCAGCCGCCACCGCCTCCGCGGCCACCTCCCCGCCCACCTCCAGCAGTGGCCGCCATTGTCGGCGACCCACACTACAGGTGTGCAACCAGCTGAGGCTGCTCACCTGAGCAGCTGCTCAAGTGGCCGACGCCTGCCACACCTCATGCTCTGCACGCTCTGCCTGTTGTGCCCTTGAACTGTACCCTCTGCTAATAAACACCTGAGCCTCAGACTTCTGCCCCTCATCTCAAGACACCTCAGGAGCCCCCCCCCCCTCTCCACGCGTGCAGAGGCTTTGACTATGCCGGTGGCCCCTGGAGCACGCTGGTTGGGGCGCCAGGACCTTACCTGCTGTACAGCGATGGCGCTGGTGTAAAGCTTACAGCCACTGTTGCCGCCGGCGGCGCCGGCAACAAGTCGCTCTTCATCCGGGCAGTGCAGCTTACTCGCGGCAACCTGGCTGCCACCATCTCCCTGGCCAAAGTGGGGGCCACTTGGCAGACGTCTGGTGAGGCTGCCATGGCCGCGCTGCAGCTCCAGCGCAGGGCTGGGTGTCGAGGCGAGGGCAGGGGTGGCGGGAGCAGGCGACCCGCTTACGAGCTGTGAGCTACTGCGGTGCTCCATGCCGGGTCGGCGCAGACATAGGACGTCGGCAGCGCGTGCCTGGCTTGGCTGTCCAGCACGCCTCCACGATGCGTACCGCTGCAGTATTGCGTCCACCCGCCCCTGTCCCCTGCTGACAGTCGTGGCGATGGGCAAGAAGGTGCCGGCTGCACCGCCGGCAGTGCTTAAAGGCAACATCACAGTCAAGGTGAGGCGCTGCGCTGGCATCCTGGAGGCCGCGCAGTAGAACAGAACAGCGCTGTTGGCTTCATTAACAGAAGTTGCGGACCCACCAGGACCGTCTACAGCTTCCTGTGAGCCAACTGCTACAACAGAAAGGGCTGCTGACCGCGGCAATCCCGCAAACCAATCCCCGCAGGCGCTTGTCAAGGGTGTCAAGACGGCGGGGGTAGCTATCGCCCTGCCCTACCTGTCGATCCGCTGCGAGCAAAGGGCGCCCAGCAACCGGCAGCAGGTGTGCTCGGCAGCTAGCTGTGCATATGGCAGCAGTGCGCACAGGCCGCCTGCTGCTGTCAGCCCTGCGAACCCCGCCTGGCACCAATGACAGCGCCCACGCGGTGGCCACGCTCCGCCGCCCTCTGCCGCAGATGGCGGCTGGCTTCCCTGACTGGCTGGACTGCTACCTCACGGTACTGAGCCGGCTGCCCATGCCCACCAAGGGCCTGCTGGGCAGCACCTACAAACAACCGCCAGCAACGGCAGCCGCCGCTGGCTCACGTCCCAGCGCCACGGCCGCCCTGGTATTCCAAGCACAGTGATCGAGTGTTGCACTGAAATCCTGCTAGTCGGGCTGCATGGCCTCTTCCTTCCTTGCATGGCTTCTTCCTGCTATTCTTTGCACCTTGCTCCCAGCTGCGTCATCCGCATTCTATCATTCACTCGCTGCTCACAAACGTGGCAGCGAGGCCACAAAAAAACATCATCAACGCATTGATTTCTAATGTCAGTCTGGCTGTTATGAACAGCAGAGTCAAGCTGCATATGTAATGTACAGACATACTTCACAACACAGGTCAGAACAGGGCAGATGCAACGGGCAAGGCCAGCGGCAATCACCGCGCCACCGCCCGCTGCGCCCCTGCACTGCCCGCACTGCTGCCGCAGCAGGGGTGGACTTTGGCCCCTTCATGTGCAGTGTCTGCAGGCGCGGCAGTGGGCCAGTCAGCTCGCCCGGGGGCAAACGTTACTGGTTCAAGTATTTCCGTGACCGTATCTTTCGCTGAGTCGGTGAGCAAGCGAGAAGAGCGAGGCTAGAGGGAGGGGAAGCCAAGGGCCACCGGGGGCAGGTGGAGCAGCGGCGGCAGCGACCAAAATGCACGCATGTGAATGCAGCTGGCGCTGGCTGGCTGACCGCTGCAGTTCGACACACCTTGTCGTTGGCTGGCGCGGCAGGCGCAGCAGCCCGTCTTCCACACTAGCCACTTTCAAAACGATCTCGGTGCGACGGATGTGCAGGCGCCGCAGGTTGACTGCGCTTGCGATAAGCCAGCCTTGACATCTGTTCATTTACACAGATCATCCGGCAGGGCGGGGCAGCTCACCCAAGTCAGCCGACCGATCCGGTCTTCCCTTGTCCCAGCCCAACCAGCACCCTGCCAACCTCAC
Organism: Chlorella sp. Dachan; assembly: GCA_006782975.1. Lineage (NCBI taxonomy): Eukaryota > Viridiplantae > Chlorophyta > Trebouxiophyceae > Chlorellales > Chlorellaceae > Chlorella > Chlorella sp. Dachan. Next base: position 2,090,974 of record RRZL01000033.1, read on the forward strand.
TGGCACTTGGGATGGGGCAGGGGCGAGCACAGCGTGCCAGGCACAACGTGGCTGCCAGCAAAGGGGGTTGGTGAAAGGCTGGGGTCGGTGGGGAGCTGGGGGTATGTTGGTGGGCGGCGGCGAAGACGGGCCAAACATGCCAGCCCGCAGCATGCCCTACTCCAGGGGACAAAACTACTTCCAGGCACAGAGAAAGGACAGGTGAACCGGGGGGGGAGGGCGCGGCGGCGGCACCATGGGGCCGCGCCGCCGGTGGCCCACCCCCAGCCCCCACCACCTGCTTCCAGGTGCTGCCACCCTGGCTGCCCACTCTGCATGACCCCAGTGGAGTGGCAGTGGAGGTGGCTGGGCCAGGGCAGGGGCAGCCAAGATGGCTGAGCTAGGGTGNGGCGGCACCACGGGGCCGCGCCGCCGGTGGCCCACCCCCAGCCCCCACCACCTGCTTCCAGGTGCTGCCACCCTGGCTGCCCACTCTGCATGACGCCAGTGGAGTGGCAGTGGGGGTGGCTGGGCCAGGGCAGGGGCGCTGGGGCGGTGGGCACGCTGGGTGGGGTGGGTGGGGTGGGACGGCGCGGTGGCGGCACCACGGGGCTGCAAGGGATGGTGGGTGGGCCCACCTACCGTGCTGTGCCCACCTGAACCCCATGCTGCACTGTCATCCCCCTGCATGATACCGTGTGATGGAAGCAGGTATGTGCTCAGAAGGGCAAGAATGGGTACACCACGTCAGGCCTGGCTGTGCTTCATGTTAGCTGCTCCAACCCACTGCTTTGGCAGCTGGGCTGCTGAAGCATGAGCAGGCCTGCCCATGCTCATGAGCTCCCCTGGCCGCCCTCCATCTGCATGCTGGATGTTTACGATGATGTGTGCTGGACGGAGTGCACAACATGCTTGCTTGCTTGGGTTACAGAGGCTGGGCCTGTCCACAGGCTGCTGGCTCTGGAACAACACAACGAGAATGTGCAATGCAGGAATGAAACCAAACAGCGGAGGTCGGGTGCCCGGGTGGCCCCATCGTTGAGCACCACCGACTGTTGGGAGCAGAGGCACAAAACACGTTGTGGGCAAATGGGGAAGTGCAGGCTCAGAAGAGCAAGGCAGGGAGGCCGGGAACGCAGCCACTGCCCAGCCCACGCACACAGCCAGCCGGCGACTTCGTGCGGAGACCAGAGGGGCGGCAGGGGCCGCCAGGCGGCACCTGCCTGCACCGCCCCGCTTGGCGCTGTTACTTGCAGACAGTGCTGCCGCGAGACCAGACCAGCGCAGGAGGGCCCAGCCGTGCAGCGTGTGCGGTGCCCGACACCGGCGCGTGGGCCAAGGCGCTGGCCGGCTGCGGATCACGTCATTCCTCAAGCCCCAGCACTCTGACCTGCCTGATGAAGAGCGCGGCGCCGTGCGACGGACGAGCGGTGGCGGGGAAGCCAGGGCAGTTGGTGACAGGCGCTGGCAGCCCCTGTTGCTGGGGACGTCACATGTCTAAACAATCGCGCTGAGGGTGTTTGGGCGGTGAGCAGTGTGTCGGGAGTGCGAGCAAAAGATGCTCGAGGGTGCGCGCTGTGCTGCTGCGCTGCCGCCAGCGCACAACAGGCCGTCTCCCTGCACTCGCTGGAACGAGCCTCAATCCGCAGCAACAACGCTTCTGATCTGCACAGTAACACGGTGGCATGCTGGCAGCTGTTTGTAGGGATGGTCTGGCATGGCAGCAGGTAGGGACATCGTGCCCGCTAGCCCTTGCCTTGCCGAGCCACAAGCCGCTGCTGGCGTCTGTTGCGCAGCATCCTCACCCCCGCGACAGGAGTAGCTGCCGATTAAGATCGTTTCAAAGACCTAAAATTTTGAGGCCAGGGCGCTCTAACTTGCACCGGCTGCCTTCCTGCTTTTCATTTGCCAACCCTGGTCACCCACCGCCAGCACTGGCGACATTTGGCAAGCTGCCCCTTTTCCCGGCTGAGCCACCTCATGCTGGCTGTCGACCGCTGCCTGCACCCCTCCACCCTGCTTCCAGTTGCTGCCAGTCCACCCCTCCTCCAGTTTTGCTTATGTTGCTGCGGCAGCCGCAGTCTGCTGCCACACACGTAACTATGCATGCTGTGCCAAGTGAGCGGCAGCGGCAGGGTGCAGGCACGGCTGTTTGGGCAGCGGTGGGCATGGCCTGGCACATGGCTGATGAGGCTGGCAGCTGCAGGGGCGGGGAAGGCAACGATGGTAATGGCTGAGGGCAGGTAATGGGCTGGAGTAATGGACCAAGGCAGCCAAGGAGGGCCGACCATTAGGGTAATGGTCAGCCCATTACAGCTAATGGGCTGGAACCCCTGGGCAGTTTACTATTGTTCTGCCTCCCCCTGATTTGATGCACTCAGAGTTATTGGCACGCCAGAGGACCAAACCGCTGCCGGCGAGCCCACTGTAATGTAAGCATAACACTGACAGCAACCGGGTTGAGAGAGCACAACGGCTGGTGCAGTGGTCCAGGGTTGCGCGGGGCGGCAGCGGCGGGCGGCAGCGTGCAAGGCGGCAGAGGCGGGTACATCATTTCATGATTCATGAGTGCAGCATGCCGGCTTCATCATGCCACGCCTGTGAGCCACAGACTTGATTGCGGCCCACGGGCTCGGTATGGATCATAGTTCTGGCTAGGTTGCATCCAATAGGCTCCTCGTGCGGGCGCTATCGCCGCACCGTGAAAGCTGCTGCCCCGTGTGAAGCTGCGGCGGCGGCGCCGGCGGCCCTGCACAACCCCAGTGGGAAACCGAGCAGTGTGGATGCAGTTGTACAGGAGGCTGACTGCATGGTGCTTATACGTTGAACTGGGCAAGTGCCCCAAGCGACGTCTGCCAGAGAGGATCCGCAGGCCGCTCGTCTGCCGCCCACGGAGAATAGCGGCAGCTGCTGGGCGCCCCGTTTGTGGCCGAAACCGCCCACCCTCTACCCTGTTCGATTGTGGCAGCCTTAAGGCAGATGAGATGGCACAGCGATGGCACAGGGACATGAATGCATTGCTGGCCGCCAGCGGGCGGCGGCAGCGCAGCGGCGGCATGGGCTCGGCGCCTTGGGGCCTCGCCGCTGCTTTCGAGGTTCTGTATCCGCGCCCTGAGAGCTCGTGGAGCACGGCAGGGTACGTCCCCATCCCCAGGAGGCCCCCTAGCGCGTCCCCAGGAGGCGCGGTGGCCAGGATGCCCTCTCCGCACGCCGCCTCGCTGGACAGCGTGCCCCCCGACGTGCTTGAACTGATCGCCACCCGTATACTCGCAGACGTCAGCCCCTTCTTCGACCGGTGCGCCGCCGCCGCCGCTGCCGCCGCCGCCGCCAGCTTGTGTTGCGATTGGCCGTTGTGCTTTCGAACGCAAGGTTTCGCAGCAGTTTAGCTGCTACAATCCTCGCGCTCAACCGCAGGCATGATGTGCTGCAGCTCGCATGCAACCTGACGGCGGCGGGCTCGCCGGGCACCCGCCTGCTGGCCTCGCACCTGTTTGCGTTCCTGTCGCCCCGCATGGGTGGGCTGTGTACGGAGGCTTCCTGATCATGGTTTGACTGGCTGTGTGTCATGAATGCGTAACGTGCCGGCCTGCACAGCTACCTGCCCCTCCACAAAGCAGCCTGCGCAGCAGCATGCTGCGGTGCGTTGTGCAGCCACCGGCTGTCACTGCATGCCGCTGTCCTTGCAGGCGAGGAGCTGCCGGGCGGCGTGAGCGAGGCCAGCAAGGCCGGAGAGCTCAAGGCGGCGCTGAAGGAGTGGGGCCTGCCTGTTTCGGGCACCAAGGCCGACCTGTGGCAGCGCCTGCTGGACCAGGTAGGAGAGCCGACGGAGTGGCGGGAGTGTGGGTGACGCTGCTCAATGACTGAGTGCACTTGTTGCTGCTGCTTGCGTATTGGGCTGCAGTTGAGGAGGCGGATAGACGCGTGGGATGGGAGGAGGATTCTCTGCCCTGCACCCGCCTCATCCCCTCGCTCATCCCCGCTCGCCTCCGGCCGCCACCCGCCGCTCCCCGCCGCAGGTGCAGGACAGCGAGGTGGACGAGGATGGGGAGCCGCCCAAGCACTGCCAGGTGGCAGGCGCCACGCGGGCAGAGCTGACTGGCTACCTGCACAAGCGCATCTCGCAGAGCCGCTGCAAGGCAGGTTCCGGGTTCCTCCCATGAGGTTGGGGGGGCTGCGCCGGTGCTGGGGTGGGGGTGGGCACTAAGGGAGCAGCCGTTGCAAGGTGATGCATGGGGGCCCTGGCTGGCGCTGGTGGGGGTGGGCGACCTGCTCGCTGCTGCTGTTGTTGCCGTGCTGCACCCACACCCTCGCGCCGTGTGATCCATCCCTCTTCCCCCACATCTGTAGTCCATCTCCCCCCCTGCGCCAGGCTGTGTTCAACTTGACCAAAGGAGACCTCTCAGGGCTGGACCACCAGCTGCAAGGCGGCGGCAACAACGGCCTGCCCAGCAAGGTGGGGGCTGCACATGTGTGTGCGGCGGGCCGGGCTGCCTGCCGGCGCTGTGCGGCTATGTGCACGCGTGCTGCTGCTGCCCACCCCGCTGTCCCCTGCCATGCCCAGCCTTGTTGCTCGGGTGGACGCCCAACCCTAACTCAGCTCTCACATCTGTGTGCACGGCTCTTGCCCCACCTTGAACTCCTTTGTGCTGCGCACAGATGTACCTGCTGGCGGATGTGAAGCGGGAGAGCAAGCAGCGCTACAAGACGTACGACCGCATCCTGCAGCTCAAGGAGATGTCCAAGGTGAGCGCATGCGGGCTGCTCTGGTTGCATGCGCCTGCCTCTCCTGACTGTTGGGTCGACAAGAGGCGCAGCGGCCTGCCGCTGGGCCTTGCCGTGCCTGCAGCTGGCTTCTCTCTCGACGGCTTGCTGGGACGAGCAGCACGCCACATGTGCCTCTTGCTGTCCCATCCCCTTCTCCCGCAGGACTGGCAGGACGAGTGAGTGGGGCTGGGCCAGGAGGGCGTGAAGTGCACTGGGGCTGGGTGGTCCGGCGGAGAGGGGGGCACTCACCTGTGAACCCTTCCTGGGCAGGCAGCTGCTTTGCTTGCAGCAAGGCACGAATTCAAGGCTCGGCACTGCCACTGCCACATGGGTGTGATCTCTGCAGCCTACCCAGAGCCCTGTGCTGCTGAGCATGTCAGGATCCCCACATGCTGGGCATGCTGGGCCCTCTTCTCGCTCAGGTGGAACGCCAAGACGGAGGCGCGGCGCGTGCTGCTGCAGCAGGTGCGGTCGGCCGTCTTAGGGTGCTTCAGGCTCCTTGTTTCATGACGGTGTGTCTCGCGGCATCGCATGGCTTCAATAAGGGCTCGGTTGGAGTCGTGATGCTCCTCCTTGCTGCCGCCGCCTGAACACCCACAGGAGCTGCTGCGCCGGGGGCGCACCGTGGCTGCAACAGAGGCGCTGCTGCAGACGTCCGACGCTGGCATGTACACCTGGTGAGCCACCTGGGGATATGGTTTGCCTGGCTGGACTGGTGTCCAGCCGGCCCAGGCCCCGGCTGTGTGCTGAGGGCCATCTCACGGCTGCCTGCGTAGGCGACCCTGCTGCACTGCTACTGTAGCTTTGCCCAGCTCATCTGGATTCCGTCTTTGCTGCTCCTGCCGCTCCTCCTCCACCCATCCACCAGCCTGCCTGCTTGCCTGCTCGTCACGCAGGGGCGCCCACGACCGGGAGGCGCCCACCGTGGCCTGCGACGCAATCGAGCTGCTGGCCTTTGCGCGCACGGTGGCCTACTCGCAATACATCACATCGCTCTACTCGGGCTGGGAGCCGCCGCGCAGGTGTGGCGCTGCCGAGTTTGCAGGGCGAGGTGTAGCAGTGCTTGATGGGCAGGGCGCCAGCACTGTGCTTTAGCTGCTGCTGCTGCTGCTGCGCACAAACTGGACGTGCTGCCACTGCTCACCACATCCCTGCTGCTCCCTTTGCTGCGTCTGCTGTGCACTCCATGGAAGCCGTCTGCTGCACCCTCCCTGCAGCCTGTCGGCATACCGTCAGGCGTTTGCCAAGCGCATGCACGCATCGCAGGCGGCGCTGCCACTCTGGGTGGCGATCCAGCCCAGCCTGCAGGTGTGCTCGGGTGGCTTGTTAACACCCTGCTTTTTGGGTTTGGGGGGTGCCATACAGGTGGTGGATGCCTTCAAGTACTGCCCTGAACAGTTGTCACCAAGCAGACCCCTTGTCACCAAGCAGACCCCACTGGCACTGTTCGCGTGCAGGCCATCCAGCAGCACCCAGGGGTGCCCGCCTCGCTGCTGCCGCGGCTGGAGGCGCTGTGGGCGGCGCAGCCGCAGGGTGCTGCAGGGCCAGCATAGATGAGGTGCAATCAGGTGCAGAAGCTAGGATAGGAGGCAAGCTCAGGCACAGGGCGAGTGAAGAGCCCACTGCTTGCCACCCAAGGCTGCCGCTCAACACGGTGCTCTGCCGCAGCGGCGGCAGCGCTGCCGTCTGTCAGGCTGCAGCTTCCTTCCCCACCAGTCTGCATGTTTGCCTGACTTGTAATAAGCTGTTCAAACGCGTGGGGACGCTCCCTATAGACGTGCTCAAAGCCCTATCTCGACTGGCTGCTGCCATCGGCTGCCACGGCCCTTGCAAACAATGGCGAACAGCCCAGAGCAGCATGTGGCGTTCATGAGAAGGGCGATTGAGCTGTCCCGCGAGAGTGGCATCGCCGAGAAGACGGGTGCGCAGGCTTTTGAGGCCCGTGGGCGCCGCAAGTGCATCCTTCCGCTCGGGCAGCAGCAGGCTTTCTATCTAAACGCTGCGCGCCGTCTGCAGTAGCCGCCGCCGCCGCCGCCCACCGCCTTTCGTCTGCGGTGGCAGACAGCGATCAAGCAGTGCCGCTAGCGACGGGGTGCGCCGTGCTCTCCTGCCTCAGGCGGCTGCTTTGGAGCTGTGGTGGTGGACGGCAAGACGGGCCAAATTCTTGGGGAGGGGCGCAACCGGGTGCTGTCAGAGAACGACCCCACCTGTGAGTTGCTGCGGCGTTGGCGTTGCTGAGCGTGGGGCCAGCCGGGGTGGCAGGCGAGGTTGGATGCTGAGCAATCTGATCCCCACCCCGTTCCACCCCCATTCAGTCACTGGCCTGACGTGTGCTGTGCTCGGCCTCCTCCTGACCCGTTCTTCACGCAGGGCACGGCGAGATGGAGGCGATCAAGCAGGCGTGCAAGCGGGTGGGCAGCCCGCACCTGGACGGAGCGATACTGTACACCTCCGCGCAGCCCTGCCCCATGTGAGCCAAGCGTAGCAGCCTGATGGAGAACCCCACGCCCCGTGGGCTTGGGGTGGGCACTCGCTGTGCATGCAGGTCGCAAACATCAGGGGCGACAGGAGAGGAGAGATGTGTGCGACGTCACTTCCGCTCCCCCGGCTGCTCTGTGTGCCTGCCGCCATCCCAGGTGCCACACCGCAAGCCTCTGGGCACGGTTAGAGAAGGTATATTACGCGAGCACCTATGACGACGTGATGGAGTACGGCAAGTGAGTTGGCAATCCCTGCCCGTTGCCCTTGGCTGCGAGTTGCACGGCCATGTGCTGCGCGTTGCACCGATGCGCACCCGCAAACCTGAAGCAAGCCCTCAAGCCCTCCCTCCGCTCACAGGCTGAGGACCGCGGCTTTCTGGCCGTGCGGTATCAAGCCCCATCACACCGACTTGCACTGTGCCATGTCGCTTTGAGCAAGCCCCGCGCCGTCACTGTTTGATCCCCAGGTTTGAAGACCGCGACTTTATGGCCGAGCTGAACAGGGCGCCGGCGGAGCGGCGCACCGCCTGCATACAGCTCCTGCGGGACGAGGCGCTGGAGGTGTGGAGGGAGTATGGCCAGCTGGTGTCGGCAGGCGAGGTGAAGCACTACTGACCCACCCGCAGTCGAGGTGCTACTGACCTACGGGCAGTGTGCCTCTTGGCAGCATTCTTTCTCGGCCGGTTGGCATCGGCGCAGCATGAATGTTGGTTCTGTGCTGTTCAGTGCAGCCGCTTGAGCGGGGGCCCATGCATTGCTGAGCCTGTGTTGCTTCAGTGCATGTGCGTATCGCAAATCAGAACCAACGTCGACGTCCGCTACTTGTCTCAGCACTTTGTTCGAATACGGAGTCTTTCACTGCCCGCGTTACTGCGCTTGTAACACATCTTGTCCTGTCTGGGGCGGCTACTAGCCTAACAGGTTTGGCAGTTGGCGCCGGCGGCTCTTAGCACGTGCAAGGGGGCCGGCAACACAGGTTTTTGCGTGGCTAGCAGTGGCAGCGGAGATCTGCGAACCATTTCTGTCTGCTCTCACACCCGAGAATCAGCTGCTGCGTCTGCTGCATCTGCCGCGCCGGCCTTCGGTGATGCAGCCTCCGTGTCGTGGCCGGCTGTGCTGCCGCCGCCGGGCTGTTCTTCTGCGTTTGAGAACAGCCCATCCTGCTGGTGAATGGCCGAAATGAGCGCCCGTGCGGTGGGGCGCGCTTGCAGCGGCGCGCGCCGCAGCACGCTGCCTGCCGAGCGGTGCGCTGCCCCCAGAGCCATCAGCCGGTTGCTGCAGCAGAGGGCGGCCAGTCGCAGGCAAGTTTGCTCAGTTGTTTGAGGTTGGCACCCGCTAGCAGAGTTGCTGGTTCAGCGCAGTCTGGTACATGACCAGACCGCACGAGTAGTGCATGCACAGCATGCACAGCTTACGCCACACCGGCAGGTCTCGCACTCCCTCACCGTGCCATTGCGCCCGCGTGCGGCTGTGCCGCGTGCCGCATGCCCGGTGGCAGGAACGGTGCCAGCTGCGAGGGCAGCCAGGCCAGCACCGAGCACAGGCTGCGGCGAGGGCTCTCCCACGGCTCAAGTGCATCGGTGAAATCGCTGGAGCGTGCGGTGCCTGGGGGTTGAGGCGTGGCGGGTGTGGGCAAGGTGAACGGCACGTGGGGCAGCAAAGGGTGTGGAGTAGGGGCAATCCAGGGGCCGGGCAGGTTGCAGGAGCCTCGTCCGCTGATCTCCCCCGAAAAGGTTTTGGACGTGATGGGCGTGCGTGGTACTACACATGTCATGCTCCACACCCATGCTTTTGACCACCCCCGCCTTCCTCACCATCGCGCACGCCCGCCACTTCCGGCTGCCCCCGCCCGTTCACCGGCGGCTTGTACTGGTTCACGCCGGCATGCCACTCCAACCCCACCTGCAGCGCAGGTGGCGTGTTCGGCAGGGCAAGAGGCGTGTTGTGCATGGCAAGCAGCCAGGGCTTGTTTGCAGCGCCCCCTCCGAGGCTGAGCCGGCCATGCTGCCACAATCACTGCCTCGCCCCGGCAGTCTGCTCAGCACCGATGTAGGGTGAACCCTCTGCGCAGACTCTGTTGGCACCTGGCAGAGAGCGTAGGAGCGCCAAAAGGCAGGCATGACGGGTGCGCAGCGAGTGGCCAGGTAGTCCAGGTCATCAATGGACCACTGGTAGACCAGGCAGTCGGTGGTGGCTGTGAGGGTGACATGCTCCTCTGACCCCTTCTCGAACGCAAGGTAGACGCCACTGCAAACCAGGCAGATGGGAGTATGCCTCAGGCGACACAGGCTGCGAGGCCTAGGGCTGTGAGGCTGGATGATACTGGAATGGACACGTCACCCCAAGCACGCCGACCCATGTCTGCGTGGCCCCCACCCATTCGCCGACCACTCACAAGATGTTCAGCAGGCCTGCAGGGAACGGCAGGAGGAGGAGGGCAGTCAGTCAGGCAGGCGGTCTATAGTACACGCTCTGAGAGCTCGGCCGCACCCGCCCAGTTGCGGTGCACAAGCCACCCAGACGTTCTCCTGCCCGCCCACCCACCCACCCACCAATGTCAAAGGTGCCGCCGCTCATCAGCGTCGCCTCCTTCAAAGTTTTGCCCTGCACAGCAGGCACGTCGGCGAGCCGCGCGTTATGCTTAGCCATGCTGCGGCCACCAAGCCGTGTTGCACGGGGAGTGACAGCTGGCCTGCATCCCTGCTGTGCCGGGACCGGCAGCTGCATTACCCCTCCCTTAGTCGGGCCCAGCTGCAATCTGTCCTGCACACTTGCCTGTGCATCTTTGAAAGTGAACCTGGCCAGTCCATCCACAAGCAGCACCAGTGTGGTGTGGCAGGCTGGGGAATCGAGGATCATATCGCCCGCCCGAAACTCTGCACGCCGCGCCCGCTTCAGCGACTGTCATGGCACGGCAGGCGGGCAGGCGGGCAGGAGGGCACATGGAGGTGAGGCACATCTGCGCTTCCTGTGTTTCAGGAGCATGCAGTGCTCCCAAGCGGTAAGCCAGCTGATCCATGTGTCACCTGCTGCATCTCCAGGCGCCCCATGCCGCAGCGCCGGTTGAAGTAGCGCCACATCTGCTCCTGCTCATCGCAGGCAAAGCTGATGGGCCGCTCGTCGTAAATGAGCTGCGGTGGTGGGCGGCGGTGGTTTTATTTATATTTGATTCTTTTGAGGTTGCAGTGGATGCAGGCATGCATGGATGCCGCCAATCCATCAGTTCAGGAGCTTCTGCTCGTTACCCACCTGAAACATGGCCAGCCCGTGGAACAGCAAGTTGAGCGCAGCCCACACGATCCCGTCTGCAGTGGACCGCCATCCAGGAATGAGATGCAAAATCATGCACACGGCTTGAAGCTTGCCATTCCACCCGCAGTGTGTCTGCGCCAGTATACCCTGCTTGCACTGCAAACTGAGCTGTTGCATGCTTTGCCTGCCACGCCGCCAGCAGCTGCTTGCATCTTGGCAGGGCGGCGCACGGCTGCGCAGAGCCTGTAGGGCAGCGCACCAACGCTGATGAAGCCAGGGTTGCTGACCGACGGCCACTGGGGGTACCCGACCAGCGCCAGCACCAGCATCCATCTGCAGGCAGGCCAGATGGCAGGGCGCATGGTTGGGACATGGAGGCAGGCACCGGTTGGGACATGGAGGCAGGCACCTAGCAGGGGCAGGCCTGCTGCACAGCATGACACAGGCAGGCGCTTGAAGGCTGCGAATGACAGACAGCATCAGCCATGCCAGCTGGCCCCTCCAGGCGGCGGTAGCCATGGGCGCCGGGTGCAGCGCCGCTGGCTGGCGCAGGAGCGCCCCCTGCACCATGCCACGCAGGGGCTCACGAGTATGCCAGAAAGAGGCAGATGCGGATGAGGAGAAGGTCGCCGAACAGTGCCGAAAGCAGAAAGCACAGGTTTGCCTGCATGTCGAGAGGGGGATGGTCGAGCTGAACCCTGCCGTGCCGGGATGTGCCGGGGGGCGCAGCGGACTGGCGGCGGCGGCAAGCGGCGGCACTGCCCTGCAAGCTGATACCGCTGCCTTCACGCATCCTTATCGTCCCCCCATCGCCTGTTCCTCACCAGCTGGCCCCAAACACTTGAAGGAGTGAGGACCGACACCATGTTTGGGTCGGGCTCTTCTACCCCCTTGCTTCTGCGGCTGGCTCGCGGCACTGAGGATGGAGTTGAAGGCCAGTGGGTAACCAGAGGGGAACAAGAAAGACCGAATGTTAGGGAGGGACGGGGGACGCCTGCCACCCGCCTCACAATTTGGGATCCGTGTGGCTGAATGCACCCCTCCTCGCGGCTGTAGTCCCCAGGTCAGTCTCAGACCTCTCGCGTCCCAGGAACGCTCCCGCTGCAGCAGCTGAAAAGCCCTGCCCCCGCCCGCCCCCGTTCGGCCTGTTCGCTCCGCCACGGCCTGTGCAACCATGCCGATCACCGATTCTCAGCATGCGCAGTTCATGCGCCGGGCCGTCGAGCTCTCCCGCGCCAGCGGCATCGAAGAAAAGACGGGTGCGCGGCCTGTTTGCGCCATGGCCCTGGCACCTCGGGCTGGGGTTGTTCCGGATGGCCCTGAGGCACGCCGGGCCGGCTGTGGGCGCCTCCCTGCGAGCGGTGGCGCCGGCGGTGGCGCCGGCGGCACCGCCGCTGCCACGGGCTGCTTTGATGGAGATGTCTGTTTTCGGCCTTGTCCTGTCAGGTTCCAGATGCATGCTGCACCCTTTGCACGGTTAATTGCTGGAAAGCCGCATGCACCTGGCGGCACTCGGCCGCAGCCCTCTCCACCCATGCCGCACCCTTCCGCCCGCCCATGCAGGCGGCTGCTTTGGAGCGGTGATCGTGGACGCCAGGACTGGGGAGATTGTGGAAGAGGGGCGCAACCGGGTGCTGTCCGAGAACGACCCCACCTGTGAGCCTCGGGTGTAAAGGTGGCTGCTGGCCACCGGGGGCAGGGCACGCATGGCATGTGCCGTGCAGGCGCGTGTGTGGATGGACAGTGCATGCTCAAACTGCAGCATCAGCTGGCCGTGCGGCAGCAGTCCCAGCCTTGCTGACCCCTCCTCCGCCCGCAGGGCACGGCGAGGTGGAGGCGATTCGCCGGGCTTGCAAGAAGGTGGGCAGCCCGCACCTCAACGGCTGCGTCATGTACACCTCCGCACAGCCCTGCCCCATGTGAGTTGAGTGGCACAACTCTCCACACCATGTTCAGGCAGCTGTGAATGCAGGTTGCTGATGCAGTCCGGGTGCGTGGTGCAGCAGCTCGTGCCGCCGCCTGGCCTGCTGGTCTCTGTGGGCTTGAGGCCCTGAGCCTCATGCATCGTGCTGCACACCGCGCAGGTGCCACTGCGCGTGCCTGTGGGCCCGGCTCGACACGATTTACTACGGTGCCACATACGCGGATGTGAAGGAGCATGGCAAGTGAGTGCCGCCGAGCTGGCGCATGACCCGGCCTGCTGCCATTTGTGCGGTGTGCTGCTCTGTGTGTGGCTCGCTCCCCACATTCCCACTTGGCATGCTGGTCCCCAGCGCACTCAATGCTTCTCGTTGTCGATAGGGATGCCATCGGGCTACGCCAAAACAACAGGATGATGGCTGCTTTCAAGGGCGAGCTGCGCGCCGACTACTCCCAACATCCCGGTCAAGTCCGGTTGTTTGAGCTCGTGCAGTTGAGCGCTGTTTGCTGCCCACAGGTTCGAGGACGCCGACTTCCTGGGCGAGCTGTGCAAGCCGACGGAGGAGCAGGGCATGCCCCTCGTGCAGGTGCTGCGCGACGAGGCGGTGCAGGTGCGCCCCGGCTGAGAGCCTTGTGCTCTAGAGTTGCAGGGGGTGGGGCACTATAAGGCATCGTTGTTGGTGCACCAAGCAACTGGGACCCTGGTCCCTCCCACTCCGCCTTCCCCAGGTGTGGAAGGAGTATGGCCAGCTTGTGGAGGCAGGAGAGGTGAAGCACTACTGAGCAGGCGTCAGCTCGGCTGGATGGCCCCACTCGTGGCACTGCTGGCCGCTCACGAGGCGGTGCAGAGTGTGGGCGCCAGTGTATCACATCCAGCCGCTCCCCGGTGCACATAGTCGCCTCGCATGGTTTACATGGGTTGTCCAGTTTGGACACAGATTCTGAGTCCCGATCCAATTTTTAACACCCCCATCAGATGCGATCCGGCGTATTCTGCCTCCCAGCCCTGCCCCTTCGCCATCCTCCCCGCATGAAACACCTCCTGTTCACTTCCTGTTGCTGACCCCAATGCTCAGCATGGTTTCTGTGCACCGTCTCTCTCCTCATCAGCCTGAACTCAGCCTCTTTCATTCTTTCTGGGCAATGCACACATCGGCATGCAAGGCGCGCTGGCTGCTATGCTCAGCAGGGCATGCCTTCTGACTGTTGTGGTGCTGTCAAGTTTACCGGTTGGCATGCATGCACCCATGGCATAAGGAGATGGCAGAAAATCTAGACAAAATCAAACTAGTCAGTGGCAGGAAGCAGCAGCAGCAAGCAAAGGAAGGGGGAGGGAAGCGAGCAACGCAAGAGCAGCAAACAGGAGGAAGCAGGCATTGATAAAGACTACATTTCGGTCATTGCCCAGGCAAGCATTGACAGGGTGTCGCCGTGGTGGGTGCGGCGCCGTGCGCAGCACGCCGCTCAAAGCACAGCACAGCACAGACACTGCCGGACCGCCCAAATCGTGGGACAGCCCTGGCGGAGCCGCCACTCAGCCCTCAGGTCGCACTGCCGCTGGACAGCCCTGCCAGGTCCGCCAGGGCCTGCTCCACCAGCCGCAGGTGCGCCCGTATGCGTGCCACCTCGCTGCTGCGGGCGTCGAGCAGGCCCTGCAGGTGGGCCTGTCGCAGCTCAGCCGCTGCCTTGGCCTCGTCGAGCGTCAGCTCTGCGGCGGCAGCGGACGATGCATTGTTTGCATCATTGACGAGCGGCAGCAGCACGAGCGGAGGGCTCGGCAGCATCGCCGCCGCCGCCCTTGCTTCAACAAGCAAGCTTGCTGCATCCATCAAGCAGTCGGGTGTGCGAAGGTGTGCACACGACGGCCTGCTTGTGAGAGCAGGGAAGTAGGCACTCCAGCCCAGCCTGCCACCTGCCCACCTGGGTGGAAGCCAAGCGCTACGTGCACACAGATGCGCGACGTGTCTGGCACTTCCGCCTGCGCATGCACGCCCGCGCCCATCGGCACCAGCGCCCGCAGCCGCCCCAGCTGCTCCTGCGGGTACCAGAGGGCAGGCAGCGCTCTGGGATGATGAGATGCACAGGACACACAACACTGCTACACACCCTTCCATACCAGCCTGACCCACCCGTACTTGGCACCCACCCGCTGCAGCATGCCAATGTTGCCCACCAGCTCCTCGTACGAGCGCTGCTCCTCCCGCAGCTGCTCCCGTGCAGCTGTGGCCACTGCCAGGTCCGACTGCAGCCGCTGGCGGAAGGCGCTGTAGTGTGCCAGGGCCTCGACAGATGCCTGCCGTTCCTCCTGCTCCGCCTCCCTCGCCTCCTGGGCCGCTGCCGCCGCGCTGCGCCGCACGCCCGGCGCTACCATGCTGTGTGCTGCAGCAGGCTGGGCAGTCAAAAGGCTGGCAGAGAGGGCTGTTGCCACTCCAGCTACTACCAGCTGCACTCCAGCGCCGCGGGCAGTTCTGCGGGCCAAGCTTCTGCTGGCGGCTCCGCCCCTACCGCACGAGCGGCTTGCGCTTCTTGTGCAGGCTGAGCTGGAACTTGGTGATTGCGACAAACGCAAGCAGGCCCGCTACCTGCGCACAGGGGTTGAGGGCAATGACGGAGGGAGGGCTGGGGAAAGCCGGCACGAGGCGGCGCCGCTCGAAGCGGCGGCGGCAGAAGCTGGCAGAAAGGGCAGCAGGGCTCGGGGGTGCACTCACGAGTCTCTGTCGCTGCGAACGGGGTGTTCCAGTCCCTCCCGGCATGGAGAGGGGCCTGGACTGCGCTCCAGGCTGCCAAGCTCGCCGGCTGGTGCGTCCCTCGCCCCGCCCAGCACGCCAATTGTATGCTGTTATTCAGTAGGAGGTTGTGCAAGTGCGTGAAGTGCCGCCCGAGACTCCTAGGAGAGGTCGTGGCCAATGGCAGCATGGCCGGCGGGGAGGTGTGGCAGGGCAGCCATCGCAATTGCAAGCGACTGACATGCATGCAAACTTTATCTTGCCGCACTGAACTGCCCACGAAACCTGCGCCAAGCCCCCCACTGCAACCAAGAACTGCAGCTTGACGGCGGGCAGAGCGCCTGCCCGCTCTGGCACAGTCACTGCATGGAGTACTGAACCGTCTGGTAACGCCGGTGAGGGCAGGGGAGGCCGGCAGAGCAGTGAGGCATTGACAACTGCAGCCGCTGCTCACTGTGGCTGCCCCGCTTGCCCACCCGCAGTGAGAGGGCGCTACCAGGCATGGAGTCGCAGTACGCACAGCAGTTGCAAGGCAAGGCACTGCTGCCGCCGCCGCTCCTGCCGCCGCCGCCAGCGCTGCCTGCACGCCTGCCGATCGGCCGCCTTGCCATGCCCGCTGTGCATGGTGTTCATGCTGCCTTGCCAGGGGGGAGCCACTGCTTGTTCAGGGAGGCGAGCGACATGCCAGTGGCTAACCGCGGGCCACTTGCAGTTGCCAGCCCGGGCCAACCTGCGCGGCATGGATGTACGGCATATGCGGCCTTGGCCGCTCCAGCCACCCGACGGCTCACGGGAACACGCCCTGTGCATTGGGCACCACTCGTGATGTCATGAGACGCTCGTTCCATGGATGCTCATGATGCTCCTGCAGATGTGCTGCTGTCCTGGGACTACTGGGAGCTGGAGCGGCGCATGGCCGAGGGCGGCGGCCCCATCGCCGAGCTGCCCACCATCCCCAAGCAGTTTGCCAGCGTGGAGGTGGGGCGCTGGGCAGCGCTGCGCTGCCTGCCTGGCATGGCTGCTTGACCGCTTGTTGGGTGCAGCACATGCAGGCATGGCATGGTGTGGCATGGCGTGGCATGGCATGGTATAAGACTGCATGGATGAGGAGCCCATGGCGAGACTTCACATGTCATGCTGTCGCCGACAGCTCGGCCGGGCATGGCATGGCAGGGCATGGGCTGGGAGCCGCGTGGCTGTGACGCCGTCTATTCGCGCCCACCCTCGCATGCACCTCGGCAGCTGGCGGCTCATGCCGGTTTGCCTCGAAAGCCTGTTACCCTGCCGCTCCATGCCCGCCTGCAGGAGTATGTGCGCGTGTTTGAGCCGCTGCTGTTAGAGGAGTGCGCTGCGCAGATGCTGCGGGGCCAGGAGGAGGGCCAAGTGCTGACCTCGCAGGCGTGTGGGGGCACATGGTAGCAGGGCTTTCGTGTTGGATTCGCCGTGGTGCGTGCACTGGGCGGCTGCTGTGGTCCTACCTCACCACCCCGCGTGGCGCTGCCCCTGCCAGCTGCACACGTGCCATCCCGCATGCCCCGCTCCTGCCACCCTTCTCATGCCTTGAACTGGCCATCGCTGATGCGCCCTTCCCACCCATGCAGCCAGCGGTGGTGGCCGCCGCGCAAATGCGTGCCGAGGATGAGAGTCTGATCGTGCGGCTGACGCTGCCGCCGGGCGTGAGCAGCACGTTCCACGAAAATGACATGATGCTTATCTCGCGGGACAACCCAGAGGTCAGTCGGCAGACGGCAGCCACAGTTGGTTGGGCAGCTGCTGTGTCATTCACGTGCACATGGCAGCTACGTTAGGCGAAGAGCCAGTGAACGAAGCTATGGGTGGGAGTGGTGGCATGCGTGTGCATGGCCAGGGCATGTGCACGCCCGACCTGCACAGCTCGACCACGCTGCTTGCTACCCGCCTGCAGGACGAGGCTGGAGAAGAGCAGTATCATGCTCTGGGCGCTGTGGAGGGGCACGAGGGCGAGGTCTCGCTGCGCGTCCGCTTCAAGCTGACCGACGCGGCGCAGGCGGGCAACCCGCGCGGCCTGCAGCGGTGGGTTGGGTCGCGGGGAGCCCGTGGTTGCTGGCAAGGCCTGCCGCCGCCTCGTCACCGACCTCACCCTGCCTGCCTGCCTGCCTGCCTGGCCCGGCCGGTGGTGCTGCTGCTCGCGCTGCCTGCACAGCCCAGCCACCGGCCCCATCCGCTGCTGCAACCCACTGCCTGCTCCTCTCGCCTTTGCGCCCCCCAGGGCCAAGACGATGCGGCACTCGCTGGCCAAGCCCACCAGCCAGTGGTACGTGCTCAAGCTGAGCAGCATGAGCACGATCATGCGCGAGTGGGCCGCCATCCACTGCATCGCGCACATGCCGCTGCGCGAGGTGCTGCTCACGGCAAAGGTGGGTCGGGAGGGGGCATGTGGGCAGTTGGGGGGGCTGCCTGGCGTGGTGCTACATTTAGCTCCAATCAGCCTGTCACATGGGTGTTGGGATGCTTCGGGTGCTCCCGGCTGCCCAGGAGCCGGTCCGCCTCTGCTGGCACCCCCGACTCATCCCTGTCACCCTGCCCCCACCGCGTGTGCGCCTGCAGCCCTCCCAGAGCCTGCTGGCGGCGCGCGGCAAGCTGGAGGTGCCGCCGCTGATGCGCGCGCAGATGCAGAAGACGTACAACGAGTCACAGGTGGGCGCTCCTGGCGGCGGTGATGTTGAATGCGTTGCTGCGTAGGGGGGCACGACACAGTGTGCGTGTTGACTGCGCTCTTCGGGCGTAAAGGTGGCTGGCCGCCTGCCTCACCAAGCGGCTGTGTGCTCCCACCTGCAGATGGCGGCGGTGACGGGCGGACTCGATGGCTCGCCCGTGGTCCTTATCCAGGGCCCCCCAGGTGCGTGCAGGTGGTGTGCAACCCCAGGTCTAGTGCATGGCAACAGCTGATGGCACTTTGCCCAATCGGCAGCTGTCAACACCCTGCTCGGCCTTCGACTTCCCTCCCTCCCGCCTCCAAGTGCGTTGGTCCAATCACACCTCCCGGCTGCAGGCACGGGCAAGACAAAGACTATTCTGGGCCTGCTGTCCATCATCATGCACTCAGCGCCCCGCGGCGCCTTTGCCTCCGCGGTGTCAACCGGCGGCAGCAGCAGTGCGCCCACGAGCCCCACGTCTGCGGCAGGGCTGCCCTCCTACGTGCGGTACCAGAAGCTGAGCGCGGAGAAGCGGCGGCGGGTGTGGATGGAGGCCAACCCGCACCTGCTGGGCCGGCCCGACCCCAGGTGGGCTCAGCAGCTAGCGGGCAGGGTTTCCAGGGAGAGATGCTGCAATGCAAGCCTGGCACAGTGGTCGCAGTGTTTGGGCTCAGCAGGTGCATCGAGTTGTTGGTGCCCGGGATGCGTGCAGGAGCAGCAGCCCAGCCTGCACCCGCTGAGGCCCCCTGCTGTGCTGCTCCACCGCTGCTGCAGGGAGGAGGTGGTCCCTCCGGAGCTGGCGGACCCCAGCGATGCCTTTGGCCTGCTGCGCCGCTGCATCCCGCGGCGCATCGGCAAGAGCGAGGGGCCCAAGGCCCGCGTGCTGGTGAGGGCAGCATCCAGGGTGCAGGGCTTGCCGGCCAGCAGATGCTTGTAGTCTGGCAGCATCAGGTCTGGGAGTGAGGATGCCCCAACTTGCTGTGCATGCGTGCCCACGCCTTGCGCCCCAAGCTGCACGGCACCCAACGCCGCACTCACACCCTACCTGTTGCTCCCGGCTGCCCTCCTCTGCCCACCGCCGCCAGGTGTGCGCCCCCTCCAACTCCGCGCTCGACGAGATTGTGCTGCGCCTGATCTCTGTGGGCCTGACCGACCAGGACGGACGCGTGTTCACGCCCAACGTGGTGAGCCTCGCTTAGCTTGCCGGCAGCTGGCTGGCGGCGTGTGCGCGTTGCAGGCAGCAGTAGCTACAGCAGCAGGCAGCGACAGCAGCAGACCGCGGAAGCAGATGCCCAATGGACCAAGCAGCTGCGGAACCCAGGCAGTTTTGCAGCTTGCGCATGCAACCTGAGGCTGGCCCACTCTCAGGTTGCCCCTGCCCTCGTGCTGCCGCTCCGCAGGTACGCGTAGGCGTGTCCATCCACCACAGCGTGCAGAGCGTGGCGCTGGACACCCTGGTGGAGCACCGCCTGGGCGGCGAGGGCAAGGTGCGGCTCCAGGGGCAGGGCTGCCCGGCGGCGAGGGCGCTTGCGCTTTTGGGTCTGGTTTGGGCTGACCCGGCTGTGCAGCACGCCCGGGCTTGGCCCAACGGCCTCCGGCGCGCCTGTGCCTTAGCCTGGCTGTCCACCACCTTGCTCATCGTGCCGCTCAGCCGCTCCCTGTTGCTGCCGCTGCCCCGCAGAACGTGGCGCGGTGGGAGAAGGACCGGCTGCGCATGTCCATCCTGGAGGAGGCCAACATAGGTGGGTCTGGCAGAGCCCGCTGGTGTGGGTGGTGGCTGAGTGGATGGCTGCTGGCTGGGTGGAGGGTGCTGGCTGGACGGCCGGTCGATCATGTCTGGCTTTGGGGAACATGCAGCTGGCCTTGGGGAGTGTGCCATGTATCTGTTCGTTGCAGCTCAGGGCTTACAAGCATCGCCGCTCCGTCCTGCCCGCAGTGTGCACCACGCTGTCCTTCAGCGGCAGCACCGCCTTCACGCGCCTGGCCCGCAAGTTTGACGTGGTGGTGATCGACGAGGCTGCGCAGGTGTGCGTGCTTGGTTGCTGCTTGTCTCAGTCCCAGCAGCCCCGGTGCTGTGGCGGTCGGTTGTCGCCTGGGAAGTTTCTGTGGTGCCTGACGCACGGCCAGTCTTGCCCCGTCGATGTTGGCTGCCCACACCCTGGTCAATAGAGCACCTTACATCCCTCCCACCGTCATTTCTGCTGCAGGCGGTGGAGCCTTCCACGCTGGTGCCGCTGGCCCACGGCGGCGCCAAGCAGGTGTACCTGGTGGGAGACCCCGTGCAGCTGCCCGCCACCGTCATGTCACAGGTGCGGTTGTGCGGTTGTGCGGTTGTGCGGTTGTGAGTAACTGTTGTGGCTGTCCTGGCTTGAGCCTGCCTGGCCTGATGGCAGCAGGAGCGCGTGGTACCGTTACAGTCGCCACGTGGACCTGCCCGGGAGGGCTGTCGACGGCCTGCGGGGATGGTGAGGCGTCCAGCCATGCGACCTGCACGCATCTTGCTAGCATTGGATGGGGACGGTGTGGAGTCCCGTCTGGCGAACCGCTTGCTCCCTGCTGCCATCTGCCCTGCAGCGCGCGCTGGGCCAGGGCTACAGTGAGTCGCTGTTCAAGCGGCTGCAGACGGCGGGGTACCCGGTGCACATGCTAGACACGCAGGTGGGGAGGGGAGGGGCCACCTGTTCTAGGCGTCTGTACCGCCTCCCTGGCGACATGCGTGCGCCAGGGCGTGCAGGTTCCATTTTGTCTCCTCTCGTCTTATCACATGCACCCCTCATTGGGACATTGGGCTCCCCTCCCGTTGCTTCAACCCGTTGTTCTCCCTCCTCGCCCTCCTTGCCAGTACCGCATGCACCCCGTCATCCGCGAGTTTCCCTCACTCAACTTTTACGGCGGCAACCTCAAGGATGGGCCCACCGTGGAGCAGGTAGGGGGTGATGGAGGGACAGGGAGCCAGGGCAGGGGCTGTTTTGTGCTGCATGACATGCATTTAGGGCAGAGCCGTCGTGATGGTCGCGTGTGCGCCTTCCCTCTGGGCATGCAGCAGTGCATTTCAGCGGGGCATGTTTGAGCATGGCCGCCTTGCATCCCGGTGGCACCGCTGCCTGCTGTGAACCCCACTCTCCACCCTGGCCCTCCATGTACAGGACACGAAGCGCGCGTGGCACGCCTCCCCCGCCTTCAAGCCCCTGGTCTTCATTGACGTCAAGGGCACGGTTAGTCTAGTTAGTTTAGTTCAGTTTAGTTCAACAGCTTAGCGCCAGCCCACGGTGCGCATGCTGCTCTGCGCCTGGCTCTGCTGCGTCATGCGGCGGCGGCTCCTCTCCACCATCCAATGCTTGAAAGCATGGCCTCGCTGGTTCTCTGCTGCAGGAAACTGTGCCGGAGGGCAGCAGCTCGCTAGTCAACGAGCGCGAGGCGGAGATGGTGCTGCAGGTGTGGTTGGGGTGGGGGGTTAGTTGGCAGTGCGTCGGGATGCCGTGTGCGTGGCTCGATGCCACACTCTGCCATCAACGCCTGGCTTCCGCCACCCACCTCGCCCTGTGCATGCATCCCTAGCCACCATCATGCCTTGGTACCCCTCACACCGCCTCGTGGCCTCCCACCTCCCCACACACAGGTGTACCGCGAGCTGCGGCACCGCCACCCCGAGCTGGGCACCAAGCCGTCAGTGGCGGTCATCTCCCCTTACAAGGCGCAGGTGGGTGCAGGGCTGGTGGCTGGGACTGGATGGGTTTGTGGCCAGCACGTTTGGCAACCGGCGGTCTTTGCGCTTCGCCTTGCTTCACCGCACGCCGTGCTTGTGACCAGTCGGTATGCTCGGCGACTGACCAGCCCCCGGCATGCTCCACCTTCCCACCCCCGCACCCCCGCCCCTCCTCCTGTGCCCCGCCGCTGGACAGGTGTCGCTGCTGCGCCGGTTGTTCAAGGCAGCGCTGGGCGACGAGGCAGCCAAGCTGGTGGACATCAACACCATCGACGGCTTCCAGGTGCGCTTGGCTCGCATCGCCTACCGTGAACCACTTGTTGCATCACCCACCGTGAACCACCTGCACTAGTTCCTTGCACCACACGCGAAGCGGCTGCAGCTGACTCACCCAAACCTGCCCCGCCCCGTTGCACTGCTGCAGGGGCGCAAGAAAGACGTGGCCGGTCTGCAAAAGCCAGCACAGCCACCCACTCCTGTCTCGCTGCTTCTTGTGTGTAGGGGCGCGAGAAAGACGTGGCCTTCTTCTCCACCGTGCGCTCCCAGCGCGGCAACAGGGGCATCGGCTTTGTGGCCGACGAGCGGCGCATCAACGTGGGCCTTACCCGTGCCAGGTGGGCATGCGGGGCTGTTGCTGCTCTTGCTTCCAGCAGTGCTGTTGGGGCCGACACGCTGCTACATGGTTCGAATTGGTCGGCTCTGCATGCACGGTGTGTATGTGTACACCATGGCTACCTCTCCGTCCTGCTGGCCCACTTATGCATCACCGTGCCTCCCGCTGGCCCTCTCCCCGCAGGGCCACCTTGATTGTGGTGGGGCACGTGGAGTCGCTGCAGACCAACCCGCGCTGGTCAGCCTTGGTGTCCCACGCCCGCAAGCAGGACTGCATGTTCAAGGCCGGTGCGTGCCACCGGGCGGTTGCAGGGACTGGGGTGCCTGGCGCAGGCTGAGAGTGAGGGGTCCTGACGTGGCAATTTGGGTGCTGTCGAAATGGGGCTTCCCCTGCAGCCGTCATGTTGCAACCCAACCGGCCGGGTCGGGTAGCAGCTGGGGCTAGCAGTCCGCCTGCCTGGCGGCAGCGCCGCGCACCCCGCCCTGCAAACGCCTTCCCATCTGCCCCATCCTGCCTGTGCAGGCAAGCCCTTCTCTGACTGGGTGACCCAGCTGGCGGACGGCCAGGTGGAGCCGGTGCCTCCAACCCAGGAAGACAAGCAGGAGTGGGCGCCGCAGGTGGGATGGTCTGAAACAGGGCAGTGGATGTGTTCTGAAACGCTGCAGTGGATGGGTTGGTGATGGGGTTGGGATTGTTCAGCTGGTGGCCGCCGACCCGGGAGTGGGTGCCGCAGGTGAGCCAATCGGTGCAGATGGGAGTGTAAGGGTGAGGCGCGTGGGATGAAGCCTGTTTCTCATTGCGGCGTTACAAGACTGAAGGCATGCAGGAGGAGGGCCGCAGGTGGAGCGGGTTGGTGGTGGTTGGAGGTCAGCGGGCAGCGTGGCACGGCACCTGCCAATACACGCCTCACAATCGATTGGCACGCCAGCTGTTCTGTCGCTGACCCTGCACCGACTCCCACCCATCTTTTAACCCCATCCTCTCCAGGCCGAGGCGCATGCCCACGATGCATACGACTTTAGTGACGACGAGGGGGTGCCGCCCTTCCGCGAGCAGCTGTCGCTCGCCGCCAAGCGCAGCCATGGCGGCGGCAAGCCGGCAAGCAAGCGCGGGCGCGCAAACTAGGCGGCCCATTGGCGCTGCTTTCGCGGAGCTGCCCTGGCGCTGCTGCGGCCTGCGCCTTGGTTTCAAACTCCTCTTGCATGCTGCGCCCAGCCACGCTCTCGGCCTGCCTGCCGCTTGCCTCACCCCCAGCCCTTTACATGCTGCTTCCCTAGCCCTTTGACACTGACACATTTCATAACTGCGTTTCGCTTCTCCAGACACCCTGATTCTTTGCCGCTGCCGCCCCAGCGCACGGCAGCAGCTGCAGCACAGCTCTAGCTGTTAGCCCAGCCCAGTTGCGATTGCTCGCCAAACTAGTCTCTTTGACCATGACTGCCAAATGCCTGCTTAGCTTGACCCTTAGGCCAGCCTGACCCGCGACTTGTCAATCCACAAATAACTCTGTTCATGATGTGTATGTAACACATCGACACATCGCTGCAAGGGAGCTCCAGCAGCAGCGGCAGGGCGGCGGGAAACCGCCGCTGTCCGAGCACAGCATGGGGTGCAGCATCTGCAGGATTGAGCAGCCACTGCCTTATGTGCGTGTCAACCATTCAATTGGCGGTGTCCCCGCCTGCAGGAGCTCGACACACAGGGCGGGGGTCTCCGGTTCTCTCTGCTGGCCGGCCGCACGATGGAGGCGCACGGAGATTGGGCTAACCCGCCACCTTGGCTGATGGAGCTGCTGAGCACAAGGCTGGAGATGCAGGACAAGTGAGGCCCCGCTGCCCGCTCGGGGAGGACACGCCCCCGCTGGAGCAACCGGCAATCCTGGCAGCATCCAGCTGTCGAGCCGGTGCTCAATTGCAGGCCCATTGGTCCCCAACCGCCTTGGCGCCCTTCCCCCGCCGCCCTCGCAGGGCCGCCTGCCTGGCTGTGTGCAAGGGCTGGGCCTCCCTGGAGAGCGAGCTGTTCTGCGTGGCGGGCACCCCGCTCAGATTCTGGGCCGGCATCAAGCGCGGCCTGGCGGACGAGCGAGATGATGCACCCACCATTGTGGAGTTTGCTACCTGGCTGGCGAGCGCCGCGCAGCGCTGGCGCCCCGGCTCCGTCCGCGAGCTGCACCTCAACCTGCAGTATGGCTGGCTGCGTGACCCTGGCCACGAGGGCTGGGACTTCCGCCACTGCAGCCGGGAGTCGGCAGCAGCACTTGAAGCGGCCCTGGAGGAGGTGCTAGCGCGGCATGCCAGCGGCCTGCAGCTGCTCGAGCTGACCGGCGGAGGCACCTGGGTGCACGGCCCTGACGAGGCGAGCTTGGGCCGCATCGTGGCCCTGCTGGAGCGCCACGCGCCGCAGCTTCACCAGCTGCGGCAGCTGGAAGTGGAGCAAGACTTTGCGGTTGAAGCGCTGGCCCCTGCGCTGGGCAGCCTGCAGGTGCGGTGCGGTTGGTGGCTGGTTGTGTGGGGCATGGGGGTGGGGGCCACCCAGGGGGAGCTCGCAGAGGCAACATGGACTGCCGGTGCTAGGAGTGCGTGCATGTACTGGCTGCTGTCGCTAGCAGTGCGCGCATGTACTGGCTTCAATGCTCCAACGCCACTCCACACCACACCCCATCCTCCCCGAATGGCAGGCGGTGACGCGGCTGACCTTCCTGCCACCCTGCGAAATCCAATGGCCCATCGATCTGGACCGAGTGGAGGGCATGCGCTTCCCCCAGGTCTGCTGCGACTCTGTTGTTTGCTTGTGCAGAGTCGTGTGAGGAAGCCGCCTGCCCGCCTGCCATTGGACTGGGTTGAGGGTGTCTGCTGGCCGCAGGCGGGTCTCACTTCTCCGTGCAGCCATCAGTTGTTTTGTGAGTGTGAAGCGGTTGCAGGGTACGTGCTTCATGCCGGGATCCCCCTGCGCTCGTTGTGTTGCTTAGTACGGGAGCCAGTCGCTTTGGGGCAGGCCGGCGGCTGCATGTCGCACCAGTGGGCGGACGTCCTGCTGCATAGTAAAGTGTTCAGCCCGTGG
This sequence comes from Chlorella sp. Dachan, assembly GCA_006782975.1. Taxonomy (NCBI): domain Eukaryota; kingdom Viridiplantae; phylum Chlorophyta; class Trebouxiophyceae; order Chlorellales; family Chlorellaceae; genus Chlorella; species Chlorella sp. Dachan. Next base: position 2,116,149 of record RRZL01000033.1, read on the forward strand.
AGTGATCGCAACGCCCCCAACACTCCCCCCTTCCTTGCGTCAGGCGCTGCGCTCGGCACACATCAACTGGCTGGAGCGCTTCCCGGTGGCGCTTGCGCAGTGTCGCGAGCTGGTGGATCTGGTAAGGGCGTGGGGGTAGCCAAGAGTGGACCCGGAGGGCTGTGAGGCCGGGCCCGCTTGTTCAGCTCGCGCTGCGGCTGCGGCTGCGGCTGCAGCCCACTACCTTTGCACCCAAGCCCCACCTTACCACACAGTCTCGGCAGCGCCTTCTGAAGCGTACGTCGCGCCTGGGTTGAAGCGTGCCCTGCCCCATTGCCCCTACACGCTTGCAGGAGATCCAGTTCAGGTTCCCTGCGCCGGTGAAGGGGCACATCCGCAGCCTGCAGGTGCGGCGCAGATCTAACTTCACTTAACGTTTCTAGACTTGCAGCCTTTTGAGGCAGAGGGGACTTCGTTGGGCGTTTGCCCCACCCAATTTCCCCCAGCTTAGCAAGCGTGGTAGCCTAGGTGGTTCCTCGCAATGCCAAAGGGTACATCCTCCCTCGCTGCGCTTTATGCACCGCCCATGGGCAGTGTATGCACCTCCTCAATGCACCCCTGCCCTTCGCATTGCAGCAATTGATGCTGATTAATGGAGTACCGCTCGGACAGGTCGAACAGGTGGTGAGCTTGTGCAGTTTTGGCCAACACATGGCTGGCATGGCAACAGAGCTGCGGCTGCATCGCAGCCCAGCCCCCAGGTGCTTAGCTCTGCATAACGGACGCGCATCAGCTTCAGTGTGACTCTACTTCAGCCTAGCAAACGTAACAGCGCCATACTGACTAATGCTGTGCCATGCTGCGCTGCGCTGTGCAAGCGGAAAACTTACCTGAAGAGGTGCTGGACAAGCTGCGGCTGATTGAGCCACGCGAGCTGCGCCCGCTGGCGCACCTGACGCAGGTGTGGCAGGCGGCATGTGGCAGTGCAGTGTGATGCAAAGTGGCTGCAATCCGGGCGGCGGTTGCCTGAGCCGTAGTGCATCAACCAGGGCAGGGCTGGCGGTGTCTGCAAGCCGCACATTCTCGGCCCATCAAAAAAAGGCCGGCCCCCGCCCCGCTCACCTGCAGCTGACCTCGCTGTGCATCAGCGGCGGCTTCCAGCAGTGCCCTCCCTCCTTCTCTGCCCTGAGCCGCCTGCAAGATCTGCACTTCAGCACCACCCGGAAGATGGCCGGTGAGCCGGGCCGCCGCCCCTGTGCCGCAAGCCTGAGCCGGCTGCCTCTACATTTTGAGGCATTGTGCACGCTGGTCACCGCCGCACTCAGAACCGGCACCATGCTGCATGCGCACGTCCCTTCACACAGCCCTTCTCTCATACTGCCATGCCTGCCGCAGGGGAGGATGCGTTCACGTCGCTGTCGCACCTCGCCTCCCTCACCAAGCTTTACCTGTACCCCGGCTCCAAGGCGCTGCAGCCAGCAGCCGCGGCCAGCTTGTCGGATGCGCTGGCCGCCCTGCCGGGGTGGGTGGGGCTTGGTGAGGTTAGGAGGGAGGGAGTCAAGCCTGCATGGCTTCATGTGGCGTGCAACCAACTGGGGCGCTGGGGTCCATCTCAAACAAGCGCCAGTCCTTCTTGCCCAATCTCGCTGGCCCTGCCTGCCTCCCCTGCTGCCCCGCTGTGTAGGCTGCGCAACCTGGACGTCTTTGTGTGCGACGGGCTTGCTCTACAGCCGGGCCCTTGGCAGGGCCACCTGGTGAAGCTGGAGGCGGGGTGGCGGCAGCTGGCACCTGATGCTGACGTCGCTGCTCGGGCGTGCGAGCACCTGACCGCGTTACAGGTGTGTGTTGTGACAATGCAGGGTGACTGGGCACAGCAAGGTTGCGCACGCCAAGGGGTAGCTTGCCGGCTGAACACAGGCCGTTGTGGATGTGTGATTCCCTGGTGCCCGCCTGCACACAATTTTTCACTGTAATTTCGGTGGCGCATTGTGCCCCGCTGAATGGATTCTTGCTAGTGCCCCCACACCTTTCCAACCGCTGCTGTCCCTGCCGCTGCTGTCCCAATCAAGCAGGAGCTCAAGCTTTGCGGTTGGGGCCAGAAGCGCACAATGCCCTCGGCGGCCGCAGTTGCGCTGCTCGGCAGCATTGGCGTGGAGTGTCGCGCGCTGCGCAAGCTGCAGTGAGAGTGGGCCAGCAGGCGGTTACGCTGCCACCGGTGGCCAGCACCGCATCGCTCTCTTAGGCTGGCTTGTCGAGGCGCCATGCAGCACACAGGCAGGGCATGTCTCAGCCTGAGCTGAACACCACGCTTCCCATGTGCCCCCTGGCCTCCGCAGGTACAGCAGCAACAGCATCCGCTGGGCGCGAGGCGAGGAGCGGGCGGCCCTGGAGGCGCTGCTGGCTGCGCTGCCGGCCCTGCAGCTTGTGAACAGCTACGGCGGGCCCCTCAGCCTGCCCAGCCCCGACAGTGGGGCAGCGGGGGAGGAGGCAGAAGAGGATGAGGAAGCCGAGGAAGAAGCAGAGTCAGGCGAGGAGGAGGAGGAGGATGCGGACAGCGAGGCGAGCGACGGGCCGCCGGCGTGCACAGTCATGTGACCGGAATGCGCTGTGAGAGCCTGCCACCCAGCTGCCGTTGCTCTATACAGTATGTCAAGTGTGTGTAACAGCAGCGTCCGCCTGGCACCCCACCAGCAATACCGTGTGGCAGTGGGTTCCCCAGCATTACAAGGGGAAACTCATAAATGCACCCTTGAACCACATGGGGCGCTTCCGGAGTAGCAGCAACAGCAAGCAGAGCAAATGTAAGCAGTGTGGCACAGCAGTGCGATGTGGGAGGGAGATTTGGGTCGTACAGTTTAATGTCCAGAAAAAGGGCATAGAGTCACAGTGTCGGTCATGTCAGGTCGGCTGGCTGCGGAGGGCTGCTTGTCAAGTGCGCTGCCTGCTACTGCTGTGGCTGGCCCACGCCCCACCGCCGGTTGGTGGCTTGGAGCAGCGCCACCAAGTTCTGGTCGAACAGCTCGCTCTTGATGACCTGCAACGAGGAGGAAAAAATTAGACGATGAAGGCCTGGTTAGAGGATATGAGGTTTCACATCATGTGCGTGATTAAAGGATTATGGGGTTTCAGCCTGCCGACGTCCACTCCAACTGACGAGGCCGAAACAGTCACTGGTGGCACACCCACCCCAACAAGGCGCACACCGCCGCGCAGACGAGGGGCAGGGCGCTGCCGTGGCAGCTGACCCCAGCCTCTCAAACACGCTGCGGGCAGGTGGTGTGCCACCCAGGTGCCCCAGCTCATCAGTGGCAGGCATGTGAGGAGGCAGCCAGCTCTTGCCTGGTCCATCTCGTGGAAGGGGTTCTTCAGCACGTAGTCGCAGTACAGCTCGTACACCCTGAAGAAAAAGGGACAGAATTATCGTGGCTGGCAGAGCAGCTGGGCAGACCAGGCAACACCTGCCCACACCCGAGGTGCAGGCCCGTCAACAGGCCTTGCGCTGCAGCTGTGCTCACGCGGCGGGGAGCAGCTCGGTGGCACCCAAAACGAGCAGGCCACACGCGAAAGCAGCTGGAGCCAGCCAAGCCCTCACGTGGTGCGCAGCAGCTCGGCGGCATCGGGCGTCTGCGGCTCCGCCAGCAGCATGAAGGTGGTGCCCGTCAGCGTGTGGAACGAGTGCAGGTCAAAGGTGTCCGCTTGCAGCAGCTGGCGAGGGAGGGAAGGGAGGAGAGAGGAGCAGCACGTGTGGGGAGCCGCAAGTGTGGGGAGCAGCAGCGGTTGATGGCATGATGGCAGCTGCTGCGGCTCACGGCCATGCAGCGGGATGCAGCTTTCCCCCAGCCTCCCTGCTGTCCACGGGCCTCCCCACCGCAAACAGCAGTACCATGTACACAGGCAACCTGCCCCCACCCCTCGCCTGTATGCCGCTGCTGTCGGGCATGGGCGACAGCTGCGCCGAAATGCCGCACATGCCAAACCTGCAGCGCAGGAACGGAGCCGAAACTTTTATCGTGGCAGCGGCTGCACTATCGCGGAGCTTTGCAAGGCAGAGAGCTGTGCCCCTGCACACCTCAGGCAGGGCCACGCCACCACGTCGAAGACGGTTTGCCCGTCAAACTCGCACAGGCTAGCAAGCAAGACTGAAGCCGCCTCACCAGCTGCTGGCCAGCCGCAGCTTATCGTTGAACTCCATGGGAGGCAGCTGCACAAAGTCCTGCGGGCAGAACATGAGGACGGACCACGGTCAATCGCCAGCACACTTGGCCGGCAGGGGGCTGGGGGCAGGTCAGCAGGCAGGCGACCCGCGGGATGCTCACCCTGCTGTACAGGAGGCCGCCATTTCTGCCCACAATCCATAGCGAGTATATCGCCGGCATCAGGACAGCAGCAAGCCCGATGCGCGTTCAGGAGGGTTGGCTGCATAGTGAGGGGGCGGCAGAAGTCGAGACGGTGGCGGCGGCAGTCGAGGCGGCGGTGGCAGTGAGCGGCGGCGGCTGCTAGGGGGGCGTGCAGACGGTGATCGGAGCTCCGTGAAGCCTCGCATACCTCGTTGCCACCAGGATGGAGCGGCCCCAGAGGCGCGCAGGGCCGGCACAGCAAGACAGGGAATTGGCGCGCCGCTCACAGGGCTCCTATCAGCCGGGCGATGATCTGAAACCAGTACCACACTTCCCAATAGATCGATGGATGCCCGAACTTCTTCTGAAGTGTCTGCAAGGCCGCACATGGGCCGCCTACGTGTCCTGCTCAAGTCCCGAGCAGTTGGGAACGTGCATGCGGCAATCGCAAACATATCCTCGAGCAGCTGACTTGCGTTTCATGTGGCTGCCTGGCCTGTGCAAACGCCCGCCTGGCCGCTCGACCTTCGCCCGCTCTAGCTTAACCAGCGGCTGGGACACCATGGCCTCCCTCGTGTACGGCCTGGGAGACCCAGGTGAGCGTTGCGGCGATGCTGGCAGAATTGCTGCTGCGGCGGCGGCCGCCGCCGCCGCCGCCACCCGACATCCAGGTCCTCTCTGAAACCCGAACAACCTCGTGTACTCCTTGCAGTGCTGGACATTGTGGCACGCGTGGAGCACGCACTGCTGACGCGCCTGGGCGCAGAGCCAGGCGGCTGCATCCCCGTGTCAGCTGAGGAGATGGGCCGCCTGCTGGCCCTGCCCGAGGTCGCTGCCGACATGATGAGGCAAGGAGGAGCAGCGGCGCAGTGTTGGGCTAGCGATTGAACCTTGCTTGCAATTGCTTCCGGTGGCCATGGTTGCAGCGGCTGTAGCCCTCGAGCCCCCCTGCCTCCCCCTGCTGCTGCAGGGTGCCAGGTGGCAGCGCAGCCAACGTGATGAAAGGCCTGGCGTGCCTTGCGCAGGGCAGCACTGCATCAGCCGCCCCAGCCAATGCAGCCACTGGCTCAGCAGCAGCGGCAGCGACGGCGGCAGGCTGCAGCCCGCCAGGCGCAGCCCTGAATGTGGCTTTCGTCGGCATGGTGGGCAGCGATGCTGTGGGGGCGGAGTACCGAGACAGCATCGCAGCGCACGGCGTGCGGCCGCTGCTGCTGCAGAGCGACAGCGGGGCGCCCACCGCCACCTGCTTGTGCCTGGTTACCCCCGACGGCCAGCGCACCATGCGGTAAGCCGGTGCTGGTATTGCCTGTCGCAATGCGTGCCTGGTTTGTCTAGCGGGCCGCAGGCAGTGGTTGCCTGGCCCAGGCAGGCGGGTGCCAGCTGTGCACTATGCATCGGCATCTTTCAAGCAGGGCAGACATTGGGAGCCACATCACTGATGTAGTTCCACCTCGTCAACCCACTTGGCAGGACCTGCCTGAGTGCCGCACTGGAGCTGAACAGCCCCAGCCTGCTGCCAGCCCAGCTAGGCGGCAGCACCAGCAGCAACACCACGGAGAGTGGCAGCAGCGGGGCCGTCGCAACGGGTGACGGCGCCTGCAGCAGCGGCCGCATGGCGCTGCTGCACTGCGAGGGCTACTGCCTCTACCGCTTGCCCGTGGCAGCGGCCGCCATGCGGGCAGCACACGCAGCAGGCGCACGCGTGTCGCTTGACCTCGCCTCATTCGAAGTGGTGCAAAACTGCTGGGCGGCGCTGGACAGCCTGCTGCAGGTGTGCCGAGGTGCCGGCGGGCGGGGCGGTCTGCCGGGGGCGGTGGGGGCCGATGACTGTACGCCTGCTGCTTTGCACACACCCCTGCAATCTCTCTGCCCGCTTGCCCCCCCCCCCCCCCCCCCCNNCCCCCCCCCCCCCCCTGCAGGAGCGGCTGGTTGACACTGTGTTCTGCAACGAACAGGAGGCAGAGGCGCTGTGCCAGGTGCGCCCCAGCTGCAGCAGTGCCGCGGCTCAGCGCAGGGCGCCGTGTTGAAGCCCCAGCTCCCACCCTGCACCTGCGCTGGCCGTAGTGCTTTGCCTGCTGCGCCGCCTTTTTGTCCCACTCTGTTTGCCCCCTGTCACCCCACCCCACTTGCCTGCAGGCTGCCAAGCTGCCGCTGCCCGCCGGCTGCGCCGCTGAGCAACAGGTGGCGGCTGCCCAGGAATTTTTGTTGGGCCAGCGAGGCGTGGGCACCGTCATTGTCAGCCGCGGCAGCAAGGGCTGCATCGCACGGTCAGGTGCGTGCCAGCGGCAGTGCAGGCAGACATCTTGACCGCCCTGCGTGCTTGGGGTGGCAAGGCGCATGCACTGCCCGGAAGCATGTCGAGGCTTGCACGCTGCGCCTGCTGCCTGCCCCCAAACTGCTCCCTTCCACCTCTGGCTGCTTCCACCCCCGGCTGTCACCTGCAGCGGATGGGCAGACCGCAGTGACGGCCGCCGCAAAGGTGCCAGTCGTAGACACAATCGGCGCCGGCGACTTCTTTACCAGCGGCTGCTTGTACGGCCTGCTGAGTGGCGCTAGCCTGAAGGTGCGGCCTGGGGCTGCTCTCCAGAACAGCCTTGGCTGAGTGATGTGCACTTGTTGTGCGCCGTTGTGGCGACTGTCCACTGCTGCTGCCGCCAAGCCGGCAGCTGCGTGCTGCTGCGCCCGATGGCCAACTGGTTTCAGTTGTGCGCTAGCTGAAGGCAAGGAGCCCTTCCCCTCCCCCTCACACCAGGCGTGCACCGAGTGCGGCTGCACCGCCGGCACAGCCGCGGTCCAGACGGCGGGTGCGGAGCTCGGCGCCGAGGCGCTGCAACAACTGCGCTCGGCCATTGCACGCCTTCTCGCAGCAGACCGTGCAACAGCAGGCGGCGCAGCGGCAGCTGTCAGCATCACAGCGGCAGGTGCAGGGGACATGTGGGAGCAGCAGGAAGCTGTGGCGAGTGCCCACGTGTGAGCCAGTGTTGCCAAACAGGCGCCGCATTTGAGTCCCTGATCCAATCAGCCCTGGCGCCCTGTGAGCCAGTGTTGCCAAACAGGCGCCGGTATTTAATTCCCTTGCCCTTTAATTCCCTGATCCGATCGACTCCGGCACCTTGTTTGTCACCGCGCTTATTCCTTTACTGCTCATGTAGCTAGCAATACAAGCTGTGAAGCAGAATACCAGTGCTGGAGAACACGCCCGGCAGGTGAGCAGGCTAATCATAGGGCAGTCTTAACACGCTCATCAATAAACGGCAGAAACAAGCTGGGATAGCAATAACAGTGGCAAGGAACGTGGAGACTGTGGAGACTGCGGCTCAGTCCTCCTCAACGGCAGGCTCAGGCGAGGCGGCCGCCGCCGCGCGCGGCAAGCCCAGGCCGGCACCGGGGCTCGCGCTCGGGCTGTGGCTGCGGGGGCGGCTGGCGGCGCCGCTGCTGGCTTCAGGGCTGCCTGTCAGGGAGCCCCGCAGGGAGCCCCTGCCGCCCTCTGATTCAAGTGCCGACAGCAGCTGCTCGGCTTCGGCGGCGCGGCAGGACAGCAGGCGGGTGAGCATGCCGACCTGGCGGCGCCCAAACGAGGCGTCCAGCGCGCACAGCAGCTGGCGCTGCTCCAGCTGTACCCCCAGGGCGGCAGCCTCACGCCGCGCTGCAGCCGCCTCCCCCCTGGCCTCCACAAGCGCGGACTGCGATGCAGTCAGCCGAGCGGTGGCAGCCTCCAGCCGCTGCCGCATGCCAGCCAGGGCTGCCTGAGCAGATGCCTCCTCTGCCTGCCGCGCCGCACGCTGCTCAGCAGTGGCGGCCTCAGCTGCCTCTGCTGCCGCCTGCGCCTCTGCTGCAGCCGTCGTCTGGCCAGCCAGCTGGCGCTGCAAGGTGGCAAGCTCTCTGGTCAGCAGGCGTACCCGCAGCTGCACAGCAGCCGCAGCGTGCTCCGCTGCCGCCGCCTCGGCTGCCGCAAACTGCGCCAGGCGGGGGTCCCTGAGCGCCTGCTCTGCTGCTGCCTCGCCCGCCGCCAGCAGCGGCGCGGCAGCCGCCTCTGCCTCTGCCTCTACGCTGACCGTAGCTCTGAATAATGGATTGGCTGACAGGCGGCTGGCCTCGGCAGCCGCTGCGCTAGCGAGCGTGTACGCCTCGGCCTCTGTGCCGGCGACAGCCAAAGCGCCAAATATCGGGTTGTGAGACGGCCCAGCCGACAGACCCGCCCCTGCCGCTGCCCCTGCCGCCTCCCTCTCGCCATCGCTGGTGCTGCGGCCGCTCTCGAACAGTGGGTTGCTGCTGCTGTCCGGACCGGCAGGCGGCAGGCGCTCAGGGCTGGTGCTGTGGCGCACCACAGCTGCCAGGAACAACGGGTTGCACAGCAGCTCCGAATGCTCCTCACCCAGCTGCTGCTGCTGTGGCGGCTGCTGCTGTTGCTGCTGCTGCGGGTGCTGCACCCTGCTCCCTGGCAGCCCTGCCTCCTCCTCAGAGGAGAGGCCGGCGGCGGTCTTGTCGGGTGCGGCGCGCTGCACCAGGGAGGTGGAGAGGCATGGGGAATAACGCGCTCAGGAGTGGTGCTGATGACCATTGAAAGGGGCGGCCCTGCATGGCAGTCACCTCTCACAGCGCAAAACCGCAAGCCGCTGCGCTTGCCTGCCCGCCGGCAGGCGGCCACAGATGCATGGAGGGCAAGCGCGGCGGTGGCGGCCAGCAGCGTGCGCCAGCTCACTTTTGTCCAGGCGCCGACCGCATGCGCCGACGGCTTCCGGAACGAAGGGTACCGCAGGCTGCGCCGGGTTGCTGACGAGGGCCGTGGGCAGCCCTGCCCCGCTGGGCTTGCGCCAGCAGGGACGGCTGCGCCTTCAGTGGTGCCCTGCCCTGGCAGCTGCCGCATTTGCGGCGTGGGCTGGGTGGAGGCAGGCGCAGGAGCCGTTGCCGCCGCCGCTGCCGCCGCCATGGCAGCCGGGTGCGGCGGCAGGGCCTGCGCCGGCAGCAGGCGGGCGGAGGCAGACTCTGCTGGCTCACAGAGCACGTCTGCCGATGGTGCCAGTGGCTCTGCATGGCCAGTGACCGTTGTTGCTGCCGCCACCGCTGCTGGTGGTGCTGCTGCTCCCGCTGCTGAGGTGGGGATGGGCGGCGGGGCAGCCCAGTGCGACAGCGAGGGGCGTGCCGACACGCCGCCGCTGGGTTGTGAGTCGCAGCTGCCACGGGGGCCGCCTGCGGCCGCTGTGCCGGCATGCCGTCCTGGGCTGGTCGCCGCAAGCAGGTGGGCTGCGGCTGCCGCAGCCTCCGCCTGCTCCGACTGGCGCTGCAGGCGGGCCAGCATGCGCTCACTGCGCAGGATGGCCAGGGAGGCTGTGCCCACAGCTAGCACAGAGGCCCACACCAGGATGGTGGTTATCTGAAGGGCATGGCGGAAGGAGGCGGGGCGGTTGAGCAAGCTCAACGGCAGAACAGCAGCCCAGTAGCATCGAAGGGAATCCAGCGAAAAGCTGCCGCACAGAAGGACTGCAAACCTCTCTCTGCCCTCACTTACCACACGCAGGGCGGGTAGGCCCCAGGCAGGCGGCGCCTGGCTGCCCTTGTGCCTGCTGACGGCATCGGCCGCAGCTGCAGCCAAGGTGTCCTGCCGGTTGGCCGCCTCAGGCTCTGCCTCGGGCGGAGGTGAGGCGACTGGCACTGGGCAGGTGCACGCTGCTGGCTGGGTGGCATTCTGGTGGCTGGCTGCGTCGGCGTTGCGCAGCTGGAGCTGGGCGGCCTCCAGCTCAGCCTGAGGTGGACAGGAAAGCAGGAGAGGGGCAGGCCTGTGAGCAGCTGTGCAGCAAACACGGGGCCTCCAGCAAGACGGCTTCGGCAACCACCTTTTGCCCACGGCCAGCCAAGAGGTCCTCCTGCCCCACCTGCTGCGCCTCCAGGCTCCTGGAGCACGTGGCTGCCGAGGCCTCTGCAAGGAGCAGGCAGCTTGGAATGCTGCAATCAACACCACGATTGGGCTGCTGGCTTCTGGCACTGGCCCCCGGTATGCAACACTTCCATGCGGCAACCCGCCAACCCAGCCTCTTGCAGCCGTACTAACTCAACCCACCCCACCTGCAGCGCGGCCCGCCTCCTCGGCCCGCTGCCGCGCCCGCCCCGCCTCCTGCAGCTGCGCGGCCAGCAGCGCCGCCCGGCTCTCCACCATGGCCAGCTGCTTCTGCACCTCCCTGCCTGCCGCCTGCGCCGCCTGCGCCTGCTCCATGGCCGCCTCTCCCGCTGCCGCCTCCTCAGCCTGCCCATCCAGCGCCGCAAGCAGCTTGCCCTGGCACTTGAAAGCGTCCGCAGTTGCCGCCTTGAGCTGCCGCTGGCAGCTCTGTGCCTCGGCGGCGGCTGCCGCGTGCTGCCGCCGCGCGCGGTGCGCATCACTGCTGCAGGATGCCAGTTCCTGCTGCAATGCAGCCACCTTGGCGCTGGTTGCCTGCTGCTGCTGCAGCCAGCTGGGCGGCGGTGGCCCCTCTGCGGTGCCGCGGGTCAGTGTCGCTGCCCTACCGCCTCCGCCGCGCCAGCCGCGCGGCCAGCCACGGGGCAAAGCTGCTTGCAGCCGCGACAGCGCCGCGACAGCTTGCTGAGCTGCTTCACTCGGGTAGCACAAGCTGTAGAGCGGCGTCGCAAGCCGCTGGCACAGCGGCAGCCACAGCAGGCGGCTGTGGGCGGCGGGGCCAGGCACGTCTACAGACTCGGGTGGGGCACCCAACAGGCCGCGCATTAGCAGGTGAAAGGCCAGCGTCAGCAGCAAGGCCACCAGCAGCGCACGCCGGCTGCGCCGGCGGGGCACCGCTGCCGCCGCCGCTGCCGCTGCTGCCCCTGCCGTTGCTGCTGCCGTTGCTGCTGAGACTGCAGGCGCAGGCTGTGGGTCATTGCTCGCGGCGCTGCGACGGGACCTGCTGAGGAGGGAAGGGAGCATGTGTTCAACACATGGAGGCCAGGTTGCGCGCCGCCGAGGCGCCGCCAACCCGCCGCCGCCGCACCCCACCGCGAAGCGCGCCGGCTGCCCCCGCTGCAATTGGTTTTTGTGGCATGTGCAAGCGCTTTGGCGGCAACAGGGAGGGCCTTGCCTGCGCGAGGGCGTGACCGACTCCAAACGCGAGATGAACAGCCCGCGCCGGCTCTCGGCCTGCTCCGCCTGAGACCGGGTAAGCACCATATCGGCCGGCGGGCCCTTGCGCCCGTTCAAACTGCTGGGTTGGAAAGTTTCCGGCGCTCTCCGCCTTGTTCTTTGTTACTGCTGTCGCGGTTCACAGATTCGCATGTGGAGGATGTCGTGAAAGTCAAGCGGAGGGCCCCAGAGCTCGTCAAACGCGCGCCGCGGCGCCAGCGCCAGCGCGTACCCTGCATGAGCCCGCTCCCGCGCTCCCCGCACATCCAATCGAACAGGCGATGAACCAATGTCACTCCTGCCCCTCTGTCCCACCCGGTCGACAGTGGCATTACAGGAGGTTGTGGTCGAGATGATGTCCCGGGGACAGATTGTGCCGCCTCCGCGGTCCTTCACCCGTCGCTGTCGTCCGATGTGTGCACGACAGATTGTGCCGCCTCTGCGGTCCTTCACCCGTCGCTGTCGTCCGATGTGTGCACGTCTTCTAGCTCAGGCGTCAGCTCTGACAGCAGGTTGCGGCTGCCGCTGAGCGCAATGCGTGCTGGCGCGGGAGCAGGGGCAGGCCTTGCTGTGCGCCGAGGTGCCATCACCGCCCAGCGCCCCACGCCGCCATCCCCGAGCGCCGCCGGCTGCTGCTGCTGCTGCTGCTGCTGCTGCGCCTGGGACGCATCGTGCCGGCCCGCCGGCGGCGCCACCGCCACCGCAGTCCACGTGCTACTCCCATCGCCACCGTCCCTGCTGCTGCTTGCCTCCCCGCCGCCCCAGCCCCTGCTGCTGCCGCCACCGCCACCGCTGGGTGCCACTGTGGCGACTGCCGTCTTGGGGCGCCACGAGCGGTCGACTCGGAACAGGCCTCGGATGCCTCCCCCCAGCGTGTCCAGCGCATCTGTGGGTGGGTGGAGACAGCAGGGCGGCGCTGGGATCAGCTCGGGACAGCAAGTCACTCGAGGTAGTTGGGGGTGATGGAGACAAACGCAGAAAGGCTGTGGTGGTGGGCAGGGCAGCCAAAGCTCGCTCCATCCTCGTGCTCCACCCACTCGCAATGACTCCACAGGCTCTCCCTCCAACAACTCACCCTTGAGATCCTGCTCCCGCTCAAAGCGCACCACCGCGGCGTCGCCGCCCTGCCAGTCCAGCGAGTAGGCGCCCTCCCAGCGGCGCAGGTAGAAGCGCACATCGGCGGACAACGCAATGTCTGCAGCGGGGGTCAAGGCGGGGGAGATTGGCATGGCTTGCTAGCGCAGGGGAAGAGTGGGCGGCCCCCCAAAAGTGCAGCTCTGATTGCTGGCTGTTAGGGCGTCACAACAGCCTGACCAGCAACCCACCTGTCAGGCGCATGGGGTGGCCCTCGCTCTCCCGCAGCAGCGCCGCCACCTCCTCAGCCGGCACCGTGGGAGCCACCCTGGGGAGCAAGGAGGGGCGCGGAAAGGGCAGCAGCTTGGTGGGGTGGGGTCCAGATGGGTGAAAAGCGCAAGAGTGGGGCAGGGCTGCGCATCTGTGGCATTCAAAGCGCAGCACTGCCACGGAGCTCTCCAGCGGGACCAAGCCCGAAAAAGCTGGGCTGCACAGCCAAGCGAGCGGTGCCCACCTGGACAGCAGGCGGGAGGGGATGCCCGCGCTGGGCGTCTTGAACAGCTCGATGTACCGCCCTGGCTCCTGGCCGTATGCGGTGGTGGCCTGGTGGGTAGGCAGAGGATGGCTGGGAGATTCACAAAGCTGCAAGGCGCAGGCGAGAGGGGCACGGCACAACGCTGGCTCGGCACTTGCGGTGCCCTGTGATCCTCAGGGCAGCTGGTCGAGGCTGGGCCAGCTGGCAGGGGCTGCCCTTGTGGCCCCCTTCCCCTTGTGGCCCAGCTCACCAGGCCGTACTGCTCAGCCAGCTGGTGCACCACCTGCCGCTGCTCGCGGGGCATGGCCGACAGCGACTGCCTGCACAGCGCGGGCAGGTTGCAAGGCGGAGTAGGCAGCCGTCAGTCAACGGGTGCGGCAGGGCAGGATGGCCAGGCAGGCATATTGAGGCAACACCATGCCACGACTGCATCAACAGGGTATAGCCCGATGGTCACGAGGGTCCCCCCCCATCTTGAACCCACCGCTTCAGGTCCTTTTCAGCCACAAAGGCCGCCAGCTGGCGCTCCAGCCCCTCGATGAACTTGGGCTGCGCCTGGGCCGCCGCCAGCAGCACGCCACTATACGTTGCGTTCCTGCACAACCACAGAGCAGGGCAAGAGGACAACGGTTGCAACAGATCAGCACCGAGGGTGTCCGCTCAGGAGGAGAGGTTGGGGTGTCCCCGCACGCTGGCCTGCAACCGAGCCAGCTTCATGCAGAGCTGCAACCTGTTGGCCACGCAGCTGGGCAGACACCGCTCCAGCCGGCCCACCCCCCTGCAGCAGCAGCCCTCTACCTATGGGAGTCCCAGTAGCTCAGGTGGTGTGCCGGGTCGGCCACCCCAAATGCATCCGCCAGCTGCGTCTTGCGGCCCTCCAGCCGGCACACGGCGTCGCACTCCAGCGGCGGCACCTCCTCGCCCTCCTGCACCGCGTAGTGGCTCACCCGCCTGCGACCGGCAACCGGGGAGAGTTGGGAAAGGCTGGGGGTGGGTGGGGTGGAGGGAGGCTGCCAACCCTGGCACCATATAGCCTGCCCAGCCAGTCGGGCATTGGTGAGTGCTCCAGGTGCACACACCAATGCAATCCTTGGTCGGTGCTCCAGCTGCACAAACCACCTGCACTGACCTGCCGCAGGGGCACTTGGCGCTCTTCTTCACAAGCGGCGGTGGGCGGGGTGCCACCTCCCTGCTCACTCCACTTGCGGCACCCTCCAGCCCGCTGGCCGCCGCCGCCAGCGACGGAAACTCGTCGCCACCGCGCTGCCGCGNCCACCCCCCGGCCCTCCTGCGCCGCTGCCAGAGTAAGCGGACGCTGCTGAAGGGAAGTCAGCGTCATCAATGATGCGCAGCCCGCCATCTGATTCGTGTGCATACTCTGTCGGCCAGTCGCCCGGCCCTGCTGCTGCCGCCGCCGCCGCCGCTGCTGCTGCGCCCTCTGGCCCGTCCAGCACCCGTATGTCCTGCGATCCCTGCAAACACGGGAGGGGAACAGCAGCGCTCGCGATGAAGCACCACCAGTCAGCGTGGGGCTCAGCCACCAGGCCCACCCAACCCAGGCAACCGCACTCCACCACACACTCAGAGCTGCCTCATCCCCACCTGCGGCCGGCGCCGGCGCCGCCCCTCTGCTGCCGCATCGGGGCCGCCACGCCGAGTGTACGAAATGTCCAGTTGCAGTGGGCGGGCACGCGAGGGATCCCACCGCGGCATGCGGGCTGCGAGGGCGGGCGGGGGCGGCGGGCAAGTGGGCATGAGCGGCCGCCGCGGGCTAGAAACGCAGCGCAATGTGAGGGGAGCTGGCTCGCTCAACCATGGAAGCCTCTCCTCCTCTGCCTGCTGCTGCCTCTCAACCATCAACGCCTGTCCTCCTCTGCCAGCTGCTGCCCCTCACTCACCCGAGTGCCGCTCCAGGTGGTGCCGCCGCAGCTCGTCAGCGGTGGCAAACGCCACAAAGCAGTCGGCGCACTCGGGCTCCTCGCACATGAAGTGGTCGTGCCTGCGCAGGCCAGAGGGCACGGGCGGTGAGCAGGGCATGCACAATAGTGAGCAGGGCATGCATGTGGGGTGCCAGGCACACCATCCATCTGCTTGCCGTGAAGTGAGGGTGACGCCTTCCACAGCACGTGCAAGGCCTACAGGCTGCAGTGCTAGCCATCATTGCCCCATCGCAGCTGCTGCACCCACCGCATGTGCGCCAGAAGGTCGGGGGCGCGGTTGAAGTAGGCGTGTGCGGCCACGGGCGGCGGGCACACATGGCACGAGTAGTGCACCTGGTGCATGTGCTTGCACAGCGCTGCGGCAGGGGGGCAGGACAGGGCAGTGGTCGGGGCAGCAGGAGTGGCAGAGCGGCCGTGAAGCCACCCATTTGACAAGCAAGGGGGCGCTGCCCAACACAACCATGTCCACCAGGCTACGCTGATACGGACCCAAGGGCAAGCTGACCCAGTGCCCAGCTCACCATCGTCGTCGTAAAAGGTGCGGCGGCAGAAGGCGCAGTGTGGGTGCGCCGCACTGGAGTGCGCCTGCGGCAGATGCATGGGCCAGGTGTGACAGCGGGGATGGGAGGGGTGGTGGGGGTTGGGCCATGCTGTACCATTTCGAGGTGCTCAAAAAGCAGACCCACTTGGACAGCGCAGGGGCCTGTTTCCTGCAATGCCGCCCCAGCTTGATTTATACAGGCTCCTCCCACCTGCAGCGCCTCAAATGAGGGGAAGGCCTCCATCTCCAGCGGGAACAGGCGCCCCTCCTGCAGGCAGGCGGGTCGGTGGGAATGGATGTGTGGGTCAGCCAAATGGCACTGGCTTTGGAAGAGTGATCAAGACCGCAGGGCAGTGCCACACCCGTGGGTCCCCCTTCCGCTGCAACCCCCCAACTCCTCCCACCTGCAGGCACAGGCTGCACAGCCGCTGGTCGTGTGCCTCTTGCACGTGCCGCAGCAGCTGCTCCCGGCGCTGGAAGGGCGACTCGCCGCCTGGTGGGGTGAGGCGGGTGGGGGGCGCAGCTGTGAGGCACTCCTCGGGTTCAACAGGCAGGTTCATGCCGAGAAGGCTGAATGCAGCATTGCATGATGGCACACAGAGGCCGAAAGCAGCATTGCATGATGGCACACAGAGGCCGAAAGCAGCATTGTATGATGGCACACAGATCAGGGACTTGTATCCCTGAAACAGCCGGCAGAGCATCAGGGTCGCCAGGCCACGCACCTGGGTCACACACGCAGCAGGCCAGCGCGGTGCGGCGCTGCAGGTCGTGGAGCAGGCGGGAGGAGAGGCGGCCGCCGCGCCGCCACCTGCAGGAGCGGTGCTAGTTTCGCGTGGTGAAACGACCAGGGTGCAGACTGCTGGCACCACAGATCCGCAGCACAGTAAGTGTGGAGGCCTGAAGGTGCAACCCTGTGATTTATGTAGCAGCTCAGGTGGCAGTGCCCTCTAGAGAGACCTGCTGCCTGCCCATCAGGCCTGCCAAGATCACCGCTTCGTCCTCCCCCTGACAGCCAGCCACAACACGCCCAGACTTGCTTCAACGTGCAACCGACAGGCAAATAGGCAAGCCCCTGCCCCTGCCTGCCCCACCTGTCGGCCCAGATCTCTCCACGTGCCCACTTGCCGGTGCGAGCCACGTAGTCTGGCTGGGCCAGGTAAAACTCCCAGTCGGGCAGCTGGGGGCGCCAGGGCGCAATGATTACTTCCTTCAGCTCCGTCTTGCAGCTGCGGGATGCGGGAAGTGGGGCACAGGGCACAGGGCAGGGGTGGACAGGCAGGGGGTGAGGCGCATGCCTGCTCCTCAGCTTCTGTTTGCTGCCTTTGCTGCAGGCACACCTGCACAAAGCACAGTAGCGGGCGCTGTTGCAGGCTCTGGCTGGATCAAATAGCTGCGCAGTCTGCGCAAAAGCCTTGCTGCCAGCCCAGGTCCAGCCCCCAAAGCTCACAGGGGGCAGTCGTGGCGGCCGTAGCAGAGGCGCAGGCGCAGCGTGCACTGCCCGCACACCTCCTTGTGGTTGCAAAGCCCGATGCCAACCTGTGAAGCGACGTGATCAGGTGGCAGCACGTGACAAATGAGCCTGACAACAGCCGTTTCAGCCTCCGCTCATCAGTGCTAGCATGCAAAAAACGGGCTGCACTGTGCAGTCGTACCCACCCACCACACAAGGCTCACATCCCAACATGCACCCACAAGCTCTGCTCACTTCGGCCATGGGTGAGGTGCAGACCAGGCAGTGCGGTGCCTCTGGCTCTGCAGGTGCCGCCGCTGCCGCTGCTGCTGGACCGGGCCCATCCGGGGCCGTGCCCGGTGCACTGCCATCAGGGCCAGCTGCCTCGCTGCCGCCTGGTGCTGGCGCCGCCGCCTCCCGCTGCCGGCGCTGCGGGTCATAGCGCGGCTGGTCGGCCCTCCTGGGTGCCCTGCCTGCCGCTGCCTCCCGGCCTGTGGCGCCTGTCTGAGCAGCAGCGGCCTCGTCCGAAGATGACTGCTGCCCGCTCTCCTCCTCCGCACCCGACGCGGCCTGCCGCTGCTGCTGCCGCCGGTTGGCAGCCACGCTAGCGGCCGCTTCCAGCTGCTGCTGCCGCCCTCCGGCGCCCCGCCGCTGCTGCAGGTAAGCGGGGTCACGGGACGGGCGCTCGCGGCGGCGCTGGCCCGGTGCCAGCCCCTGCTGCTGCTGCAGGGGTGGGGGCTGGTGGGCATCTCCTTGCAGAGTGCCTGGCGCCCCCTGTGCAGCAGCATGGCCCTCGTACTCAGGCAGCTCCTGCTGCTGCCAGGTCGGCGGCTCAAAGGCCGGCGGCATGCCGTAGCTGCCGCCCCTGCCCCTGCCGCCTTCCGCCCTCCTGCCCTGCCTGCCCTGCCTGCCGCCGCGGCCACGCCCCGCGTCACGAGGCGGCCGCCCTCTTCCTACTTCCTGCTGCTGCTGCTGCTGCTGCTGCTGCTCTCCCGGCACAAACACTGGGGCGGCTGCGCTGAGCATCATCTCCTGCTGCTGCCATGTCAGGCCATGGGCGGTGCCAGTGCCGCCGCAGCCGCTGGCAGCAGTGCCCGTCGCCCCTGCTGACTGCTCATCCGCCTGCTGCTTGGGCCTGCGGTTGCGCTGCCGCCTGGGCTTGCTGTCCCTCGCAACAGGCTGGCCGGCCGCAGGTGCCGGGGCGGGCTGGCTGCTGCTGCCGCGCGCTGTCGATGTTGAATGCGATCCCTGATCGGCACCCGTCTGCTGCATGCCGCCGCCGGGTCGCGGCGGTCGAGACTGCGCGGCGGGGGCTCCGCCGCCGCCTCCCTGCTCCATCTCAGACTGTCCTGAATGGTGAGCCGGTTAGCCAAGAAGACGGGAAGCTGCCAGAAAACCTGCCGCCGCCTTCTCGAGGCCTCACCGCCCGCATGGCGCCGCGCCACCTTGATGTCAACAGCGCCGCAGAGTTCCTTCAGCGCTCGTGCTCTCATTCAACAGCCTGGCACGCTCTTCTCTTGCATGCAAATGAATCAATTACAGATGAGATGGTACGACAGATGGACGCGCTACAGCGGCCGGGAGGGGGCGGCCGGCGGACCCAATCAACGAGGCGAGAGGTGGCGAGGGTGCGAGCCTCGCTCCCAGCCAAATCAAATAGGGCATGCAGGAAAAGGAATGAAAGGCAAAGGGTAGGGAAAAGTGCGTGAAAAACTAAATGGGGGGCTCTGCCGCGCCGGCATGCGCACTGTGTACAGCAAAGACTAGACTGAGGGGGGGGATGCCGGCGGGCGAGGGCAGAGGCAGCATGGTGGCCCAACAGCACGGACAGGTGGCAACGGCAGCAAGCCTCGAGGAAGAGGCAGCAACGAGAGAAGAAAACAGAAGGGAAGGGGGTGCCTTGGCGTGGGATTGCTGAGGGGCCAGGCAAAAACTAAGTTTCGATTGTGGCCAGAGAGGGATGCAATGAAAGGGGCAAATAAGGGGGTGGGTGGAGTGGGCGGCGCTGGCGCTGCAGGCTGGGGTGCTGCCAGGATGCAGCCTAGTGTACAAAGTCGATCAGGCCAGGCCGCAAGAATGGGCTGGCGGCCACGTTGCCACGGCCACTCAGCTGGGGTGTCTGTTGGTACTGCTTGGGTGAGAGGACAGGGGGTAGAGATGGGTCCTGATGGGGGCTCAACGATGTGTGGACGGGGGGGGGATGAGTCGGGCAGAGGGGATGGAACGGCACTTACTTCTGCAGCACCGCAGGTGCGGGAGCGCCGGTTACAGCTAGACGATTGCTGCGGCCGCGGGGCTGGGTAGGGCTGTGCCGGCCGCCGGCGTCGCCAAGCTGTGCGAGGCGCTGCGCGCTATCTTTGTTGGGCAGCCAGCGGCGGCCACACGAAGCCAGGCCAGGTGGCAGCTGCGCAGGCCCTGCGCCTCAGTCTGCGCTTCCTGCAGGCCGCCATGACGGCAGTTTTCGGCCTGCCCTTGCTGCGCTCATGCCAGCTCGTAGGCGGGGAAGGCAAAGCCGGAGGGCGCCGCCCGCACCGCCGCCAGCTTGAGGGACTGGTCGGGCGAGGAGGAGGGGTCAAAGTAGAAGGCGCTGACCTCCCCCGTCAGCCTGAAAGGGGGGAGAGGAGCAGTCGCGCCAGCCATGGGTTGGATGCCCGCGAGGAGAAGGCTTCACACAGTGGGTGCGTTGCATGCGGAGGGCATGTGCAGCAAGGCATGCAGAGAGGCAGGTCTCAGACATGGTGGGCTGTCAATTCAAGCAGGGTGCACCACGAAGCATGGAGACATTGCTTGCAGGGTGAATCTGAGCAGCAGCAGCAGCAGCAGCAGTGGCAGCAGCAGCCGCAGCCGCAGCCGCGGCAGCTCGAGCGCACCTGTGCACAGACATGTAGTAGAAGCCGGAGATCGACAGGCGGCACTCGTTGCCTTGCAGGAAGAACTGCAGGGGCGGGAAGCAAACAAGCAGGCGCAGATGTTGGGCACCACGCGGGTGCAGGCTGGGCGGCTGCGTGCCGCCATTGCGACGTGCGGTGGTGCATGGTGGCTGCTGACCACCAGCCGCAACTGTGCAGGCGCCCACCTGCTCCTTCCATCGCATGTAAATGTAGTCGTGCGACGCCAGGGCTGCGGGCAACAAACGGTTAGTGCACGCGCGTCAGTGGTCGCACTGCGCATCCGCGTGCTGGCCTGCGGGCAGCAGGCATGCCACAGGTGCCACAGGCATGCACAGCAGTGCAGAGGCGCCCACAACCAGTGGCGCAGCACGTCTGGAAGCTGACACAACCATGCATGGTCACAGCCCCACACCGTCATGCACACGCAGCTCCTCCCAACTCACAGGGGCAGCGGCCGCCATGGCGCACCACCTCGGTGTGCAGCCGGCCAAAGCCGGGCAGGCGTGACCAGTGGGTGAAGTCGGTGTCGGTGCACTGCAGGAGGGGATGCAACAACCATGCATCAGCCAGCCACCGGTTGTGTGCCATGTGGCAAGGGCGCGGGCGGGTCCAGCCAGGTGTCCGCATATTTGCTCAAAGTTCAAGCCAGCCACAACGCGACACCAACGCCTCGTGCGTCGGCAGCCATCCGCAAGCTCAGCCGCATGCATTGCATGCAAAAAGACGCACCGCGTCCCAGTCGGCTGTGTAGAACGAGTGGTTGACGTTGTCGATGATCTCGCCCTCGAAAAAGGTGGCCACAGGAGCGGGCGCCTCAGGCACGTCGCTCGCACACATCGTCCCCGCAATGTACCCGCGCTCGCGGTCGTACTGCTGTATGCAGGCCGTCACCGTCCAAAACTCCTGCAGTGTGGAGGATAGCGCAGCACGCGCCCACTTGCATGCAACCGCACTGCGGCAGACAGCAGGGACCACCATGCATCACTCGCGCTGCATGCATGCAACCGCCAGCAGTTCCGAAAGGGTAGCCGGGCGTGCTCTAAGGCCATGTCATCCCGCTTCGCCCGCACCTGCTTGTTGGGCCCTAGGTGGAGTGCCGCCACGCGCTGCCGCCCCTCAAACTGCTGCCCCGGCCGCAGGAAGGCGCAGTCGGGGGGCTGCGGGAAGGCCGCTGCGCACGAGGGCGGGATGCGGTGCGGCGGCAGCAGCGGCTGGTCTTGCTGGCGCAACCGCGCCGCTGCGGCGGCCCGCGCCGTCATGGGCGCCTCGATGGCCGCTAGGGAGGTGGGGTCCGCGCCGATGATGGTCTCCAGCAGCTGGTTCAGCTCCTCATTCAGGGAGGGCAGGTCGCCGTGCTCCGCCTGCGCCTGCGCCTCTGTGGCTGTGGCTGCCAGCGAGCGGCTGAGCTGCGCCGCTGCCTGCTGCACCATCCGGGCGGCCTGCACCATCCGGACGGCGCAACAAGGCGTGTCTGAGCTCCTGAATGCCCGCGCTTTCATAGGCGAGGGCCACAGGCTCGGGGAGCCGTGGGGCTTGGCCCGGCAGGCTGAATGCACGTTTGGGACCGCCACGCATCACGTGCGGGGCACAGCCGGCAGAATTGCGGGCCTCTGCAACCCGCAGCTCGAAAGTCTCACCTGCGCCTGAAGCGAGGGGCTGGGCTGCACCGTTCCGGTCATTCTGGTGGATGCTCAGATGTCGATGGGATGCAGCAAGGGCCGGGCGGTGGTGCCAAAGACGGTGGTGGGCTGGCGTGCTTGCTACCTCCGTGAGCCACTGGCCCCCGCCTACTCGCAGCTGACGTTGTAAGACGCGAGGAGCGCAATGCGCCACACCCTGCGCCACACGGCGTCATGGCCCGCCAGCCGCTCATGCGACGGCCAGCACATCAGATTCACAGGCACCGGGGCGCCGAGCGTTGGCTGCCACGCTCGAAACATTCGCGGCTCCTAGTTCCATTCGCGGTTGGCAGAGCCCTGACTGCACGATTACAGTTTTACAACAGCTCTACAACTGACCACCAGAGCATCAGGCCACTACGCCTGCAGCCGCCGCTGCCGGCTCGGGCCGGGCCTGCTTGCCCGCCGGCTGCCGCTGCGGAGCGGGGTGGTGCAGACGCCCCTCCCGCACATCGTCCAGCAGCTGCACCATGCGCTGCTTGAACTCGCCGCTGCAGGTGGGCACCTGTGGGCAGCCGCGGCGGCAGCAGAGCCATGTTGAGCGAGGCAGGCCTGACGTGTGGGTGGTGAGCAAACCAACCAACCGCCGGTTGGTTGGTGGGGCATGCGTGCCTCCCTCCCATTGCATGCTGCCCCATGCACACAACCGCAGCCCACACCTGACCTCATCCGCCTCACCATGTGTGCCCCGGGGTGCTGATACGTCTCCACGCTGCCAGGGGCAAAGCAGCCCCACAAGCCAGCGCTGCGCTCCTCCGGCACAAGAGCATCCGCAGCGCCGTAGATGTGCAACGTCGGCACAGTTGGGCGGCCGCGGCGGAGGGCGTCTGCATACGTTTGGTCGCGAGGCAGGAAGCCAGCTATGATGACTGCAAAGCGAAGCGAGTCCTCCGGCGACCGCTGCTGGGCACCCCGCAGCTGCTGCTGCTGCTGGGGCGGCTGCCCAGCCGCCTCCTGCTGCGCCTGCTGCTGCGTTGCCTGCTGCACATCCTGTCCCGCCGCTGCCGCTGCCGCTGCCGCGGCCGCTGGCTGCCCGTCGGCCGGCCCCTCCCCATCCTGCTCCGGCAGCTGCGCATGCGCCAGAAAGAGCGCTGCTGCGGTGGCGCCCTGGGAGAAGCCCAGCAGGCCGTCGATCGGCGCATGCACCTCCAGCGCAGCTCGGATGGCTGCCTGGGAGGCGGGCCAGCCTGTGTAGTGGGCAGCGCGGGAGGGCCGCGTGCCAGGCTCCAGGTCGCTCCACTGCCTGCACGCACAGCAGGGGGTGGGAGGGGGAGGTGCGGCAGTGCGAACTGGGCGACCTGGGTGATGACGAGCCAGGCACACGTCGGCAGGTGACGAGGAAATCGCGAGCGCAGGACGTGGCTGGACGGCAGACAACACGCCCCCGCAGCTGCATCAAGCCTGCCAGGACCCCACAGCATCCACGCAGCCGGGCAGCAGCGGCGGCCGCCTCACCACCAGGAGCGGCCCTGCTGGCTGCTGTCCCCGCCGCTCTCTGCAACAGCCGCCGCGTCGCCTTCAGCCAGGAAGGGCGCATCCATAAACACAAACTCGGCGCGGCTCTTGAGCGCCTTGCGCAGCGAGCCGATGCGGGAGCGGAAAATCTGAAAATCGGAGCGGGTGCGGCATGTGGTCGGGCAGGGGCGGGCTGGCAGTCGTGTGGCAGCAAAATGGGTGGGTGGGCAGTCCGCTGCTGGCCGAGAGGCAGCCAAAGCCAAAGCAGCACAAAACCGGGATGCAGCATCAGAAGCGCCCTACGCCCACAGCAGCCGCACCTCGCTGTTCTGCAGGTAGCCATGCAGGCACAGGATGCGCAGCTTGCGATCGCCGATGGGCTCGAGCGCCATGGCGGCGGCAGGAGCGCTGGCGGTGGCAGCGGCGGCAGCTGTGCCCGTGTTGGCTGCGGCCGCTTGGGTCATGGTGGCTTTGGATTGTCTTCGGCCTATGTGTGGGCGAGCGGCCGCCGTCTGCAGAGCCCTGCCCAGGCGAGCAGCCGAGCTATGTGCTGGCAGGAGGCGCAGGCAGGCGCACATTCACCGTTGCAGGATTTTACGCAGTGCAGCGGCAGTGAATTGCACCAGCAAGCGCCCTTCTAGCAGACTTGCGAGTGCTGCATGGGACCTTGCCCACCTGTGCTGGGCCTGCAACTCCCATCAACTACACCGATCGCACATCGAGAGCGACTGCTTCCCTCCCAGCAGCTGGAAACACCTCCACACCGCCAGAGAGCGCCGCACCAATGGCGACCTCGCTGCCGCCGGGCCTGAAGGAGCTGCTCAACGAGCTGGAGGAGTATGCACCCGCGGTGCGTGGCTACGAGCACGCGGACACCTCGCGCCGTCGCTTGTGCCGGCAGCTGCGCGGCGTCCCTGCCTCTGCCCGCCTCCTGACGTCCTTGGCTCCCGTCAGGGTGCAGGTGCCGGATGAAGTGACGCAGCACGCGCTGCGGACCAGCGGCTACGAGTGCAAGGACCCCAGGACGTGAGCGGCAGCGGCGGCGGCGGAGGGCGGCAAGCGTGCCTGTTGTACATGTTGCTGCTCTTGGTTGCGCATGTTGCTGCTCTTGGCCTGCGGCCCCACTCCTGATGCATTACTCACGTGCTTTTCTGCTGCTTCCCGACTGCAGGGTGCGCATGGTGTCCCTGGCGGCGCAGCGCTTCATTGCGCAAGTGAGTCCAGACGGGCCTGGGGCTGCAATGGCCATGGCGGCATGCACCCGCAGCTGGTTGCGCTTGCTCGTGCACGGCGCTTGATGGACTTCCCAGCCATGTCGCCGCCCACGGCAGGTGCTAGAGGAGGCGCACAACGCGCATAAGCTGCGGCAGATGGCCCCCGCCGCCAAGCTGAAAGAGCAGGGCTTTGATCCCAAGGACAAGCGGGACCTGCTGACGGTAGAGGACCTGGTGAAGGCACTGGGAGAGGTGCGTGCATTGATTGGCCTTTGGGCGCTTGGCTCGAAGCGTGGGGCACGTGCACGCGTCTTGGGAGTCTTGGCGTTGAATGTTGGCGCCGGTGGTTGCTGCACGCCTGCGGCTGACCTGCGGGCCGCCCGCCTCCTGCCACCTGCAGCACGGCGTGAAGCTGGGCCGGGCGCCATACTACGCAACAGCCAAGCCCCAGTGACAGCGCAGTAGCTAGATGCTGCATCCAATTTTGGCCTTGTTTCCATCCCCCTTTGTACCTGCCCGTCTGTACTCCTGTGCGCATTGTTTCCTGCCCCCTGCACAACCTTCCCCGCTCACTCTCCCTGCTTGACCGTTCAACCCGCCAATCTGATCACTTGACTGCAGCCACGAACACTGTGACATGCCTGACTGGCTGTGGGAAAGCCCGGAAATGGCGGGGCAGCGACCGGCAGCAGGCAGGGGCGTTCCCGACCGCCGCTGCGGACCCAACATGCATGCTTTGCGGAGGTAGCATGCATGGTGCCTTAAACCCATCAAGCGCGTGTCATAACCTGTGCATTGAGTTTAGAAGAGCAGGCGGTGTGCCAGGGCTCCGCCCAACTTTCGAGCACGCACTTGCGGCTGCAGGACCCCTCGTTTCAGCGATAAAAGCACACCGAACAATGACCCCAGGCATTTGATGCAACGCCAAGCAGCGGCGACAGCTCACACAGTGCAGTCCGTTCTCGACCCGCCCCAAACCCGCACCTGGTGCCCTGCTGCAGCATGCAGGCGCATGTGGTGACGGCGCCGGGGGACGGCATTGCGCCGGCAGTGCTGCTGAGCTTGCCTGCCAGCGGCACCACTGCCGCCGCCGCCGCCGCCGCCGCCGCCCGCCAGCCCCCCGCTCAGTACCTGTTCAACGTGCCCGAGGGCTTTGCCCGGCTGGTCCTGGAGCACAAGCTGCGCCCAGGTACGAGAAGCCTGCGACGGAATTGGGTAATGAGTGTGTGCCTACGTTGCTTGCTGGCCGTGGCAGCAATTGGGGCCTGCCTTCCCCGTCCTGCTGCCACCGCTCCACCATGCCTGCTTGCTCCTCCCTCCCCTGTAGGGGCGGGCCTGCGTGCGGCATTTGCGCCCGACCCTGCCGCCCTCTCCGGCTTTGGCGGGCTGGTGATGCGGCTGCGTGGGGAGGGCCACAGCCAGCTGCATGTGGTGGGCCCGCCAGGTGCGGTCGGCGGCTGTTCAATTCGGTGCCTGAACTGCTGTCAATTCCCTGCGCCATGTCCACCGTGCTGCAGCTGGGCCACTTGGGGCAACCTGTCTGCCCTGCTGTGCAACCACCAAGGCAAAGGCCCTGCCCCCCTGCCATTCCTGAGCAGGCACCCAGGCGGCGGTGTGCAGCCTGCGCCACTTCATCCACTGGCGCCACCCGGCGGTGGTGCTGGAGGAGGCCAGCCCCTGGGAGGCACCCCTGCTGTACCAGGTGCGTGGGCTGGGTGGGTGTAAATGGCTTGCTGTGCTGCCAGCGTCTGAGCTGGCTGGCTTGCCAGGCATCACGTGACGAGCCCCCGGCCACATTGTGCGCAGGACGACCGCATTGCGGTGGCGGCGCTGTGGAAACCGCCGCTGCTGGCCGGCATGTGGCCTGCCCCGGCATGGCTGCAGCAGGCACAGCCAGTGAACGGCAGCAAGCCTGTGGCAGCCGGGACAGGCAGCACTGACAGCAGCAGCAGCAACAGCAGCAGCGAGGAGAGCAGCAGTGAGGAGAGCAGCAGCGAGGAGAGCAGCAGCAGCGAGGAGAGTGAGAGCGAAGAGAGCAGCAGCGGTGGGAGCGGAAGTGATCTACTGCCGCCGCAGCAGCCGCAGGCCCAGCAAGCGCCAGGTGCAGCCACCGGCAAGGATGGCATGTTTGATGCCTTGGATAAGCTGTTCATGAGCGGCCAAGGCAGCAGGCGGCTGGCACTCAACCAGCTGAAGCAAGCCAGTGCTGAGGGCGCAGCTGGGCCTGCTGCTGCAGCAGGGGCGTCCGGTGGCCCGCCAGCAGCCAAGCGAATGCCCGCTGCTGGAGGCAGCGCCTCCCGCCAGCCCACCACCGCCACAGCCGCAGCTGCAGCAGAGGCAGCAAAAGCAGCGGCGGCCGTGGCGGCGCCTACCCGGCGGCGGCAGCCAGTGGCGGCACCTGCGGATGCAGGGGAGGCTGATGATGTGGCAGTCATTGCTGGCAAGCGCTTCCAGCGGCTGCCGGCCCAGGCTGGCATCAATGTGTGGGTGTGCCAGAAGCTGGCCAGCAAGGCAGCGGGGCCTGGTCCAGCCGCCAATGGCTCAGTTGGCCAGGGTGCGGGGCCGCCGCCGCCCTCCCAGCAACGGCAGCAGCAGGCCGGCGGCCGGTGGCAGGGACAGCAGCAGGGGCAGCATCCCGCGCAGCACACGCCGCAGCACGGCCAGCAGCAGATGCTTGGCTTCGTGTGCCACCTGCGTGGCACCGACCAGCTGCTGCTGCTCACCAACCTGCACAGCCGTACAGCAGCCGCCCAGCTGCAGCAGCACCCCGCCCTTGCCCTGCTGGCACGACAGCCGGAGCGGGTTGCCGCAGTGCTGCACCTGGCTGCCCCAGGCGTGGCAGGCAGCCGGGCGCTGCGCCAGTTGTGCCAGCAGCTGCACCCCGCGGTGCAGGGCCCTGCCGCTGGGCAGCAGCTGCTGCTCGAGCAGCCGGGGGCCCACGGCAGCGGGCAGGTGCGTGTGCGGAAATCGTTGTAAGGGCTGTGTAGCTGCCGATTGGGGGCCCTGCTGCTCAGGGACCCACTTCCCCTGTCGACTCACCGCCTGAACTCTCGGCTACTGCGTGCCTGCTGTCCCTGAGCCACAGGTCCTTGGCCACTTGGCAGCAGCCCGCACCACAGCCAAGCTGAACCTGGTCAGCAGCCGGCTGTTCCCCCTGCCAGCCGGCGTGCGCGCGCTGCAGCAAGCGGGCGGCACGCCTGCGGCAGAGGCAGAGGCAGCAGGGCCACCGTCGTCCGGGGCGGTTGCCGCAGGCGAGTTGGCAGCCGGGGTGCAGCCCGAGGCAGCGGGGTGCGACAAGACGGCACCAGATGAGCCGGCGAGGGGAGAGACAGGCAGCGGCAGCCCTGGCAGGGCAAAGCCAGCTGGAGCCGCTGCACAGCTCGGCGCTGCGAGCAGCAGCGGCTTGGTGCACGTGCGACAACTGTCCGTGCTGGCATGGCGGCAGCAGGAGGCGCAGCAGCCGTCCACAGCGGCTGCTGATGGGGGTGCAGCCGCTGTTCCTGGCGATGGCCCTGCACAGCAGCCCCAGCTGCGGCTAGTGGTTGAGCCGGCAGAGGGCCTGGCAGCGGCCGCAGCTGGGGGCGGCTTTGATGCGGCAGCAGTGCAGCAGGAGGTGCAGCAGGAGCGGCCACAGCTGGCTGCTCAGCTGGCACTGCTGAGGGAGCAGGAGCAGCATGGCCAGCTGCCAGGGCGGGAGCAACTGCAGTCCGACGGCTTGCCAGCGTGGCAGTGCCGCCAAAACTGCGTGACGCTGCCACCACCGCCCCCGCTGCCGCCTGCCCAGCTCGCACATCCGGTGCAGCCGCAGGGATGGCAGCAGGCCGTGCCAGTTGCCATGCAGCCGCATGCCTGGCAGCAGCCATGGCTAGCAGTGCCCGGGCAGCCATATCTCATGCAGCAGCAGCAGCTTGCGCAGCTGCCGCTGCCGCCTCAGCAGCAGGCGTGGCAGCAACCGCCGCCACCTCCTCCTCAGCAGCAGCAGGGCGGCATCATGCGGCCTTTGTACCACCACCAGCCACTTGCACCGCCGCATGCCACGCCTCAGCAGCCTCAGTATCACCAGATACAGCAGCAACTGGCGATGCACCCTTACGCGTGGCAGCCGGCGGCCGGAGCGGTGCTGATGCCCAGACCGCCGCTGCCACCGCCTCCAGCCGGCGAGCCCCCGTTGCAGCCGCCCGAGGCTGCCCAGTCACAGGCGGCACCGCAGCAGCAGCAGCAGCAACCACCGCAGCAACCACCGCAGCAGCAGCAGCAGCCCGGCCCAGACAACAAGCGAGCGGCCGGGGACCTGAAGGCTCGGCTGCAGGGTGCCAAGCGGCAGCGGCAGCCAGACGGTGGCCCCAGCAGTGCCGATGCTGCTGTCGATGGCGCAGGCAGGGCGGATGAAGCAGTGCAGCCGCGGCAGGATGAAGCAGCATGCGCAAACGCAGAAGACGAGAGGCGGGAGTTGCCGCAGCAGCAACCGGATGAGCAGCAGGCATGGCTGGAAGGCGCTCCGCCAGGCATCCGCCAACTGGCCGCTCTGCAGCATGGCGGCAGCAAGGGCAGCAGTGGACGCAACGGCAGCTCAGGCGGTGGGCCAGAGGTGCTGTTTCTCGGCACCGGTTCAGCCGAGCCTTCCAAGTACCGAGGCGCCTCCGCCATCCAGCTGCGGTGCGTGCTGCTTTCCCGTGGCCTTGTTGGCCCCTCGCTGGCCCCTTGTTGGCCCCTTGCTGGCCCCTTGTTGGCCGCTTGTTAGACCCTTGTTGGCCGCGTGATTGCTTCCTGCTCACCTGATTGCTTCCTGCTCACCTGATTGCTGCCTGCTCACCTGACTGCTGCCTGCTCACCTGATTGCTGCCTGGATGGCGCACTTGCTGGCAGGCGCACTGAAGGCACACTCTCCACGGAATGGCACCTCCCCCCTGCAGGCTGTCGTGCGGGCAGAGCCTGCTGCTGGACTGCGGGGAGGGCACGCTGGGCGCGCTGTGCCGCGCGCACGGCACGCCCGCTGCGCTGCGCCAGGTGGCCAGCCTGGGCTGCCTGTGGGTGTCGCACCGCCACGCAGGTGCGCATGGCGTGGGGGTGGGGTGCAACAGCGGCATGCCGGTTGCTGGGATGCTCGCACTCTCGTGGGGTCGCGCTCTGCCTTCCCGCTTGGCACCCTCACTTGCACCAGGCCAGCTTGCACCCACCCACCCCTGCAGACCACATGTCTGGCGTGCTGCCCCTGCTGGCCGCCTACCCCGCCTCGCTGCCGCCCCTGCTGGTGGTGGGGCCGCGCTCCCTGCGAGACTGGCTGGCCGAGGCGGCCGGGCCGCTGGGCCTGGCTGGCCGCTACATCTTTGTGCACTGTGTGGACATCAACCAGCCGGGTGAGCAGCGAGTGCAGCAGATGTCACTTGTGGTTCTGCTGGTGGGTTGGCTGGCTCGCTTGTTGAGCAGCGACCATGGTTTGGATGTCTCGTCCACTTCACTTGTGCAAGCCAAATGGTGACCCGGCACCCGACAAGGAGCACTGCAGCACACCAACTATCACCACTCCTCCTTGCTTCTGACAGGGCACTGGGCGCGGCAGGCGCTGCAGCGCCACCTGGGTGTGACGGATATGCAGTGCGTGCCGGTCCGCCATTGCTCAGGTGCGTGCTGGGCACGGGTGCCGGCTGGCTTCTGTGCTGCTGTTGGCGTGCCACCCTTTGTTGTGAGGCGGCGAGGTGGGGAGGCAGCTATTCAGGCAGGTGCCTATCTGGGCACTTGACCAGGTGGGTGGCTGGGCGGCTGGGCGTGCATCAGGTGGGCGGGCGGCAGATGACTAGGTGGGCGGCTGACCGAAGGAGCATGTGGCCAGGTGGGCGGGCAGCCAGGTGGGCGGATGGCCAGTTTTGCGGTTTACCAGATCGGCAGGCAGCCGGCCACGTTCAAATTGCATGCCGCTGTCCACCTCTGCCGCCCTGTGCCCCACAGATGCCTTCGGCCTGGTGCTGTGGCATGAGGAGGGGTGGAGCCTGGTGTACTCTGGTGACACCCAGCCCTGCCAGCAGCTGGTGCAGGTGTGGTGTGCAGCAATCGCGCATTGCAAGTTGGCCAGGCGGCCAGTTTTGTGTATGACAGACGTCAGGAAGCGAGCAACGGGAGCCTGCAGGCCACCCACCATCTGGACGCACTGAGCACTCTCTACCCTTGCCGCGCCAGCCAATGCCCCGACGTTCCACCTCACACATCCCCCTCCCACACAATCCTCCGTCCCTTCAGGCGGGCCGCGGCTGCAGCCTGCTGATCCACGAGGCCACGTTTGAGCCGTGCCTGGAGCAGCAGGCGCGGGCCAAGCGGCACAGCACCACGGCCGAGGCCCTGGAGGTTGCACAGGTAGGTAGCTGGGCAGCGGGTGTGCTGCGCTTTTGTGCATTTTCTCCTGAGCTTGCGCAGGTCGTCGAATGGAGCAGCTGAGTGAAACCCTGCCATCCGGTTGCACCCGCCCTCCCGCACATCTGGCGCCTCTCCACCTCCCTCTCCCACCCCGCAGCGCATGGGCGCATACCGCTGCATCCTGACCCACTTCAGCCAGCGATACCCCAAGTGGCCCGAGGGCTTGCCGCTGGCAGCAGCGCCAAATGCCGCGGCAGCCGTTCCTGCTGCTGGTGGGGGCGCCGGAAATGGCAGCGGGGCGACGCATACTGCTGCGGCTGGAGGCGGCACGGCGGCAGTGGCGTTTGATGGGATGGTGGTGCCGCTGGCGCTGCTACCGGTGCTGCCGGCGCTGATGCCTGCTGTGCAGGCAGCACTGGCTGATGTGGAGGAGGAGGAGGGGGAGGAAGGGGAGCAGCAGCAGCAAGCAGAGCAGCAGAAGCAGCAGCAGCAGCAGCAGCAGCAAGGAGAGCAGAAACTGCAAGAACCAATGCAAGCAGGCGACAATGCAGGGCTAGCGGCGGCGGCTGCTGGCTCCTGCACCAGAGCGAGTGCCATGCCTTGACCTGATCAAAACGTATGTTACATCTCCGAGAGCGTGAAAGGCGGTGGATGGAAGCTAATAAGGGGATTGGAATAAAACCAGAGCTGACATGAGAACAAGGAGACAATCGTGTGTTCAAACATGTGTTCAAACATGTGCGCAAAGGAACAACTACAACGTTAGCCCTGGTGCTAATCAAAAGAACCAATGGATTGCACTGCCTGGTCCTGCCTGCCTACATTGTCTCGCTATCCGACAACATGCTTTCTGCTGCAGGCGCGGGGGGTGCCAGCCGTGGCGGCGCAGCCCCTGGCTCGTACTGCTGCATCAGGGCGGCATCAGTGGCCGCCTGCCCCGCCGCCGCCTGCAGCAGCTGCACCTGCGGCGCCGGCGGCTGCTGCAGCGCGCTCTCTGCCACCGGCAACGCCCCCTCCTCGGCCTGGCGCCGCAGCACAGCCCGGAGCTGCTCCATGCACTGCAGAGCCTGCTTCTCCTCATCCAAAGTGTAGCCTAGCTGGGCATCCTGCAGCAGCCAGTCGTACAGCCTGCGGGGGGCACGGAGCATGTGACGGAGAGGTTGGTGGGGTGCGGCACGACCAAGCTGAGGCGCGGTGCCACAGTTCGACTGAGCGGGCCCCTGGGTGCAGCCAATTTCGCGCTGTACGAAAGCAACCGCTCGCGGGAAGCCTCCTGTCGCTTCCCCAATCACAGCCGTGCAGGCAGTCAGGCTGGAATCAGGCCCCTCCAAGACAGGCAGTCAGGCTCGGGTGCGGCCCCTCCACAACACTCGGCCACTCACCGCCCCGCGTTCACAAAGTAGGCCCCCACGTTCTTCTCGTCCAGCTGCAGCGGCGGGCCCAGCTCCTCGCTGAACAGGCGCGCCACCTGCGAGCAGCGAGCATGTTGCAGGCGAGCACGGCAACTGAGCAGCTACCATGCAGCAGGATTGCAGCAGGGGTACACGTCCTGCATGCGGCAATAACAAGCCAGGGCCTGCATGGAATCGCGCCACACACAGACACACCTCGGGGCGCAGGCGAGCCACGCGGTCCGGGCTGTTGCGGCCCCAGCCTGCGGGTCACGGAGGGGTGAAGGACGGCGGGGTTGGAAACCGAGGTTGCTTGCCTGCCGGCATTGCACAGCAGCAGGCCAGCAGGCCAGGCACAGGCGCAGGTGCACAAGGTGACACGCCTCGAGCCCGCTTGCCCAGTCCAGTCGACCAGCCGGGCCCGCAACGGCTTGGTAAGTGAGCGTTAGTGTAAACGTTCAGTGGGGCGGCTCACCCGTGACGATGCGGATGGGGAGGTCTTGGGGCAGGGCATGCCCCGCCAGCGCGCTGCGCTTGAGGTGCAGCAGCCAGGCGCGCAGCACGACGCGGCAGCCCATGACAGTGAGGAAGTGCAGGTCCAGGGTGGCTGCGAGCAAGAGGGGAGGGCGAGACGCGGGTTGTCCAACAGTGAGGGGAACAGGGGGAAAGCTGGCAGCCCATGACGGTGAGGAAGTGCAGGTCCAGGGTGGCTGCGAGCGAGGGGGGGAGGAGGGGAGGGCGGAGACGCGGGGCCATGGTGTCCAAGGATGTGTTGCGAGGTTGTCCCAGGGTGAGCAGAAGTGGGGAAAAGTTGGCAGCCATCAGGGGTGTGAAGTGCAGGCTGAGCATGGCTGCAGGGGTGTGCGCCCACAACAGGGCTGGAGAGCGGTGCAGGGACGCAACAGCAGCCTGGGGCCTGCACAGCAAGAGCAGACGAAGCTGGGCTGCCCACCTGCCGCGTCGGAATCCGCAAACTCCAGGCACATCACGTTGCGGTGCGCTCCAAAGCGGTCCACCAGCGCCACAAAGTACCTGTTGGCAGCGAGAGCGGGCGGCATGGGGTGGAAAGGGTGTAGCCGCACAGTGCTCAGACTGGGCGCTGCTGCTAGGGGTGGGAGGATGGCCCGACGCTGCCTCCAGACTGGCAAGGTTTGTGGCGCCAGAGCCGGCAGGTAGGCCTGCAGCTCATCTGCGCGCTTGCAACACAACCGGCCCACTGCGCTGCTGCACTGCAGCTGCCGCCCGCACCTGAGGCCGTGCACCCAGCGGCCCGCGCGCCCGCACGCCTCCAGCACGCAGTGGAGCGTGATTTCGTCGGGCTCGATCTCCAGCCGCTGCACCATGTACCTGTGACGTGGAAGCGCAATGGGGACAGGAGAGCTGGGCACGCTGGTTCGTTCGTCGCGCTTGACCTCCAGCCCACCAGGAGAGACGAATGAGCAGGCAGACGCAGGTCAGAGGCGGGTCAGACGCGTTGGTGAGCCAGGAGCAGGCCGGGAGACGGAAAGGGAGCCCAAACGGCGGGGAAAGAGGCCCAGGAAGCATGAGAGGGCGCTGCTGATGTGCATTCACGTCGCCGAGCTTCATGCGCGCACCGGTGCAGTCGCA
The DNA here is from genome assembly GCA_006782975.1 of Chlorella sp. Dachan. NCBI lineage: Eukaryota > Viridiplantae > Chlorophyta > Trebouxiophyceae > Chlorellales > Chlorellaceae > Chlorella > Chlorella sp. Dachan. The sequence goes on from RRZL01000033.1 coordinate 2,149,699, forward strand.
GTGCTGTGTCGGCATCGCCCACGGCGCCGCACACGCCCAGCAGCGCGTTGACGACCACTGCAGGCAGCAGGGGAGGGGACACACCTCGGGAGTCGGTGCGGAGCGCCTACATCCACAGCACAGCTGGCTTGCCGCACAGCGACACTAGGTACACTGTAGCCGCTGGCTGCCTAAGCACTGCTCAACAGCTCGGCTCCTCACCAATATTAGGGACCAGCCCCTCCTCCTGCATCTCCCGGAACAGGCGCAACGCGGTGACCAGCTGGCCGCCCGCCTGGCAGATGGACATGAGGGTCGAGTACGTATAGTTGTCCCGCGGTACCCCAGACATCTGCGGGACGGAGAGGCGAGGTGGGGCGGAGCTGCAAGGACTGCTACAGAGTATGGCTGGACAGAGGTGCAGATCTCATCTCTCACGTGTGGTGCGCAGCCCACCCGCCCATGCTCCCATACCCAAGCGCAGCAAGCACAGCACAGCACAGCACAGCACAGCACAGCACAGCACAGCACAGCACAGCACAGCACAGTGCGGCATGGCGCAGCATGCCCAGCGCACCCGCATCTCGTCCAGCACGTCCAGCCCTGCCTCCAGCTGCTGCGCCGCCTCGCAGGCCGCCAGGACCGAGTTGTACACAATGGGCTGCGCCGTCAGGCCCCTGCAGGAGGGTGCCAGGGAGGGGGGGCCATGGACGGCATGTGAGGCAGCCATCATGCCAGGCTGCAATGGAAGGGAGCCCTTGCAGCTGGGGCAGGAACAGGCCTGGGATGCACGAGCTCCCAAGCTCCCAGTTCCGCCATGCAGCAACAAGCGGCACATTCGGGAAGCGGCCAGGAAGCACGGCTCCATGCCGTCCCAGCCAGACAACCAAGTGCAGGCGCACCCACCTCGCCAGCATCTGGTCTTTGAGCTCCAGCGCTCGCTGCCAGTCGGCCAGGCGGGCGCAGGCGATGATGGCGGCGGAGTAGGTCAGGTTGTTGGGCTGGCTGCCCGTCAGCGCCAGGCTGCTCTCCATGCCTGCGCGGGCGGGTGGGCAGCCGGGCGGGTGGGGGCGAGTTGGTGCGGCAGTGTGTACCAGGATGCAGGTTTGCAGCATTTCATAGAGAAGGACGGAAACACCATATGCCTTTGGGCTTACCTGGCAAAGCCCAGAGAAGCGGCGGCAGCCCAAAACAGCAGCACCGCCTGGATCTGGAGCGCCACTCACCGTCAAAGAGCTCCAGGGCGCGCTGCCAGTTGCCGCCCTCGGCCGCCCGCTGCATCAGCTGCGCGTACGTCAGCTGGGCGGGGTTCTCGCCCTGCGACTCCATCCACTCTGCAGTGTTTTGACCAGCCAGGCAGCAACCCGCATTTCACTCATCGAGTGCTGGGCAGCTGCCATGGCAGCAGATAGTCGTCATGCAGCGCTACTCACTCGGTAGTGTCATGCAGCGCCACTCATGATGGCCCCAACGCAACCCAGTGCCCTGGTGCTCCCTGGGCAGCCCGCCCCGCCCACCTTTGACCTGCACCGCGGTGCGAAGCTTGTCCCACTGGCCCTGCTGCTGGAACACCTCGCACAGGGCCGCATACGTGGCACTGCTGCCCAGCACACCCGCCGCCTGCGGAGCGGGGCAACCGGAAGCGGGGGGCGAGTGGTGTGGCCGGGTGCAGGCGAGACAACCAGAGCAGGAGCGTGCGGGCGCCGCCACTGCTGCTGTGTGCACCCTCACATACGTCCTACACGGAGGGCCATCCCCGATCCCAAAGTCACCACAGGCAGCTGGCAGCTGCCGCCCAGCCGCTGCTTGCGCACCATCATCTGCTCAAACACTTGCAGCGCGCGGTCCGGCTGGTTGCACCGCTCCATGCACGCAATCAGGGTGTTGTAGCAGATGGTGTCAGGTTCGAGGCCCTGCAGAGTGCAACCACGGTAAAGCGGACACCTGTTCAGGGTACAGGACTCCCGGAGGTGCAGGAGCCTGGGGTGGCAGGCCGAAGCTGCACCCTGCCGCCAACCTGCACTGCCATCTAACCCAGCCCCAACCTTGCCACCTACGTCCCAACCACACTACACACACCCTCAGCTCCCCACCTGCTCCATCATCCAATCCCACACCTCCTGCGCCCGCCGCCAGTCGCCCAGCCGCTCGCAGCAGCTGATCAGTGTGCTGACGGTCACCACGTCCGCCTGCAAGGGCCAGCAGGTGGCGGGGAGAGGGGGTCAATGGGAGGGGAAAACACACCAACCCTGCCCACGGACAGCCCTTGAGCTAGCCAACATGCAACGCAACCAGGAATAAAGACCCCACGGCAAGACGTGCCAGCACAAGGGTCCGAAGCCCAGCGCAGGGTGCGTCAAAGCATGTGCGCACCTCTGCCCCCATGGCCTGCATGATTTCGAAGAAGCGGAAGCCCTTGGCCGGCTGCCCTGCCCGCACGCACGCCGCAATCACTGCAGCGGAGTCGGAGGATGGTGGAAGGCATGGCAAGGAGCTTGGGAGATGCTAGGAAGGGGCCGTGCAGCGGCAGCCGACGCACTTCACGCAGAGCCTCAGCATCATTGGCAGCACCAGTACGGAGCGACTGCGCCCGCCGCCACTCACGTGCGTTGAAGGTGGGCGACTCTGGCTGTGTCAACACACATATAAGCACACAGCCGGCCTCAGGTAAGTTACAATCCCTGGACCCCAGGTAAGTTCCGATTCCCTGGACTCACGTGCGTTGAAGGTGGGCGACTTGGGCTCCACGCCGTCCCGCAGCATGAGGCGGTACACGGCCAGCGCGTGCACCAGCTGGCCGTGCTTGGCAGCCAGCGACACCGCAGCAGTCTGGCGGTGGGCAGGAATGGGAGGCGGGCGGGGCAGGGATGATGGGGGCGGGTCTACGGGCTGGGTGCCGTGCCGCAGAGCTGAGCGGATGCAGGTCGCGACGATGATTCAGAACCAGGCCAGGTTCCATGCTGTCCGCCACCCAGGGCGCATGCTCCTGCCTGCCCTCGGCCATGCTTCATTGCCCGGATCCGACACTCAAGCGACTGATCTGGACGTGGGTGTCCTTGCAGTTCGGCATGGACATTTCATAACCATCGCGATTTCCCATCATTTGGGAACCATTGCCAGCCCATCCACCCACACCAGAAGCACTGACCTGGACGTGTGTGTCCTTGAAGTTGGGCATGGACATGTGGAGGCCGTGCAGCACGCGCAGCACGGCGGGCCAGCGGGAGGGGCCCTCCTCCCCTGCGGGGGCGACGTGGCAGCAGACCGGGTGGGGGTGGGCATGCGGGTTGGCGGCCGGCCGGCCAGCCACACACTGCAGGCTCTCAATCCTCATCGAGCGCACCCACAGGCGCAGCACCAGCAACCAGGCACCAATCGGCACTGCCGGAGGCAATCAACCAGCCGCACGCGGTCTGCATCGCACCTGAGCCCAGGGCGGTGATGAGGTGGAGGTACATGAAGATGTCCACATCCAGCCCCTCGGCCAGCAGGCGGTCGTACAGCGCCTCGGCCTTGCCGCCGTGGGCGGGGGAGTAGGCGCAGACC
>RRZL01000033.1:2157687-2181586 GCA_006782975.1 Chlorella sp. Dachan
CCTGCCTGCCGCCATCGCTGCCACGTCCCTCGTCGTCACTGCTGCTGGATGGCACAGGCCGCACGGGACGCGCTGCCAGCGATGGCGGGCTGGGCACCCCAGCCGGCTGCTGCTGCTGCTGCTGCAGGGCCCCATCGCCCTGCCTGCCGCCGGAGGCAGCGGCAGCAGGCGGCGAAGCGGCCTCGCCACGCCACGACCTGCCGCCGCCACCTCTGCTGCAGGCGCCGCCCGGAGGGGATTCTGAGCGCGGCCGCCTACCACCCCCAACAGCATGCACTCGCAGTCTGCGCCCTTGGCTGCCGTCCTGGGCGGCCACGGGTGACCAGGCCGGCCTGCGCATGCCGCTGGTGGAGGCATGGCGGTGGCTGTCAGCACGATCGCTGCTGGCCGCTACCGCTGCCGCTGCCGCTGCCGGGGGGCTGCTGGAGGTCAGCTCTCCTGTGCTGTGCCCCAGGCTGTGCACCCGAACCTGCTGGCGCGACGCCGCAGTGGCCAGCGCTGGGGTGGCCGGCAGAGTGCTGCCGCTGCCGCCGCCGGTGCGGCGGGCCTGGCCGGCATCGCCTGCAGGATCGTGCATTGTCATGCATGCGGGCTCTTGTCAGCTGTCATGAGCCGGCACGGGCGCCAGCGAGCAGGGCACGGGAGCTTATCGGCGGGAGTAAGTGGAGGCACCCCCGGCTCACCTCTGGGAGGCAAATTGGCCAACAGGGACGCCATCACAGGCCTTTAGAGCCGCTTGCAGCGCCACCGAGCCATCGCGCACAGAATTTGCCAGTGGCCCTCCCTGTGCAGCGCCTCCCACGCTGCCCCGGTGGATTGTATGAATGCTGCAGAGTTGTGGGTTGCCGGACGGCGGCTGGAACTTGACAGGCCGGGCCCACACATGAATCGCCATGCAGGGAAGTTGCCTCCCTGGCCTTGCCCTGTGCCTGTCCATCATTGCGCTGATCCGTGATCGCCCCACAGAGCTTGCCTGGCCGCGCAAAGGAGCCCACGGATCAGCGCCCACGAGAGCTGGTTGCAGAGCTCGGGCTATGCGGGCCTGGCAGCGCCTGCTGCTCCTGGCAGCGCTGCTGGGGGTGGCGGCAGCCGCGGAGCGCGAGCTCCAAGCCCGTGAGGGCGTCTTTGTCGGGTGCGCGAGCCGGCGGCAGGCGGGTTGCGACGAGGCGGAGCATTGCTGCTCGCTGCTGAGTTGATTGTGCAGTTTGAAGAGGCCCGCTTGTCATGCAGCTTCTCCGCCAATGTTTCTCACCCCGCCAATGCAGGTACAAGGAGGCGGGTGTGGGTGAGGACAAGCAGGATGAGGCAGCAGACCAGGCGGCGGCAGCGGCGGGCGACGGCCGCCTGAACGTCGCCCGGGAGGGAGCGGCAGACGCAGCAGACGGCACAGGGGATGCAGCAGCAGACGGGACGGGGCAGCAGGCAGCGGGAGACGGTGCGCAGCAGGCAGAGGACGCCGCCGCCGCCGCCGCAGCTGCCGCCAAGGAGGCGGAGGCGGCAAGGCTGGCCAAGGCAGCAGGGATCGTGGGGCGCACCGTGGTGCTGTACACCCAGTTTGGGCCCATCAAGGTCAAGCTGCTGGAGCAGCTGGCGCCAAAGACGACCGCGCTGGTGTGGCAGCTGGCGCAGGAACGCGGCTGCAAGGACTGCGCCTTTTACCGGTGCGGAAGCCGGCATATGATGCTCTGCGCTGATGTGGGGTATTGTTGCTGGGTGACCAGTGGCAGCTTCAGCAGCACTTGCAGTTATGCTAGCATCTACTTCCCAGCGTTGCCCGATGCCGCACTCGCGCAGCAAGCATGCTGTCATGCGGAACGCTTGAGCTGTGCAGGGAGACGGACTGCGGACTGCACGTTGCGCCATCTGCCCTGTGCAGGAACGAGGCGAAGCCGCGGGTGGGCGAGGGGCCGCCCTACGCGCTGCTGCAGGGCCGCCTGCCAGAGCTGGCAGACGTAAGCCGTTTGCTGTCCTGCTGACCTCCCTGCTGCTAGTTGGGCTGTTGATCTTGCTGCTGCTTAGGACCCGGGCACAGCACCTTGTGCACTCCTCGCCTTCATCCACCTCGCTTCCACCCGCTCTCCATGCTGTGCACTGCTCTACTGCACGACCCCGTCTACCTGCTTGCCCATCCACTCGACCGATCTTGCCTCCTGCCCCCATCTCCGTTTGTCTGCCGCAGAAGGCGCCGCTGGAAGGCGCGATCGAGGTCAAGATGGGCCATGTGTGCTTCATCCCAGGCACCACAGACTTCTTCATCGCCTATGGCGACCATCCCGAGTGGGGCACCGCGCACACGGTGGGTGGGGGCAGCGGCTGGGCGAAGTGGGCTGGAGGGCTTGTGGCAATGCCGCCTCGTTTTGAGTACAGCATTCCTTGCCGCCTGCGATGTTTGACATGCTCGGGCAGCGATGAGCATGCCTCGTCCCAGACCTAGCTGGCTGCCCCACAGGTTCGCCGACACTTAGATCAAAAGGGTGCTGTATGTCTCTCCCTGCCGGCTGCAGGTGTGGGGCCTCGTGGACGAGTGGTTAGCCACCGACTTCATCATCTCGCAGCGCTACAAGTGCGTGCCCTACGCCTGCACAGCCGCAGCAGCCTGCCCTGCCTGCTGCAGCCATTCATCGTGCTGTTTCGCTTCAAGAAGGCCGTCGCGCCACCCGGGCGGCCAACTGTGGCTGGCAGCTGAGTTGCCCTGCATGCACAGCGCTCTCTGCCCTCCTGACTGGCTGCGCTTCGCCCCATCTGCGATCCGCGCCGCAGGAAGGTGACCCACCCCGAGTTTGGCACCGAGATGCGCATGCTGCTGCAGGAGGTGCCGGTGCGCATCGCGGTGGAGGGAGACCAGACGTGGAGCGGCCTGCTGGGCCCGCTGCGCGACCCGTGACCGCCGGCGACCACGACATCAATAACAACAGCGCGCGCTTGGTTGCTGGCTCGATTTGCAGCCGTGATCACTGTGGTAAAACGTTAGCATTGAGGGATAGGCGGGGAAGCGAGAATACGTTGGTAGGGCAGGGCTTCGGAACGAATTAAAGGCCAGCAGCGGTCCATAGGACGCCTTGATCAGTGGCGGCAGCGGCAGCCAGCTTGGCGCTGCCTGGTGCCTGCGGTCCTGCAGAGGCGGGCAGGGAGATGGGCAGCCGGCACAGCACTGCGGCGCACCTGCAGCAGCGGGAGGTGGGAAACCTGCGGGGCGGAGCAGCCATGGGCGCGAAGCAGAGGAGCCTGCTGATGCCACTCAAGCGGTCAAGCCAAGCAGCCTGGCTTGCATCAATGTTAATGTTGGGCGCCCGTCTGAGGTGAAGTGGCTAGCTGCCGCTGCGCCGCCGGCTGCGGACCTGTTCAACACCACAGCTGACGTGCGTCGTTACAAGCGGCAGGGAAGCATGTGCAGAGCGTAGAGAGTGAGGCGGGATGGTTTAGTAGGTAGAAAAGTGCTGAACCGTACATGCGGCGCCCGGCGTGCGGGCAGCATTGAAAGAACAGGCAGCTGGGAACACATGGGGGGTTAGGGAGAGACAAGTAGGTAAGACGGGTTCGCTGAGGGACAGAGGAAATGAAAGCGGCCGGCCGACATGCTATGCGAAAAAATCGGCGCCGTCAAAGAGCACGCTGCATGGGGTTTCTGAGGGGGGGACTGAAAGGCGGGATGCCTGGAAAAGGAAAACCGGCGGGGGGCGCGCCGAGGGTTGAAGTGCATTCAGACGATTCAGAAGGGATACGTGTCGCTGGGTTTCAGGTTGGGCGGCCGCGGCGGGGCCTAGTATGACAGGAGGCAAAGGCACACGGGAAGGGTACATGACAGAGAAAAAGGGGCCGGGGTACGGGCGGGGGGAGCGCGGGGCAAGCATGGTGTGTGCGCCTCTACTCAATGCGTCCGATGTAGCCCTTGTTGAGGCGGGGGTTGTAGAGGCGCATGCACGCACACGAGAGCAGGCTGACGCCACCCAGCGCCAGCAGCCAAAAGGCGGGGGCGTAGTTGAAGAGGGCGCTGCGACAGGGGATAGGAGGTGGGGGACGGCAGGGATGTGGGGGTGTCAATGGCACTCGCACAGCTAGGACACGGCGAGCACAGCCCTTCACCACTGCAACAGGGCCATCGGGCGCCAGCCAAGGCAGCCGTCTCCCCTGCCACCCAAGCCCCGGCCCCACACACCTGCCAACCATGCCCTTTTGGATTGCAGTGATGACAATGGGAGTCAGCCCGCCCAGCACGCCATAGCCTGCCGCCCAAGAGGGGGAGGGAGGGAGCAGAGGCAGTGAGAGAGGGAGGGAGGGAAGCAGGCCGGCGGCGCCTCCGCCCTTAGCATGCTGTGCACATGCTGTGCGCATGCCGGCAGCCCGCCAGGGAACTTCCGTACACCGATCTTCACGGCCGGCCGCCTCGCTCACCAAAGTTGTAGCCGAATGAGAAGCCGGTGGTGCGCTCCAGGGGGGCATACATGCGAGTCATGGGCAGCGCTGCAGGNGCTGCATGAGAGCGCTGCTCTCGCACACCTGCCAGCCCAACCCCACAGCCCCGCAAGGCCAGCGCAAGAAGGCAGGCAGCGAGCGCCCTGGGCAAGCGGCGGCAGCGGCGGCGGCATCAGCGGCGGCAGCTCACCGACGGCGGCCATGCCGGCGCCCACCACCAGCTGCAGCAGGCAGATGCAGATCCAGGCGGCGGCAGTGCTCTTCCAAACACCGTAGTACACGCCAAAGCCTGGCAGAGAGAGGGAGGGAAGGGGAGGGCGGTAGCCAGGGTGGGCACACATGTCGTCATGGCTGGTAAGTGGCCGCGTGGTCGGCGAGCGCTGGCGCTGGCAAGCCACATGCGCCCCCACCAGCGCCCTGCCGGCAGGCCCACGCCGCTGCCACAGGGAGCCAAGCAGTCACAGCCAGCCGGGTAGCCAACTGCTGCAGCCTGCCACTCACCCATGCCCACGCCGGTGACCACCAGGGCGGCGTTGGCATGCACGGCATTCATGCCGCGGTCAAAGCCGTGGCCAACCGCCAGCAGGCCGGCGGCGTTGAAAAAGAGCGAGGCAACCAGGATGCCCTGCCGGAAGGTCGGGGGAGGAGGGGTGGGTGGACAGGTGTGGTGCAGTGGGAAGGGGGCGAGGGCACTCGCTGCGGCGGGCGGCAGGCCAGCCAGGGGCACAGCCGGCTGTGATACCAGCGCTGGTAGCGCCACCCAGCACCAAGTCACCGCCCCTGCTGCCCAGCAGGCACCTGTGTCATGAGAGGCGCCATGCCCGCCTTGCGCAGCTCAGCGGGCAGCCAGGTCACACCGCAGTAGAAGGCACCGCTGATCCTGCGCTCAGAGCAAGGGGGGATGCAGGGCGGGGTCGGGCGGTGGGTCAGGCGCTTGGCAGGGTGAACGCCACAGCAGCAGGCTGGTGCATGCAGCTGGGGCGTGCCAGCCTGTACATCAAAGCGCCCCTGCCCAGCTGCCAGCTCACCAGGCCATGAAGGCGATGTGCAGCACCAGGCCCAGCCAGTTGTTGCGCAGCACACGCACCATGGGGATCTGCAGGGTGGGGATGGTGTGGAGGGGGGCGTCAGAGGGTGTCCGCAGCGGTCAGAGCACCAGCAGGGGCGGTCAGGGGCACACCAAGCTGCAGCCGCAGCCAAATGGAGCAAAGTGCGGCAGGCGTGCAGCCATGGCCTGCCGGGGCGCCTGCCCCCACTGGCAGCCTCCGTCCTCCCAACCGCTTGCCTTGGAGTGGGAGTGGCCGTGCAGGGTGGCGATGCCGCCCGTCTGCTCGTTGTACGCCGCCACCGCGTCAAATCGCTCTTCCAGAGCAGCGTCGGCGTCGTCAAAGCCGGCGGCGCCCGGCGCCGCGCCCGCCTCGCTGCCTTGGGAGCTCGTGCCGCTGCCCTTGATGGTGGAGGCGCCAGACCCGCTCTTCTTGGGTGAGTCGCCCTCGCCCTCGCCCTCGCCCTCGCTCTCGCCCTCGCCCTCCTCAGCGGACGCGGCGGCGGTGGCGGCCTTCTCGGCGCGGGCGGCGGCCAGGAAGGCCTGCAGGGGCAAGGCGGAGGAGGGCAGGGCAGGGGTGACGGCGGGCCGGCAGCGCGGCATCCAGGTGGCCAGGCGCCTGGGTGCTGCCGGCTGGCACCCTCCATGCAGCTGGCTGCCACGACCAGGCCAGGCAGAGGCTACAATGGCTGCCGATGGCGCCCGTCAGGCCAGTCCAACACGTGCAAGCTGCCCGTGGGGCATCAGTAACCGCTGTTGCGTCAAACAGAGGTTGCTGCGCACAACAGCAGAGCACCCACAACACCCACCTTGGGCTCAGGCAGGCCGCGGCGCATGAAGTAACCCAGAATGGCGGTGCCAAAGGCAATCAGGAAGGGGATGCGCCTGCGGGGGGGGGGGCGGGGGAGGAGGCCAGATGGAGGGTGACAGCGGATGGAGGACGAGGCGCGAGCGCCAGCAGGCAGCCCATCTGGACATGCCTGCACGTGCCCAGACACACGGTGCTGCCACCAGCTGCCTTGCCAGCCCTGCTGCCTCACCAGCCATACACCAGCATGCCCTGGGCGTCAATCGTGTTCTCCAGAATCATGACCAGCGCCGTTGCCAGGATCTGCGCACACACAGGGTTGTGCGAGGGCAGGAGAGGGGATGAAGGGGTGGGATGCTTGCGGCTTTGGGTGGCAGGGCGGCTGCCGGCCCAGACCAGGCCCCATGGTAAGGCCAGCGCCCCGCATGCGCAGGCAACCGGCCGGCCCTGACGCGCGTGAGGCCAGGCCAGCTGCGGCCAGGCCCAGGGCACGCTCACCATGCCAATAGGAACCGTCATCTGCAGGGTCGCCACAAACTTGCCACGGTTGCGCACTCCCGCCAACTCGCTGCCAGGCGGAGGGTGAGGAGGGAGGGCAGGCCGCATGGTAGGCGTTTGGGTGGGGGCACGGAGGGCCTTGAGCGGAGGGCATGCACGGCCTTGAGCCAGGCAGGCGCTGCAGAGCCGGGCAGGCGGTGGCAAGCCGCGGGGGCGAACATGTGCCCGCCTCCCCCACCGCAGCCCCGCCCAGTGCAGCCCCGCCCCCGCCGCTCACGAGATGTAGATAACGGCCGACCCAAACTCGCCACCCATGGCCAGGCCCTGGAGCATGCGCATGAGGGCCAGCGCAATGGGGGCAGCGATGGGTGGGCGCGCCGTGTAGGACCCCACGCCATAAGTGGGCAGGCAGCCGATGATGCACGTAGGCACCTAGTGGCAGGGGGCAGGGGGCAGGGGCCGGGGTGAGCAGGTGGGCTGGTGCAGAGAAGTTGGGCAGGAACGACGCCACACTACAGCTGGCTGTGAGGCCAGGTTTGGCAGCAGGCGCACGCGGCTGATGCAGGCGGCTGCCGCGGGCCTGCCCCTCAGCGCTGCCACACGCCCCTGCCATGCAGCTCACCGCCATGCATACGATGGCGATTGTCAGCGTACGGTTGCGCCCATACTTGTCGCCAATGTAACCGAATACCAGGGCACCCAGGGGGCGCACAATGAAGCCCACGGCATACACGCTCCTGTGGGGAGGAGGAATAGAGATCAAAGGGCGGGGGGAGCAAGGGGTTGAGCTGGCGCGGCCCCACGTGCATGGAGCTGTCAGCCGGCCGCCGGCAGCCTGCCGGCAGCAGCAGCTGTGGCGGCTGCACATCACCAGCTGCGGCGGCGACAGCAGCAGCCGGCGCAGCGTCTGCACATCAGCAGCTGTGGTGGCGGCAGCAGCAGCCGGCGGCGGCGGCTGCCCATCAGCAGCTGTGGTGGCGACAGCAGCAGCCGGCGGTGGCGGCGGGCTCACCAGAATGCGAGGGCCTGCGCCGAGGGGTCACTCGCGGGGAAGAATACCTTCTTCAGGGTGGCCGTCAGCTGGGCGTACACATAAAAGTCTGCGGGGGTGAGTGCAAGGGAGGAGGGTGGGTCAGTGGATGCGGCGGAGGCGATGTGGGAGACTCCGTTGCACGCGCGGCGCCGCTCAGCTCCCACTGGCCTCCCACCGCACTGTGCTCACCGTACCACTCGAGGATGGTGCCGATGCCTGCGTGGCGGGGAAGGGTGGCAGGAAGAGGGAAGCTTCGAGCTGCGCGCTGCGGAAGTAGTTGCGCCCCGCCGCACGCCGCCCCTGCCGCGCAAGTGCCCCACTACCACGCACCTGCCACGAGTACCACCCTGACCCAGTCCTTGTGTGTGAGCTGGCCCATGTCGCCGCTGGTTCTTCAAAGGGAGGGAGGGGAGGGGAGAGGGGGAGAGGTGTTAAGGCAGGTCACATGTGACTGGTCGCGGCGGCGGCGGCGGCGGACGCAAACACATGCATCCACCGCAAAGGCGCGGTGGAGGAGAGCGGCTTGCGGGCGTGGCGGGGGAGGGAAGGGCCCTAGGGGTCGCACCGTGCGCCGAGAGAGGTGTGTCGACTCGGGGAGGGGTCTCGGAGACCCGGCGATTGATAAACACTGTGCAGCTTGCATCAACGCCATTTAAGGCACGTGGGTAGGTTTCAGGGTCCCGCGTCAGCAATGAGTGAAGGGGCGCGAAAATGCTGATTGTGCACCCTGCGGGCGCACGCCTTCCGGCCTCTGGAGAGGCTGCACAGGTCAAACGTGTGTCCACAAACGTCAGGTAAGAGTACAACCCCAGAAACACGCGCTGTACCCGTTGCCGCCGCCCGCCGCCGCCAGCTGTCCATCGCCGCAAGGTGCCGACTGCGCGGCGACACTAGTGTCGCCGCGCAGTATGGTCATGGTAGTACTACCATGTGACTCGTCTGCTGTAGAACCAGGCAGGCAGCGACGGCAGCGTGTGCGTCGCCCATTATAGGATCTCATTTACAAGTTTTACAAGTAGACGGCGTTAGGGGGCACTGAGAGGGCCCTGGGGCCGCAGCGCCGGGCCGCAGGCGGTCATGTGACTGTCATGTGACGATCATGACGGTCATGTGACTGAGCGTGCGTTGAAAACGCGCAAGAGAGTACAGCACTCCTTTTTCCAACCAGCTGCTTCCCAGCATGCAAGAGTTACTTTCCCTTTGGTTGTGGGTGTCATGTCATGTCAACCCTTACCGCAGGCAGCACATGTGGAGCAGGTCAGGAGGGCAGGTAGCGGGCGGGCGGTAGGGCGCAAGCGGCCAACGCCGCCCACAAAATCGCTGGAAGCGCAAGGCGGGCATAAAGTCGCTCGTGCAGTCGCTGAAGGGAACTTTGATTGATCCTACAAGGACTTTCAGTTGACATCAAACACAGCTAGGTAGCAGAACGAGGGCGGCACCGGCGCGGTCGCTTGGCCGCGCTGCTGGCGGGGGCCGACCTACCTAGCGCCTCGAGGTCCAGCGCCGGCATCTGGGGCACAGCTGGGCTGTGGTACACGTGCTGTGGTCGGCAGCCGTGGCTTGCCATATCCAGGAGTGACACGCAGGCTGCAAGCTTGCAGCAGCGAGAAGCGCAGGCGATACCCAGGCTGCCGCAGTCAGCGTCTGGCACCGCCGAGGCGCGCCCGGTGCTGCGAGGCTCCGCACAGCCAGCCAGCGCCCCCTGCCAGCCGCGGACTTGAATGTTCTTCGAGCTTGCAGTCTTTGATTGCTGTGGTAACTGGTTAGCACTAAGTGACAGGCGGGGAAGGGCAGGATACGTAATACTATGTAGGGCAGGGCATCCGAACGAATTAAAACGGGGCTGAGGGGCGCCAAACAAGCTGGGCGACGTGTCAGGATAGGAGGCAGAACACGAGGCTGACCATACCGGGCAGCAGCGCAGACAATACAGGGCTCAAGGTGGGGTGGGTGTATCAAGCAAGTAGTCAAGTAGTAAGGAGGGAAAACTCATGGTCGGTTAGCAACCGCATGGACACATTCACCCCAGTCGCTCAAACCGGAATGGCTGCACTGCTGCCGCCGCCACCTGCTGCTGCACCGCCCGCGCTGCTGGAGTGCTGTTGCTGCCGGGCGGCGGCGGCGGCGGGCGGCGCGGCTGCAGCTGCGGCAGCTGTGCTGGTGCGTCCCGTGGGCTGTTGATGGCACTGCATGGAACAGCCAGGGGTGGCGGCGGGGCAGCCGTCCCATAGGACGCCTTGATCAGCGGCTGGCTGTCCTCCACCTCGTCGGCTGCGGGCTCTGCGGCTGCGGCGGCAGCCAGCTTGGCGCTGCCTGCTGCCTGCGGTCCTGCAAGAGGCGGGCAGGGAGATGGCCAGCCAGCTCAGCACTGCGGCGCACCTGCAAGGGACACAGCAGCGGGAGGCGGGAAACCTGCGGGGCGGAGCAGCCATGGGCGCGTAGCAGAGAACTGGCTGATGCCACTCCTAGGGGTGAAGCCAAGCACCCTGGGCAGAGCGGCTTGCCTGTCAGTGTGGTGGGCTTGGCCTTGGCATCTGGTCGAGCGGCACTGCGGCCTGGAGCAGCGCCGGCAGCTGAGAGGCGGCGCCTGCAGCGACAGCGGGGAGGCCGATGCAGCAGCTATCGGATCAGTTTCGACAGGCTCGGTCCACAGCCACACAAGAGCTCGCAAGAAGCCCCAACCACCTCCCCGCGTACGGCTCCCTGATCCGCTGCAAAGCCGTGCGACCCAGTACTCCGACACTCACCACAGCCGCGGGGCGGGGTCTGCGGAGGCCATCCTGCCCAGCGAGCGCGAGTCCAGGCGCCGCGCTCTCTTTCTGTTGCTTGCTGGGCCTCGCGGCAATCATTCAATGACTGTGCGGACCGAGATCGGCACGAAGGGAATGCAGGGCGGTGGAAATGAGTCGGGCCGGCCAAATGCGAGATGCACGTCCTGTCCCGCAGCCAAACCACGCTGCGGCACATGCGATCGGCAATCGACAGCCTGAAGTTGACTTTGCACATCGATCGAAGCCCCTCCGGCCCCTCGCAGCACCGCCCCGCCCTACTCCTCGCCGTATGCTGCCGCTGGCGGCCTGGGGGCCCGCCGCCTACATCACGCTGCTGGCCGTGCTTGCCCCAGCCGCGCTGATGGTGCTGTGGCGGCGCTGCGGTGCCCGCCGCCTCGGCGGCGGCACCCACGTCCTCATCACCGGCGGCTCTAAGGGGCTGGGCCTAGCGCTCGCCCGCCTCTGCGCACAGCGCGGCTGCAGCGTGACGGTGGTGGCACGCAGCCAGGCCGACCTGGACGCCGCACTGCAGCAGATGCGCGAGCTGGCGGCAGCAGGGGGCACGGAGCGCACCGGGCAGCGGCTGCAGGCGCTGTCTGCCGACACGGCCGACCCACACAAGGTGGGCTGTGCAGCTGCTGCTGGCTCGCCACTTACCTGCGCTTGACAATCTTGGTGCAAGCCATCTTGCGCTGCAGCGCCGCTGCTCGACCACCTCGTGTCACTGTTCTCCCACCGCCGCAGCTGAAAAAGGTGTTTGCTGAAGCTGAGCGCGTGGCGGGGCCCATCGACGTCCTCATTTGCAACGCCGGCTTCTCGGTGCCAGGTCGGGCAGGGGCTGGACGGCTGCTGCGGTTGGGCGGAGCTTTTGGCAGGCAGCTTTGCAGCGCCAGGGGCTGTTGGAACTACTCAGCGGTGTGGCCAATGGGGACCTGCGTCACCCACCTCCACACCGCTTGCACATCCCCATCGCTGTCCTTCCTGCAGGCCTGTTTGTGGACCAGGGCCCAGAGGTGCATGAAAGACAGATGCGGGTCAACTATCTGGGCACCGTGCACACCGTGCAGGTGGGTGCTGGTCACTGGCGGTCACGAGTGGTGATGCATAGCTGCCGTGTGGTGCCCCCTGATGTGCCGTCATGTGTGGTGCCCCTGATGCCCCATGCTGCTTTGGCAATGCCCTAGGAAATAGGGGGTGTGGGGAGTTGGCATCTCATCCAGCGCAGCTGCGGCTGCCCAGCCATGCACATTGCTGCTGTCCTTGCCCCTCCCCCCATCCCACCCAGGCGGCGCTGCCCGGCATGCTGGAGCGGGGGCAGGGGCGCATTGTGCTGGTGGCATCCACCATGGCCATCCTGGGCTTTGCAGGTGAGCTTGGCAGCCAAGGGATGCTGTTGAGGGCCGGTGGACACGGGAGTAGGCATGCCAGGCAGTGTGTGATTTGTGCTAGCGGGCTGTGCAACACAACACCTGAGCGCAGTCCCCTCCTGGTGCCCGCAGGCTATGCGTCTTATGCGCCCAGCAAGTGGGCGGTGCGCGGGCTGGCAGACTGCCTGCACAACGAGCTGCAGGGCACTGGGGTGCACATCAGCGTGGCGTACCCGCCCGACACGGGTGAGGTGTGGGGCAGACGGCCATGTTGCAAGCCGGGGATAGCAGTGCAGTGCTGCTCACCCACCTGCATACACTCTCACCTGCCTGCTGCCTGGTCGATGGCTTTGCTTGTTCCTGGTGCTCGTCGGCAGGTGTGCAGCCTGCCAAGGTTCGCTGCCGCTGCCAGCAGCCTCTGCCAGCTGTTCAAAACACAGCTAGGTCCTAATGCCCTGCAGACACGCCGGGCTACGCAACCGAGATGGAGAGCAAGCCGGCGCTGTGCAAGGCGGTGAATGCGGCACTGGGCAGCGAGCTGTTCAGCGCCGACAAAGTGAGCGCCGCACGGGGAGGGGTGGGAGCAGGTTGCTGTTGGAATCGCTGCAACAGGCTAGCACAGAGTATACCATCTGTGCAATGTACTTGGTGCACATATGCAGCGGAGCTCCGAATGCGTCTGCTGCCCGCTTCTCTGCCGCCCGCCAGGTGGCCAAGGCGCTGGTGGGCGGTATTGAGCGGGGCGACTACCACCTGCCCTCCCCCGACCTGGGACAGAACCTGCTGGTGTCCGCCATGACGGGGCTCAGGTGTGGAGGCGTGCCTTGCAGGATTCGAGCAGCTTGGCCATGTGGGTGCAGCAAGAGGGCAGCGCTCAGCGAGGTGCTGTCCGCCACCTCGGCAACCGCTGGCCTCCCTTGCCCCCTCCCTGCCCCGCAGCCCCAAGCGCTTCTGGCTGCCGCTGCAGATGCTGCTGGGTCCCATCCTGCCGCCCATCACCTCGCTGTTTGGCTGGATCGGCGACCGCGCGGCACGGCGGCACAACGAGGCGCACGGCATGCCACCGCGGGCATCCAATTGATCGGTCTGCCCTCTTCAGCTGTACCTGTTGACCTGTACCTGTCCTTACATGTTGATCACCTATCTCGATTGATTCATCATCCGGCTGCTGTAAGCTCAACGCACGCAGCAGCGACATGCAGCAACTGCCGGGCACGACGCGCTGCAGACGGGTGGGTGGCACGGCAGGGTGTTTGCCGCTCCCCACTTGCCGTTCATCATCCCTCACTGTTTGTGGGCGTTTGTCTGGCAGCGATGGTGCAGAGAGCGGTTGTAGGAGTGGGCGGCCAATGCGCGCGGCCCCTGCAGCAGGTGAGCAGCAGCGCTGCAATGGTCAGCAGGTGGTGGCACTGGTGCGATCTTCCAACCCGCGGCCTGATCACCCACCGCTGCAGGTCGCACCGCCGCCGCCGCCGCCCGGCCCGGCGCTTCCTCCTCGTCTCGACCGCCGCTCGCTGCTGGCCTTGCCAGCCCTTGCGCTTGCAGCGGTAAGTGGGGGAGATGGCTTTTGTGGCATCTTCGTCGTGGATGGATGTAACCGCTTTGTGTTACAGCGCATCTCTGCTTTCCGCATTGCCCCTACCGTCAGTAGCGGAGCAGGAGCAAATAACACCACTGTGCTTGCGTCCAAATGCAGGCTGTGGCAGCACCACTAGCCTCTGCTGCCCCCCAAGAAAATGCCGGAGGCGTGGACGCAGCCAGCAGCCCCCTCATTCAAGGTGTGGCCTGCTGCACTCCGCAAGGAAGTTCCACGCCCTGTCTGTTCATGGCGTGGCAATGCTACAGCAGGAGCGCCCTGCAGTCAGTGCTGCTCCGAGTACCCGATAACCGTGGAACATCCGCCCCCCACCCNCCCGCCAGAGCTGCTGCGCCGCACTGAGGAGAAGAAGGAGGAGCGGCGCAAGGAGCGGCTGGAGGACTACTACCGGCGCAACTATGGAGACTACCTGTCCTTCCAGGTGGGGCTTTTTTCGGGCAGGGCAGCGAATGCTGTGTGGCAGCAGCCTTGCGGGCGGTTCCGCCATGCGCCGCATGCTGTGTGGAGTGCTTGCAGAGCGGCGGCCCTGTGGGCGGTTCCGGTGGCAGGGCAGCGGCCCTGTGGGCGGTTCCGGCGTGCGCCACATGCTGTGTGGAGTGCTTATGCTGCATGCGCGCTTCTCCCCCCCCTCTGAACCCCGTGCCCCCTGTCAACCACCCGGCCCACACCAGGCGGGCAGCGTACCGGCCAGCGACACTTCGGCCAACCAGCAGAAGATCAGGGAGTGGCTGGAGCGGAACAGCGAGCCGGCGCTGCCGTTTGAGGCGCGGCAAAAGCGGCAGCAGCAGGAGGCGGCGGACGAGTGATGAGTGGCGGGCACTGCCCCCTTATAAACTGCGCAAATTGAGTTAACGCACGTGTGTGGCAGGCCTGTGGCACTATCAACACGGAAAATGTTACAACATTGACGCTTGACAGCATGGGGCATGAATCGAGCACGGCCTGGCGTGGCAGCGTCGGCCTGTGGTGGCGGCAGCATTGACTCGCTCCTGTAGTACTCCACGCACATTGCAACGAACTGAAGCTTGCATGCGGAGCGATCCGCAGGGCACTGCGATCGCCGTGCTTGCCTGTGGCACGCGGGGCGATGTGGAGCCGCTCCTGGCGCTGTCCCTCGCGCTCAAACAGGGCTTGGAAGGCATCGAAGTGACGCTTGTGACTCATGAAGCACACCGGGTGAGCCAGCGCGGCTGCCGTCCGTCGGGAGCAAACCCTGCGGCGGCGGCGCCTCCTTCGACGGCAGCGGTGGGCGCGCCCGTCCCACATGCTTCTCGATCCGCCTGTGCTGTAGGCATGGTTGGCGGAGCCGGCAGCCTGCACAGGGCTGCAGCTTCGCTTCTTGTCCAGCCTGCCGGCACGGCAGTGGGATGGCGTCGAGGCAGCAGGCAGCGGAGCGCAGGTGAGCGGGCGGGCCGCCTTCCTGCGGTTTGCTGGCGTGCTAACTGAACCGTCTCCATCAGAGACTGTGTATTTGTTAAACGGGCTCACCTCATTTCTCTACCTGCCTGCAGCCTCTGAAGCGCAAGCTGCCCGATGACGGTAGCGCTGCCGCTCCCTCCGCTGCCTGGGACCGGCAGCGGGAGGAGCTGATCGCGGCCTGTGAAGCAGCCCTGGGCTGCAGCTTACAGGGGCAGCAGGCCGGCATTGAGCGCGCTGGCTCAGCAGCAGCATCCGCTGCTGCTGCTGAGCACACCAGTAGCCCAGGAGAAGGCGGCCACGAGCACCGAAGCAGCAGCCGCAGCATGTCCAGCGCCAGCCGCCCCCGCCTGATCATCTTCAACCTCTTCACTCTGGAGGGCTTCCACATTGCAGAGGCGCTGGGAGTGCCCTGCCTGGCAGCCTCGCCCTGCTTGCCGCAGTACGGCATGCCTGCTGGCTTCACGCGGCGGTTTGAGCGGGCGCGCCCCCAGCTGCTCAGCCGCCTGCAGGCTGCCGAAGGTGCGCGGGCTGGGGATTGAGGCCGCCAGCATGCAGAGTGATATATGTTTTCTGTTCTGGTTCGCCTTGGCAGCGACGCATGCCTCAGCCTGCCTCACCACAGGTGGCAGCGTGAGCTGGCGGGAGGTGACGCACTGGCTGTGGCCGCTCTTCACTGAGCGCTGGGGCGGCTGGCGCTACCACCGCCTCGGCCTGCCGGCTGTGCCCTACTCAGACTGTCCACCTGGCGTGCCCCTGCCGCCGCCGCCACCCCTACTGTATGGTGCGGCAGGATGCTGCTGTGTTGGCATGGGCAGGCATGATGCGAGCAGCATTCGCCCTGTCAAGCGTTTGGTGTGATGGTCGCCCGCACCCTGCTCAACTGCCGCTCACCAGCATAACACCTCCTGCTCCTGCAGGGGTCAGCGAGGCTGTGGTGCCATGCCCCGGCTACTGGCCAGCCTCAGTCCGCATGTGCGGCTACTGGTGCATGCCTGGTGCACAGGCTGCGCAGGTGCCGGCCGCTCTGCTTCAGCTGGTGGGGTGCGGCCAAGAGCAGCAGCCGGGTGCAGATCCTGACGCAGCAACGGCTGCAGCAGCAGGAGGAGGAGGAGCAGCAGGAGCAGCAGCAGCGGCAGCAGCAGGAGCAGCAGCAGATGATGCCGGCAATTCTCCGAAATCGGCAGGGGCGCCCGTGTGTGTGGACTTTGGCAGCATGCCTCTCATGGGCCTGCTGCCCAACCCGCTGCTGCTGGCAGCTGTCCTGCTAACAGCAGCGCAGCGCTTGCGGCGGCCGATGATACTGCTGACCGCTGGCTGGCAGCCGCTGCTGCAGGCCTGTCGCCAGCTGCAGTGCCAACCCGAGCAGCAACCCCCGCAGCAGCCACCGAAGCAGCAGCAGCCACCGCAGCAGCAACCCCCGCAGCCACACCAACAGCAGCCACAGCAGCAGCAGCCAGCGCAGCAGCAGCCCGACCCTCCCTGGCTGATACCGCTGGAGCAGCCCGTCTCGCACGACTGGCTGCTGCCCCGCTGTGCAGCGCTGCTTCACCATGGCGGCGCCGGCACGGTTGCAGCGGCACTGCGCTGCGGCACACCCCAGCTGATCTGCCCGCTTCACTTTGACCAGCAGCAGTGGGCGGAGCGCATGGTGTGGCTGGGCTGTGGGGCGCAGCTGGAGCCTGCTGTGCTACTGCAGGCAGAGCGGGAGAGCGGCAATGCTGGCCAGCCAGCGCTAGACGAGCAGCAGCAGCAGCAGCAGCAGCAGCAGCGAGTGGAGCAGGCCGGCCAGGAGCTGGCTTCAGCCCTAGCCAGCTTGCTGGAGGGTGGCAGTGTGCGGCAGCAGTGCGCCCGCATGCAGCAGCAGGTGGCTGCAGAGGACGGGCTGGTGGCAGCTGTGCAGCTGGTGCGGCAGCAGTTAGCTAGCTGGCAAGAGGATGAGAGCAGGCACGGGGAAGCGCGGCGGCAGGAGCGGCAGGCGCACCAGGCGCAGCAGGTGCAGCAGCATGGCGACCTACAGCTGCCTGCCGAGGCACCGCAGCCCACAGCTGCGCCAGTGGAGCTGGAGCTCCCCGGCGGGCTTTGCGTGCGCTGCCTGCCGGGCAGCGAGGGCGAGGTGCTGTTCATCCACCGGGAGTTGTTCCAGGATGACTGCTACTTGTCTCGAGGCATCACGCTGCCGCCCGGCAGCCTGGTGGTGGATGCAGGTGCGGGGTGCTGAGGGCGGGGTGGGAACAGGCGCAGGACGGCGGGGATGCGGCTGGCCAGATAGAATAGATGAGCAGCTACTGCCTGCATGTGTGGCTGCCTCATGCCTCAACACCTCCTCCCCTTGCCTCCATTCGTTCCCAGGCGCCAACATCGGCCTCTTCTGCCTGCGCCTCCTGCTGGACCCGCGACTCGCTGCTCGTGTGGCAGCGGTGCACGCCTTCGAGCCGCTGTCTGCCACAGCCGACGTGCTGCAATCCAACTTGGAGGCGCATGGGGTGGCTGGCAAGGTGCGACATGGGTGGTGCAGCGGCCGGCCCGCTCAATGGTCACATCGCCTTGTCCAGCGCCTAGAAGGCTGTGTGCGATTGCCATGCCAGGGCACAGCATCAATGCCTGCCCACAATCCACCCACGCAGGTGCACGTGCACCGCTGCGGCTTGCACTCCCAGCCGGGCTGCCTGTTCTTCACGCTGTATCCAGCCATGCCCGGCAACAGCACAGCATACCCGCGAGAGAAGTGGGAGGTGCAGCGGCCGGCGATGGCGGCAGCGGTGGGCCAAGAGGCAGCCGACCGGCGCTTCCAGGGGGCTACCAGGTGCGGAATGGGCGGTCCTGTGCTCCACATGGATGGCAGCTGCACAAGGCTTGGGTGGAAAGCGCAAGCTCCAGCCCTCTGCTTATGCGGCAGCCAGCTTGGGGCCACCTGTCCCTGGACTGCTGCCCAGCTTTGTGCTTGCTTCGCTGCCAAGCATCAGCCCTCCTTCCAACCCGGCCTCAAGTGCCGCAGAGTGGGGTGCCCCGTCACTTCGCTGGCGCAGTTTGTGCACGAGCGACAGCTGGGGCGCATCGACCTGCTCAAGGTGCTGTTAGCGCTTGCATTATCCTGCTGGGGATGATTCCCGCGGGGCCCTGGGGATGGATGTGGCCGACAGACTGAGACCTGCTCCGGCCTGCTTGGCTTCGGTCCCGTCACGTCCCTCACGCTGGCTGTTGTGTGCCCCCACCGCGCTCACCAGCCTCTGCTCCTCTGCCTGGCACAGATTGATGTCGAGGGCAGCGAGCTGGAGGTGCTGCGTGGCCTTGACCCGCCCTGCTGGGCCGCAGTGCGTCAAGTGGCGGCGGAGGTGCGCCCTGCCGAGCTGGCTCTCCAGATGCAGTGCGTCCACTGCTGCATGTCGTTGCTGACGCACTGCGTCTGCTGTCCTGGCACCGCGCCTGCAGCCGTGGGTCCGCGATCGCATTGCTCTGATCCCGCTGCCGCCGCCGCTGCCCAGCGCAGGTGCACGACATCGGCGGGCGGCTGGCGGCGGTGCAGCGGCTGTTGGAGCAGCACGGCTTTGCAGTGCACGCCGAGGCGCATGCCAACCTGCCGGGCACCTGGATGGTGTATGCGTGGCAGCTGGGTAGCTGTGGAGATGGAGACGGAGAGCTGTAACAATGCCACGAGAATGCGGCCGGCGGCAGCGTGTCGGGCAGCAGGCGCGCTGGTGGCGGCAAGAGTGCACGCTGAGGTCTGCTCGTTCCACTGACGCATTGCTCCTGTGTCACCGTGCTTTTGTGCGCACTCGGGCGGCCACCAAGCCTGGCTCGCGACCAGGGTTCTTGGTCACGCAGTTTCCGCTGCTAAGGGCCTCTCGTGCGCCTCTCTGGTGCACTTACAGCAACGCGAGAAGTCTCTGCACAACCGGTTGAGCGACAGGTGCGCGAACCCCGCTCCGACTTTGCTCACCGCCGCTCCCAGGCACTTCGGTGGGGCTCGATCATGTTGCAGGCAGACCATGCTGCTTTTGGCAACCTGCCGATGCCTTCCAGCAGGCCGCCGGCGCCGCCGCTGCCACCGCCGCCGCTGCCTCGCTGCAGCACCCCACCTCTCCAGCCGCAGCGCCCCACTCTGCGGCACCCTTGGGCATCACCGCACCCCTGAGCATCTAGCTCTGCCCCTTGCCATCCCATGCTGCAGCTGGCAGCAGGACAGGCAGCACAGGAGAGAGCAGTAGAGCAGCCCTTTGTCCGGCAAGCAAACGGCAGCCTGCGAAGCCATGGGCGGCTTCCTGGGCTTTAACTTCAACCTGAAGGACCAGCTCGTGTTCTACGGCAGCTACCACAAGTGAGGCGGAGCAAGCTCACCTTTCTTCGAGCCGTTGGCCGTCTCAAATTGTTTGGCAGCGGCTACAGACCATCCTCCCTCGGCCTGCCTCCCGCCTGCCCACCTGTTGCAGCAACAAATGGAACCAACTAGTCCACTTCATCTTTGTGCCTGCCATCTGGTGGACTGTGGCAGGTAAGGGTAGGGACATAGCGTGCCTGCATGCTCACTGCGTTTGCCCGGCCACCGCGTTGCTCGCCGCAGGGTGCACGCTGTGCCGCCTCTTCCTGCCCTCACTGCTCGTGACGGCTGCAGGCCCCCGGCACCTACTGCCCTCCCCTCCCCAATCGCCCAGTCTGGCTCGCCTACACACCTGAGGCCTTCACCGCCCCCGGCCTCGCCTCGCGCCTGCCCGCCTGGGCCGCCGTCGCGGCGCCCCACCTGCGCTTTAACGGCAGCTTCTTCCTGGCTGCCGGCTACTCGCTGTACTACCTGGCCCTGGAGCCGCTGGCCGGCGCGTCTTGGACAGGTGGGGAGGCCGCTGTGCGCTGCGCTCGGGGTGGAGGGCGGCCCTGTGTGGTGAGGCCGCCCTGCCGTGGGAGCCCGCACCACTTGGCAGGCGCAGGCTGTGAGGATGGCTGGGCATGCACTGCGCAGCTTGGCTGCACAGCCATGTGCCAGCAGCGCCTGCTGCCTCGCAAACAGAACCCGGGCCGCACACCCGGGCCGCACTGAAGCCCGCTCCGCACCCCCTCCCTGCCGCAGCCTGTGTGGGGCTGCCGCTGTGGGCCGCCGCCAACTGGTTCCGGTCGGCCGTGCCAGACGCGTGGGCCTGGGCGCTGGGCCTGCACCTGCTCAGCTGGTTTGTGCAGATTGTGGTGAGCGGGTGGGAGCAGCGGCGCTTGCGGGGGTGCGAGTGATGAAGGAGGTGGTGCCCCTTCCCGGTTACCGCCTCCCTGGTACGCACGATCCGCTTGGGTTTGGGATGGTGGGCCATGCCTCGAACAGAGGCCCCTTCCCTCCTCTCGCAGGTGGGTCACCAGATCGCAGAGAAGCGCAAGCCCGCCCTGCTCGACTCCTTCTTCCAGGTGGGCTGCTCGGCACTGACTGGGCTGCCGGCACGGTGCCGCTTGATGTGCTGGGCTCCTGCTGCCCGTTCATTCATTCCACCTCATCTTTATGGCGGTGCTACCCGCCCCGCATCCCGCTCTGACTGGGCTGACTGTTTGCGGTGACTGTAACGCATTCCACTGCCCAAGCGTGCCTGCCCAGGCCGCCGTGGGCCGACTCAAAAGGCCACTCTGCTGCCCTTCCTGCTGCCCTTCCCCATGCAGAGCCTGGTGCTGGCGCCACTGTTTGTGTGGTTCGAGCTGCTCTTCCTGGTGGGCCTCTACCGCGGCCTGCACGCCGAGGTGCAGGTGAGCGCAGCTGCTAAGCGCTAGTGCAGGGAGGCGCGGCGGAGGCTGTCGGCGGGATGTGTGCCCAAGACAGATGCATGCTCCTGTTGCCCTGCGGCGCCTGCCTCGTCTCACTCTCCGTGGCGCCTTGCCTCCGCCACCGCAGGTGCGCGTGCTGGCCAACATTGCGGAGTGGAAGCGGGGCCAGGGCAAGAAGGCGCAGTGAGGGCGCACCCGAGGCGGCAGAGAAGTGCAGGGGGCACCTGCTGCCGCGGGGCCGCGGGGCCACTCCCTGGCTTGCCGGCTTGCTTCCAAACCTGACGCTGCGTTGATGCTTGTGTCACTCTGTACAATGGGGCAATTGCACCACTCTGAACGTGTAAAACAGTGCAGCTGCAGCTCGGTCGGCGGCTGCACTGACAGATGGCGGCGGGCGGGCGGCGGGCGCGCCGGCGCCAGATTGCCCCCGGCTGCCTCCCTCGCCTCCCGCCTCCCTGCTGCTGTCGGATAGTAAAACGCTCTCGAATCAGGGCACGTCGCTCTTCTGCTAACCAGCAGCAGACCACCACTCCATGCAGCCGCCCCCTCGGGGTGGAACAAACACACCCCTCTCGAGGCCCCCTCAACTCTCTGATCAGCTGCTTGCACCACTCTGAGCCCTGCCAAGCTGCTTGCAAGCGACCCTGCTGAGTGACCGCCTGTCGCAACACCCGCACAGCCGTCCCCACCCATCCCGACAGCCTCCCAGCCATGACTGACAAACCCCTGGGTGGCGTGGTGCGCCCGGACAGCGCCAGCGCCTCCACCCGCGAGCCCAGCGCCGTGATGGTGAACCCGACCTACCAGGGAGAGAATGGCGGCGGCAAGGGGCTGGAGGCCGGCCTGGTGCGCGGGCAGCGGCTGGGGAGGCTGGGGAGGAGGCGCACCGCAAGTTCCCCCTGGGCGCCGCCGCTGGCGCCCGGCCGCCTGCCTGCCCAACTTCTCATCCTCCGCCGCCCCGCTGCCCCCTCCTGCAGACCGTGATGGTGGACCGCATGGACCGCATCACGGAGCTCATGCGGCGGCACGTAGGTCGCTGCGCTTGCTGCCGTACGGCCCGCTCGCCGCCTGCTGCATTCCCGCGTCCTCGTAATCGCGACCGAGCGCTGACGCTGCCTGCCGCCCCGCTACCCCCAACAGACCACGGGCCACTACATCCGCGCCTTTGTTCCCCTGGACATTGCCAACCCCGGTAAGCTGTGCAGCGTTGGGGGCAGGCAAAGCTCCTGGTTTGCCGGGATGCGCTGACACGGCAGGTCCCGCCGCCAGGGGATCTACGCTGGGCCAAAAAGTCTGGGGCCGCAGAGGGTGCGCCTTGGCGAGAGCAGGGTGTTGGCTGCCTCACTGGAGTTGCACACACTGCCCGCGTGTGCTTCTGTGGCCTGCACCGTGCTTGCATGGCATGCCTGCCTCGCGCCCCCCCAACCCACCCACCCACCCACCCACCTGCCGGCAGCCCCGCTGGGGTTCATGGCCTTCTCGCTGGCCACCTGCCTCTACATGACCAGCCAGGCCGGCATGACCGAGCCCTCTACGCAGGTGGGCGGGGTGGGCGATCAACTGTCGGTAACGTATGCATGCGCTGGCCCACTTGCTGGGGGGAGCGCTTCAGCTGCGCTTGTCCGCTGTTTCGCCCTTTGCCTTCGGGGGTGCACATCTCGGCGGTGCACCCCTTCCCGCTCTCATCCCTGTTTTCACAAGCCTCTCGCTCCCCCGCTGCTTCCATCTCCTCCACCGACTGCTTGCAACTCGCCAAATACATCTACCCCTGCTATCAATCTTCAACGCCCTACCCACACACCCAAACAACTGAGCACCAGCTAGCAACACCCCTGTGCCCCAGCCCAGCCCGCCCGCCCCTGCCAGGGCACCCGCTTGCCCGCCCAGCAAGCTGCCGGCCTGCCGCCGCCGGCAAAATCCACAAACAAAACGCTGGCATTACTGCACGCCGCAGATGCTAGGCACTGGCAGATGGTGGGCAGGGCCATGGCCCAGGGTTGCTGTGAACCGTGCTTTGGCTCTCCCTCCTCCCGCCCTCCCTCAAAATCGCAGTTCATGGCCTTCCCTCTTGCCCACCACCCTCCCTAAAAAATCGCAGTTCATGGCCTTCCCTCTTGCCCTCACCCCTGCCCTCCCTCAAAAACCGCAGTTCATGGCCTTCCCTCTTGGAATCTTTTTTGGCGGGCTTACGATGATGGTTAGTAAGCAGGGCTGAGGGATTATGATGCAGGGGGGGGCACGCGGGCCGGGGCAGCGCATGCGCCGCCGCCGCGCTCGATCTGTGTGTGAACCCACCCTCGTCGCACATGCCTCCCCCAATCTATGCCCCAGATCGTGGCCGTGCTGGAGATTCTGCGCCGCAATGCGCTGGGCGGAGCCGCCTTCGGCACCTACGGTGCGCTGCATGGGGTCAAGGTGTGCCTGGCAGCGGCGGTGCTCGGCAGCAGTCGGCACCCAAGCCCCCTGACTCCGCCCCGACTCTTTCCGTGACTCTGCTCTTGTGTCTTTCTCACAGGAGCCTTCTGGATCAGCGTGGGTGTGTACGGCATCATCCGGACGGCAGGTTGGTGGAGGGGAGGCGCGCATGCGGTGACACCGGGGGGTGGGGTGCTGCATGCAAAGTGGGAGGGAGGGACGCACAAGGACCCCTTAACACCACCCCGCCTGCCTTCCCCGCGCTGCCCTGCCCGCTGCTGAGGCGCAAGGACCCCTGCTGCACCACCATGCCCTCTCCCCGCAGGCATCTTCTTCCTGGACGCGCCCAAGGGCCAAGAAGCGCTCACCGCGCTGTTTGGCGTCGCCTCTATCGGCTTCATGGTGGGTCGGATGCTGCTCGTCCAGGCTGGCATGGCGGTAGCGGCTGCTGGCTGGGACTTTGGGACTGCGGCCGCTGGCTGTGACTTTGGAACTGCGGCCGCTGGCTGTGACTGTGGCGCTGTGGGGCTGATTACAAGAACTGCACTTTGCGGACGAGACAGGCCGGGCTACGCCAGCCCTGTGCCCATGACCCCGGCTTGCTGCTCTTTCCTCCCACTGCCACCGCAGGTCGTGTCCTCCGTCATCAACCTGGCCCTGCCCTTCGTGAGTGCGGCCATTGGGTGCAAGAAGGGCATCTGCTGCTGTCGGGCATGCCTTGTCAGCCATGCTGCCCAGCCAGCCGTGGGCACATCTGCGTACGTCTGTGTCAGGCTGACGCGCACCCGCCCGCCCGCCCACCC